>CM074737.1:61761903-61773534 GCA_037367245.1 Phrynocephalus guinanensis | reverse complement strand
ATAGGAAAGGAGCAGACAGCACAAAACTTGGGTTGGTGGTGGAACAAGAACAGACGTTGCCTTGGAGCCAAAGCCGATTGACTGGGCTCTCACATGATGGGTGGATAGAGAAGGTGGGGTTTCTCGCCAACTTACACTATTGGTGTCTGTGTCTTTTTCTGCCCTTACTCAGTTTTTTTTGCCTACCCCTGGACTGGTTTGTACCAGTAATTAATGGTCTATTTGGATAAATAGTCACCGTACGTCACATTAGACATGATGGCACATGATGATTCTTACCGTTGTTGATTGAATTCATATTCTGAAGGACACACCAGGTATATTCTTAGTCATAATTAAGGATTTTTATGTTCAGAAAGACTGGAAATAAATCCTTTGGGATTTGCACAAGACAGATAGAACATTGCTAGATAGAGTCTTCATAAAATTAAGGAGTTGCACTTATTTTTAACTATGCAGCACACAAACTCCTTAATAGATTAGCTTTTGAAAGCTGTGTATATAATTTATTTTTGTATTATGTATTATTTCTTTAGAGACTTTATGGAATATATAGAATATAAAATGATGTTGAAAGTTTGAACAGAGTTTGAATGGTAGGGTTTCAAGCAAAAATGTACTACCTGGGAATAAAGCTAAACCACATATTTATGGTGAATCATGAGCACCTTCCACTAAAATATTTGAGTGGCACAGACATTCTCTGAGTATAGGTAGGCAGTGATTTACCCAGCTTAAAACAATTAGATCATGCTGTGATTTGTTTTACAGCTGAATCTTTTAGTGTAAACAAGTACAGTGGACCCTTGTATAACAACAAGTTTGTATAACATAAAATCTGTACAACATCAAACATTCCGTTGATAGGGGAAATTTGCTTAACATAATTGCCTATGGGGAAAATCCGTACAACATAAAAATGGGATTACTCCATTTTCAATGCATTCCTATGGGAATTTGTATAAAGGAAAATTGCTTAACATAATTTCATTTGGAATGAATTAATTCCTTTATACAAGGTACCACTGTATTTAATTTGTAAGAGAAATGTCAAGAATTCCTAAATAGATAGACTATGAGCAATATGAACTCATATGTAGAAGAAGTTGGGAACTCGTATTTGTTGAATGAAGGAATGATTTAATATGTTATACAGTACTTAATTCCCAGGACATTTCATTGCCCACATGTAGTGCCAAACATACTGCTATTCTCCCTGTTGGTTTCTTTGGGGGCAGGAAGATACTGTTGCTTTAAAATCAAGGGTCTGATAGTCTTGCTTTCTGTAGTTCTCTGGTTCTGCATTGTATGGTGCTTTATGCAAATAAGCTGCCTGATCAGCCTGCTTGCAGTTAGTTGCTCGGTAGGGTGGCTCACAAAGAATCAGTAGACTTAATTCAGCTTTCACTTGCTTAAAACAGCAGATGGAAAAAGATTCTGGCAAGCTGAGGGTTTATTAGCACCTTACCAAAATGAAAGGTGGGGTACTACAGACCTTCCACTGAGGATGAGGTGATTGCAAGTGAACAGAATAGAAGTAAGCTTTATTCATTTTGAGCTGGGATCTGCCTGTACTGGCATTAGATACAGGCTGAAATATGTAAATATCTACCCTTTAAAGCACTGGAAAACCATTTCTGATTGAGACAGTCTTTGGTGATGCTGTCCTTGTAGCAAAAAGTACATTGTGATAATTAGCAAGAAATGAAGAGCTGAGTTCTTCCTGTCACGTATTAAAAGGTGGAATAATTTAATTAAAATGATTTGAAAGTGCTAGGTTTATATGTGACATCTGATGCTTTTTGTTCCATTTCCACTTGAGGGAAAAAGTAAATAGGATATTTTTTTGTTTTTATTCATATAATTTAATTAATGGTTGGAATCTTCTCCCTAAAGTTCCTGTGTAAGATTATTGTGGTGTTTTTAATGACGTATTCCACAATAATTGTAATATTTGTTATTTGTGAATTTGCATTCCACTGTGAAGAATAAAGCTGAAGAAAAAAGTCTTCCTTACTTTGTACCTAATATTTATTTTATTTACAAAGTTTGTTCTTCAGAATATTGTATTGTTGATGTTTAAAAAACTCATTTTCCTTGGATTTTAAAATTAGATTTTAAATGTATATATAGAAGGAGGAAATAATTTGGATTGTGTTTTATTGAGTTACATTTTGAGAATAACTGCCTGGTGGTAGGGAGGTGAAGGCACAATGCAGAGTGGGAAAGCATCTGTAGAAATATGCATACCACTTAACCCTTCAGTATCAAATAGAAGGGCTTATTTGGAAGAGCTCTGCCAGTGACGAATAGCTTTTCCAATGAACATATTGTTACGTATTCCGAAGGGAAATATGTGTTCTGGATTCCTCATATAAAAGGAGTAGCTAGCTCTCAGCACAGACCTAAAAGGAGAGATCATGCCTCAACACATTCAAGGAAGGAGAAGGAGCTCAGCATACTTTAGACTGCAGAAACAAAAGAATATGCTACTATTATCTGAATACTCTGACATTTGCTTTGTCTGTACAAAGGATAAAGGAATTCTGCAGTTTGAACATAAAGAGATCCCTTTATAAATAATGGATTTCTAAATTTCTTCAAACGTAAAACGCTTTGAAGAAATGTGGATCATGGCTCTGCTTTTTCACGTAAATAAGATTTCTGTTTTTTGAGATTATTGCAACGTAGCTGTTGCAATTTACTGATCCTGTGTGGGAGATCAGTTTGACTGAATAAGGAGAAAATAATGAACTGATTGCTTTTGGGATTTTGTTCATGCTCCCATTGCTAGGTGTTTGACCAGTACACAAATGTGTGTACAAACAAAAACATCTTGGCATTGAAATCTGGATTTCCATTTGTCTCGTTGTTCAAATATGTTGTGACAGTGGCAATAAAGAAGAATTTAAACGTATATAATTGTTCACAGACATTTACCCTCACAGTCTGTGACAGAGGCACCTTTTTTTAAAAAAAAAACCTTGTAAAGACAGTAACATTGGAAAAGGGGGGAAATAGCACAAGTGAGCATCAGGATACTATTGGAAGATTTTAAAGTAACCAACAGTTGAAAATATGGATGATTCAAGCATTCTGCGGAGGAGGGGGTTACAGGTAAGAAACAAGCCTAATTGCTTACTAGGTTGAGTTTGTAATACTGTACTGTAAAAATGATGACATTATGTTTCTGTTATGGGAAAAGAAAACATAAGATTGCACTTAGTTGGACCTTAGTTACTTTAATAGGAATTAATTTAGTGTGGCAAGGAAACATTTAAAGAATGTTGTCATACAATTGCAAAAGGCATTTGAAGTTGCATTTGAAGTATTTGTCTTTTGTTTCAGACTCGTAAACTCGATGTCTTGTTTTAGAGATAATAATATATAAGAAAGCACACACTTGTTTCGAAGTATTTAGTTATTAAATGTCAGTATGCAAAACAATTTAGGTCTTTGATTTAGTTGTTTAGGTAGCATTTCTGGTGGAATATGTTTTTAAATTTAAAATGGGGAAGAAATTTCATCATATTGGATTGAACAGTAGTGGATTTTTTTCTATTGGTACGAGGAAACTGATTTAATTACTGTCAGGCTGCCAATCTGAAATTACAGCCTGAGCAACTTAAATTGGTTTAAAATTGTTTCCCCTCCCTCAATAATATAGCAGAACGTATATTTTAATAATGCATCTTGATTGCATACACTATTAATATTTATGCAGGAGCTACTGAAAATACTAGGCAGGATAAAACCTGGTACCGAATAATGTAGATCAGTAAACTCTTCAGGAAATATATCCTGTATACAAACAGTTTTTATCTCTAATGGATAATTTTTATAACCTACAACAAAGCATGTTAAAGCATACCTTTAATAATATAATTCTATATTCAGATATATTTTGTACTACTTAGTTAATCTTGTAGGAAAGAATTATCCTGAGTATTATTAGGTTGTTTTAATGCAGTTTTGTATATATAAATAAAATTGTTATAGGAGCTAGTAATATTCATGCTTTTGAAACATTTTCATCATTTTACCTGTATTTTCAAATAGTTTACTTTGGACTGTGATTTGAGGACATTAATAGAGTGTGAACTATTGTTTTGCATGCAGTACTGAAAGCCAAATAGAACTGTCATACCTGACACATCTTTTGCTATGAACAGAGTTATTTTGTTAGCATATGAAACAGTACAGCTTTAACCTGAAGGTTTAAATTAGACATTAATGAAAATAAATTATTTTAACTAGGGGATTAAATTCCTCAGATTGCTTTAAATCAGGCCTGTTCAACAGGTAGACCGCGGGCTACTAGTAGCCCACGAAGGGTTCAAAAGTAGCCCGCCAGCCATCAATTAAAAAGGGAGGGGATATGTTCTCCACCCCTCCCTGTCTCAGCCAAGAGGGGCAGTTCAAGGGCCATGGCACATTGAAATCTGTTCCCTCCATAACAGATTAATTGGTTTTCAATGCATTCCTATGGGAAACTGCTGCTCTACTTACAAAAGTTTTTACTTATGAGCATGTGCTCAGAACGGATAAAATTCGTAAGTAGAGGTTTTAGTGTAGTAGCCCTCAGGTACTTTGGGCCGGAAAAAGTAGACCTTGGCCTGTTCAAAGTTGAAGAGCCCTACTTTAAATGATCTTTCTGTGTTGCTGGGAATGAAAACTGCTGAGTGCAGAATTCTGCAGTAGAATTCATCTTTTAAAAATATTTGACTGCCAGAATTACTTGTGTATTCCCCATTTAGGCTTGTCTTGCTATAGTTGAGTTGAATCTAGAATTCCTGTGACTGGAAGACAGCCAGTAGAATACTCCCACCGAGGAAGAGAAGTGGTTGCTTGAGGAAGGACATAAGCAGGGATCAGTAGAAATTATCTTCCTTCTCCTTTCTCTTGTAAGGACTACAGTTGCGGTATCTTATGTAAATGGTAGGAACATTTTTGTTTTTTGAAGGATAGCTCCGAATGTAACCAGTTGTAGTAAATTATAAAATTATCATAAAACTTTGAATGTCAGTGACGTGACATTTCATTCAGCCAGTTCAGTCACATTTCTTAATTGTTAAGATAATGTATTTTTTGTCCTTGAGAGGCATTCTTTAGGTTACTGAAGCATGTAACAAACAAATTGTTCTTGTGATAATTAATTTCACTTTAAATAAGGCAGGGTGCCTCTTAAAGCGAGAACTGCCTCCCCCAAGTGAATGGTATCTGTCTTTTCATACAGATAGCTTTGTGCAAGTAATTACTTCAATACTAAGCAGGCAAATAATTCCAGAGGCTTTTAAATTGGATTCTCCCTGCAGCCTTGAAACTGTAGTTAAATTCACTATAGTACTTTTATTTTCTTTCAAATGTTGCTACTCTGTTCTTAGATTAAGAAAAAAATAAGCTAGTTTAAACTG
Source organism: Phrynocephalus guinanensis (assembly GCA_037367245.1). Taxonomy (NCBI): domain Eukaryota; kingdom Metazoa; phylum Chordata; class Lepidosauria; order Squamata; family Agamidae; genus Phrynocephalus; species Phrynocephalus guinanensis. Next base: position 61,768,120 of record CM074737.1, on the reverse strand, counting down.
TCCAAATTATATGACCTTAAGTGCAAACTCCTGATTTCTTCATCTACTATGGTTTGCTGGTAAGAACTATTCACGTGTAAACCGCTGTTTAAACTTGATATTATCCAGACTTAATTTTGAAATTGTTAATGTTGTGAGTAGACGCAATCAGTTGTATGTGGTACATGCAGTGCTAATTTAGCTATATAAAAGACTGTCTGTTTTTTATATCAGAAATTGGAGCTGTCTGTCACTTTGACTTAGTTCAGATGGGCCTTCCAATGATGATGTAGAGATTTAGAAATGAAACATAAGGCTGTGTGTTTCCTCCTCCTCTTTTGGAGCTTCTTCTTTGATTTCCTTTTTATTTTACAGTCATGATTTAATGCTTCTTCTCCAAGTCAAAAACTATGATATGGAATGTGTTTCTGATACAGATTTATTTTATGCTTATGTTACACTGAAGATAAATTGCCTGGAGTAGAACAGGGATATCTTAAGTTCAGTACTCAGCTTAGTCACAACAATTACTGATTTTATTATTTTTATTTTGTTTCTACTTATAATGCTTGCATAGAATAACATCGCTGCCCCTTCTATATCTAAAACATATTTTGTGTCCTTAGTCCAACCTCTCAGCCAAACCTCCACTAGAGAGTTGTTTTTGGCATAAAATGAAGAGAGGCGAATGATTATAAGCCAACCCGGTGCCTTCTTGTTGCAGGTTCATAAAGAATGACAGTTTGTCATGCGCCTAGCAATTAGGAAATTTAAAGGTGTGGATTTTCCTAGTTTTAGAATTATCCAGGAATTTCCCAAGTAGAATTCTGGAATGTACAGCCCAGAAACATAAGTCTGTAGACTCGCTACCTTCTTTGGCTTGTTTGTGTTTAATAAAACAAGTTGCTAGGCTGCTAGTTCAATGTAGTTCATATAGAGCAGGCCTGCCCAACAGGTAGACCACGGGCTACTGGTAGCCCGTGAAGGGTTCAAAAGTAGCCCGCCGGCCATCAATAAAAAAAGTGAGGGGATAAGTTCTCCACCACTCCCTCCCCCATCCCAAGGACCACCACTGCCCAGCAAAGTTCTGGGTCTGCCAGCCCACTGTCTCAGCTGAGCGGGACAGTTCAGGGGCCATGGCACATTGAAATCTGTTCCCTCCAGAATGGATTAATTAGTTTTCAATGCATTCATATGGGAAACCGCTGCTCTACTTACAATTTTTTTTTACTTATGAGCATGTGCTCGGAATGGATAAAATTTGTAAGTAGAGTTTTTTGTGTAGTAGCTCTCAGGCACTTTGGGCTAGAAAAAGTAGACCTCAGCCAGTTCAAAGTTGAACAGCCCTGCTTTAGAGCTTTTCTTTACTGCACCCTTTTCTGTTGCAGACTGCTTGCCTTAATTAAGAGAAGAGAAGGCATCAAGTGGTAGTGTCTGTCTTTGTGTGTGTGTGTGTGTGTGTGTGTGTGTGTGTGTGTGTGTGTGTGTGTGTGTGTGTGAGAGAGAGAGAGAGAGAGAGAGAGAGAGAGAGAGAGAGAGAGAGAGAGAGAGAGAGAATCGCCCATATGTTGGAAGTTTTGTTTTGTGGGGTGGGGACTTTGTGGTTTTTAACTTTGTACATCATCATTTTTAGCAAAATGGCCACTGGAGACACGTTATGTCAGTAGGAGCTCCTTCATTGAGGGGTTTTGTTTTTGGTTACATCTCCCAGAATTCTGCTTGGGGAAATTTCTGGCAAATTATAGAAGCCACATCCCCCCCCCCCCAAATGAAAGGCCTATGCGTAGATGATATCAGTAACTGTATATGAATCTTTTATTTTTAGTCTTCTTCTGATCAAACCGGTGTGCATTCATGGAGTCCAAGAGAGTTTTGATTTTGATGTGTTATGATCAAAGAAGCAGAGCTTGCCAAATTAAGGGGAAGCTTCATCTGCCAACGGAGGAGACATAGGAAGTTCTTAGAGGCTGAGAATGATTGTCTATCAGGGGAACTTTCATCTTCCTTCTGCTCGCCCTTGCCTTCTTTCAGGAAATGAGAAACAGGCTCATGGGGGGAGAGCAGGAAAAGGTGAGAGGAAGGGAGATTTTTCATCAGTTTATTGATTATTTAACTGTTAGTAATTATAAGGAGCACTGAAGTACAGTACTCAAGAACGTGTATTGTTTCCCAGCCAACCATGTCTTTTCACAATCTTAAGTTTGTGAAATACTTCTTGACAAAAATGCTACTCACATAGCTACACTTTCATGTATATAGAGCTTTTTACTAGCACTACTCAACCTTTATGGGGTGTGATGTCTCAGTGGGCTAGAGTGCTGAAACTGTTGGCTGCAAAGTCGGCAGCTCAGCAGTTCGAATCCTGGGTGTCATGCAGTGGAGCGAGCGCCCACTGTTAACCCCAGCTCCTGCCAACCTAGCAGTTTGAAAGCATTTACATGCAAGTCGATAAATAGGTACCTGCGTAAAAAGCGGGAAGATAAACAGTATTCCGTGCACAGAAATGCGTTCAGTGATTCCGGCCACATGGCCACTGACTTGCACAACACTGGCTCTGTGGCTTGAAAATGGAGATCAGCACCACCCCACACATGCATGCGAGTCAGACATGACTAGCACGCATGTGCGGGGGGAACCTTTACCTTTTACTTTACCTTTACGAGTCTTTTGGTACTCCTCTACTCTTTAATTTGTTTTAGCTATTATCCATCTTAATCCTCTCTAATATGATAGCGATTATAAATTACTAAATACATGATTCCTATGCCTAGCTTTAATCAAAATATGATATAGAAAATATTACATTTCTTATAATTTCTGCAGTTCCCTTCAGTCATGGTGCTCTTGCCCAGAAGATCTAGAAGAAATCAGAAGCCTATATTTGACACAGCTCCATTGCTTCTGTGTTCCTTATGTACAAACATATTTCAGTCATTGAAAATAGAGAAGTTAAAAGCATGAGAAATCAGTCTAAAGCTGTGAAAAAATGAAGGTAAAAATCATGTAAAAGACATCAGAAAGTTTTATAAGCTTTTGCAAATAAAGAATATTGCAAATGCAAAAATTATTTCATAGGCATAACTTAAGTCAGATTTTTTAATTATAAGCTTTTGAGAAGAATGTAAAACATTTTTCAATGAAAAGCAAAGACACTTACAGCCTTAAAAAGGCACCCTAAAACCTGAGATTACATCTCTAAAATATATCATTAAAAAGTAAAAACATTATAGCCTCGATCATTCTTTAATCTTTTAACATTTTTAGAGAGACATGAAAATATTAGTTCCCCCCCACCCCCACCCAAGCTATTGCCACTTGCCAATTTGCATTAAGGGAGAAAATCCATTATCTTTGTCTGTTCTAACTCTGTGCTCCGGCTGCTCCATGGTACCTGGTGCTCCTTGTTATCTCTGTTGTTGGTATTTGGTGTGTGTGGTATGTGCCTTTCCTCTGTATTTTTCCATTTCTCTCAGTTGTTTACATTTCCTTTCAACTGAATTTTGCCACTATAGTAAATTACAGTTCTCTATAAACAGTCAAAAAAAGCTTCAGTGGGATTTTCTGTTGCTTTTTGTAACAAGTAGCAAAATAGTGTGGAAGGAAATCTTTTATTTATATTTTTTGTTTGTTAACATAAGAACATAAGAAGAGCCATGCTGGATCAGGCCAAAGGCCCACCTAGTCCAGCGTCCTGTATCTCACAGTGCCCTCACCAAATGTGTCTGGGAGTGCACGAGACTAGATATCTGTCTCCTGATACCAGTCCCCTGCACCTGGCCCTTGAAATACCCTTTAAGCTGGACATTACACATCTCCATCATGGTTTGTAACCTGTGATGGACTTTTCCTCCAGGAATCTGTCCAATCCCCTTTTGAAGGCATCTAGGCCAGATGCCCTCAATCCCCTTTTGAAGGCATCCAGGCCAGATGCAAGGTTCCCTTGCGCCTTCTATAGTAGCAGGTTGGTTCTATGGTATTCTACTATTCTACTTGATGAAAAAAATTCCAGGGGTATAAAGTGCTGGTGAACGAATTTGGTTAAGTACCAGTTTGATCTATTTGCATCTTAGTGTTCCAGGAGTTTCATAGCTGATTAGTATTTTTAAAAATGGTTTATTTCTTTATCACTTATGCACACATACTCAAGTGACAGATAGCTACAGAAACAGGTATGGTTTGTGAACAATTTTATTTTGTATTGATTCTATTTTTAGACTTTGCTGGAGAACTGGCTGATGGTTTCACAATGACTTTTAGACTACTGCTGTTTAAGCCTTGTTTTTAAAGCACAATGTACATTTTCATGGTTGCTGTTTTACAACCCCATAATTATTTTAACACTCTATACATAAATGTCAAACTTTGACATGTAGGTGTTACTTAATGGTAACTCTTAAGAAACAAGACAAATTAAAAAAATCTTTGCAATGAACAATATTCTTCTAAAGCTATAGGCAACAACTGAGGTAGCCAACCAACAACACTGACAGCTACAACCTTGATCCCAGTATGCTGACAAATACTGTTTTTAGCATAAGTAGAGGCACTTTGCTGACTAGGAAAAATACAGGCAGCAAGTTACTGTTTGGCTTATACTATAAAAAGAATTTTAGTCAGGTAAAGCTTTAGAATCATTATTGGATGCCAGAAGACAACTCTTAGTGGTAAAGCTGATTATTGAGCAGGAATTGCATACAGTGATATGCAGGAAGACCTAGCGACATAAATGACGAATCAAGACATCTACATCAAATTGTCATCCTGCCCTCACAGATAAAAAATAATTTTAAAAGTTTTTTTTCCCAGAACAGCTGTGAATCCTGAAGAAATAGCATAGAATGCCTGGAGCATTATTTGGAAAGAACAGCCTATGGTATCTACTGCTGAAAATGCTGTAATTCCCAGAAGGTCTTGCTCCAGACATCATGGAGAATTAGGTTACTTGCAAAAGTCACTTATTAGGTTACAGAGTGGAATTGGCAGAACCAAGCTAAACCTGAATAAATATTTTTTTTTTGCAGTGTCATAGTTATATGCAAGTACAGAGCAGGCAGCGTCACACCTATCTAAATTTGCTTCAACATGCACTGTAGAAGATTTCAAGCTAGCTGCTCTAAATGTTCTTAATGTTGCCTGTTATTGGGCAAACATTATATGATATATTTATTAATTGAACTGTGGTGCTTCTCTCATGATTAAAGCAAGAATTTTCCCCCCTAAATGACATGCTCCATTTGGGTACTGGGAACTACCCAATTGTGAATTGTAATACATTGGACATGCTGTGTTGCTATGTTTCTTCCAAAATAACTGTATGAGTCAAGTCCCTTGGGGATGTTATAGTACACTAGTGTTGCAGAAAACAGTGTTATGCTTGATTAAATTCAGACAGGTGATGGAGTGCTGTAATAAAATCATTTTGTTAAAGCTTTTCTGTTAACACAGAGTGTAATATAAACCCAGTGGAACTGAATGAAGGTTGGGGGAAGCTTTACAGATGATCTTGAGAGGTAAATACAGTAAATGTAGATGAGTTTGCTGAAAATAGATTAATTTACCATGAATCTTGTTAAATACATTTTGGTTTTTTATGTTCAGTATCTCATTTTTATTGTTTGCTTATGTGGACAAGATACTTTTTAGTACAACAAACAAAATGAAAATAAGCTTTTAGGGTTAATCCTTTTGGTAGGGATAATCTTAGCATAAATGATATATGTAGAATAGAAGAAGGAAAAAGAACACTTTGGTTTGCCTCCAAATGGACTGCTCCAAAGATAGAACACTTTCTTCTGTTCATGAGGGGGACTGGGATCCAGTGAAGACTCTCAGCTAAAGAAAGAAGGGATACAGACAATTTTTGTACTATAGTTGCTAATTCTGCTGTACTGTGTACAGTAGTTCCTTGGTTTATGAGCAGACAGTGGTAACTTGTAAGACAAATTTAATTCGTTCTATGGGTCAATTTGTCTTATGAAAAATTTACCTTATGAGGCAGTTTTCCCATATGAATGCATTGAAAACCAATTAATCTGTTCTAACCCCCCCCCAGTCAGGCGATGTGCCACCATTGCTTGCCTTGCAAACTTCCCGGGCAGAAAGAAAATGCATTTTTAAATGTCCCGTCCTGAATGCTCCAGCAGTGGCCAGAGCACTCATGGTGGGATATTTTAAAATGCATTTTCTCCCTGCCTGGGAGGCTTGCAAGGCAAGTGGAATAGATGATCGCTAATGCCAC
>CM074737.1:60725827-61147327 GCA_037367245.1 Phrynocephalus guinanensis | reverse complement strand
AAATGCCACACAGATGGTATCCTATTTCATGCTTTGTGAACAGAAAAAGGACACCTGAAATATAGAGGAGAAATGGGTGAAGCAACTTGGTAAGGAAGGGCAGTCTTTCCCCCTAACCTCATAAAGGAAGTTATTTGGCTGTACACTATGGAGAAATAAAATAATTTATCGTTTGTCATACTTCCTTATTAGCCTTGGAGCAGCAAGTTGAAATAACCTTGAATTGCTATGACCTTTAATTGCAAAAGTGTTTCTTTAAGTAAAAGCAAAAGCAAAGGGTTTCCCCTGACAGTAAGTCCAGCCGTTTCCACCTCTAGAAGCTGGTGCTCATCTCTGAAGAGTCAGTGCTTGTCCATAGACATCTGTCTGTGGTCATGTGGTTGGCATGACTAAATTCATGAGTCCATGGAACTGCTTCACCTTCCCACCAAAGTGGTACCTATTTATCTACCCACATTTTTGTGGGCTTTCAGACTACCAGGTTGTCAGGAGCTGGGACAAGTGATGGGAACCCTGTCACATGGGTTCAAACTGCTCAGCTTTTAAACCCAGCAGCTCAGCAGTTTAACCCACAGTGCCCCCTGCATCCACCCCCTTTTAAACTACAGATTTACAAAATGTGGTATTTTTGTTGTTGTTGTTGTTGTTGTTGAAATGTCTGCCCTATTGATTTGATTTGGTCAAGAGGAATGGGAAACTTTTTTCATTGTGTAGAAGGGAATTTTTTGTCTTGATTCAAAGAGCTGACTTGACAAGCATCAATTTCCTACTGTTTAGGACACTTTTTATTTATTTATTTATTTATTTATTTATTTATTTATTTATTTATTTATTTTTTTATTTATATACCATGCCATCTAGCCCTAGGGCAACTCACAGCAAGCTGAAAAACTACAAATTATAAAACCAACAACAATAAAGAAAGGTGAAGAATATTAAAACCAGTCAATATTAAAAACATAATCAGACATAAGAACAATAGACATACTAAACAGCAAAAATACTCTAAATAAAATAAAATAAATGTAAATGATAAGTAATGTATAGTACACTTTTATGTGTACTTACACAAAAGTCCAGCCCACATAGTACAGTATCTTTGAAAAATGTTTAAAATGTTTTTAAAATACTTTAAAGAGATTTTGTGTGGTAGCTTTTGCTAGTTAATATGTAATGACAGTTAGAGCTGTTCGGCAGTGGAATATGCTGCCACGGAGGGTGGTGGAGTCTCCTTCTTTGGTGGTTTTTAAGCAGAGGCTGGATGACCATCTGTCGGAAATATTGTGAAGGGGTTCCTGCATGGCAGGGGGTTGGACTAGATGGCCCTTGAGGTCTCTTTCAACTCTATTATTCTATGATTCTATGATTCTATAATTTATTGTATTTACAGCATATTTAATATTTGTTTTTAAAACCATTTATAAGCTGGCTTGGGCCCATCTACAGGGTGAAAGGCAGAAAGGAAAGGAAATCAATGGAAAGAAGGACTTTCTCCAGCATAAATGGGACATAGGATTGTAGCCAAAATGCAGAATCTTATTAACTACAAAAATCAACAGATTCTGTAAACCTGAGATCTAAGTTAAATCAGTAGAGTTGGCTTTTTAGTAGATGCACAGTGAGGATTAGGCTGTACAGCTGCAAATGAACCTGCATTAAGGATAAGCTCTAATGGGTTTTCACCTCCTCTGCCACACACATTGGTATTCAGTGTATTTAAATGTTCTACTGTTTGGACAGCTGTTCATATGAGTCAAGCAATAGATCCACGGAGAATTAACAGCCAGTGTCCATAGTCAAAACTGTACTCTTCCTGATCCTCTGACAGCATCACAGTCATAGAAAGTTCTGTGCACAACTTGGGTCATATGAATACCACTTTGAGTGATCAAACGGGTTATAAAAGTAATACATGAAGAGACCACCCCAAGGTCTTCAAGTTCCAGTTTTACACAGCAGATGAAAGCCAGTCAGTGAAACATTTTCTTTTGCTTCGGTGCACTAAGTGTAAGGAAGAAAGTCTAGATAACAATGCTTTACCGCCAGTGATGAGACTGCTATTTTCTATATGCCAAAAAAGGAAATGTGCCCAATCCACCAGGATGTAAGTAATAATACGATTTTTAACATAAACAAACGGCTGTCACACTTCTGCTTCATAGTTCTTCTAAAACACATAGCAATTTTCAGTCCCTTTTCAGCTGCCTTCTGATTCTTGACTTCAGTCCCCAGTTTGACTGATGGAAACCATTCTGCTTCTTTATATTCTTTATATTCTAATCATTCTGTTTCTTTATATTACACATTGGATCAAGGAAATATTGTGGCATATCTATATTTCTGAACAATCCACAGCTCTTTATAACCAATATGGACAAAGGCTTTTTTGTAATTCAAGGATATGCACTGTCTTTGGGGAAATGGGTCAAAGCACACTGGAAGCGGTTTCATCACAAATGTTTTTTGCTGACAAATGTGCATACAAACAAAAGGTAAGAAAAAGTTTGGGGACAGGGGTTGCAGGAGCAGCGGTAGCCCTTCAAGGTCCAGGGATGGGCATGTGTAGCCCCTGGAATTGTTGAGGTGCTCATCTCTTTTGTCCAAGGGATGCTCTTTCTCCTCCCCCACTCCACCAACTGGATGCAAGGTAAGTAAGGAGCATAGCCACTCAGCCAGCTCTTGAAACATCTATTGAATGTGCAGGACTCTTTGTGTCACAGGGAAAGTAAGGGAGGGAGTGAAGCTGGGCCTGTGACTGCAGAGTCATCTGGAAGCCTCAGCTGTCACTGCGGAGGCAAAGCTTGTCTGTGTTTGTGGGGTTGCCCATTCGGACAAATGGGGGGATTGCCCCGCCTCAGACCATCCCTCAGCCAACTCAGTCCTGTCTACCTCCTTACCATAGAATGAATGGCAAAGCCCCACCTAAATTTCTCTCTCGATTTGTGCATGTGTAAATGTTTGCTTGTCCATTGCCTGCTTCTGTGAGCCTTTGCACCTGGCGCTGACTGTCACGCCTGGCTTTACCCATCTGTGCTTTGCTTTCTGCCATACCTACCACGATAAGCACCAACTGGCCCTTAAGACTACTATACTGTTTTTTTAGGGGTGTGTGCGCAGAGCTGAAGGAATGTGGGTCCTATTTATTTATTTATTTATTTATTTATTTATTTATTTATTTATTTATTTATTTATTTGACTTTTATACTTCCCATCTGGCAGCCATGGCCATTCTGGGCAGTTTACAACAGGTTACCAAATACAGAAATTACAAAGATAACACAAATTAACAAAATACAATACATGATCCTATTGGCCCAAGAAAATAAGACAAAAATGAGGTAAAATAATATCAACATACTAGATAAATAATCATAATCAGTTTCTCTGGAACCAGAAATCAACAGCAACACCCTACCACATTGGTGCTGTATATGCCTTCAAAAATATCATCTGGTTTTGCTCTGGGTCCATTAAAATCTATGGAAAAGCAAGTTGTGACTAAGAAGCTTAAATTGATTGCACAGGCTTGACTTACTTTCCCTGGGTCAGACACAGAGACAAGGGCTGTAAATCCACCATTAGGGTTTGGATCAACATCATAAGCCAGGTATGAACTTGGCTAAACGAAATGTGGACCTCCTCTTAGAGTTACTTATTAACAGAACTGAAAGAAAGAAACAAGAAGGTCAACTACGCCCTCCAGCTTAGTTTTTAATTTGTTCTTTTGCTGCCTAACTTCGGCTGCAAGCCCTGGCTATGCCAGTACAGCCAGACGGAGATCAAGATGGTACCTGGCTTTATGAGTTAGTCTATGGAATTGGATCTAAATACACAGAAGTCTTTCAAGTTCTTTAAAAAAATATCTGGCTTAAATCCTGTTGCTTAGCATGTAAGTCATACAAGAGTCAATCAATGGGAATTTGGTGAGTCAACTGCTCTGTAAGTTCCATTGATTCAAATGGGTCTGCTTGGGTTGCACTTGCTACTTATTATGTTACAACTGGGGTAAATCAATTTGACTCAATGGACTCACCAAATCTCGACTGATTCAAAGGACTTGCTGCAGAGTGACCTACAATAGGATTTCAGCTTCTAAATGAAAGTTCCTCTGTGCAAGTGAAATAAAGACAAAGGAGCCCTCTCTGGGGATACACAGTCCCATTCTTGGATGACTAACCACATAGTTTCTTATGGTTGCTGATTGTCTTCTCCTCTCAACTAACTGAAATCAGAAAATGCAAACCTATGATAGGAGCCTCATGCTGCTCTCTGTGTTGAAATGAACCATAACGTGCTGTTCCACCCGGCAATTGATTGACCATGGATTATTCTACTGTTGGTTGGCAGGAGGAGATTTTTTCATTCATTTCATTTATTTACCAAGAAAGAAAAAATGCAGGGGGGAAAAAGATATAAAATACTCATCCGATGGAGATAGCCCGAGCAGCTGTTTCATAACGTTCTTTGAAGACAAAGATATGTCTATGGTAGATAAAGTATACTTTGGCAGATGAGTATTCTCCCTATTGTCCACCTACTCAATTTCCTCCATAACTGTTCTTGTATTTTACTGATAAATTAATGAAAGTACTATAAACCTCGTCAGTTTTGTCTGCTTCTCTGTTACTCCTATGAGTCCATGTAAGGCTGACTCTCCTTTTTGTTAGCCCAAAACTTCGTGCTCTTTGAAGCTTCTTCATCCCTGGAGTGGGAAACGTGTCAACACCCACTATCCTTGAACAGCATACACTGCTGCTGCTGCTAATATTTTAACCATAGAGCTAGAAGGGACCCCATGGATTATCAAGTCTAACCCGTGTCAAGGATACACAGTGGGGAATTGAACACCCAGCCTCTGACTCCATGGCCAGATACTTTAAGCCACTGAGTCATCCAAGAGTTCATGGTGACAAATATCAGGGTTGCAGTCTATCAATGTCTGATGAGTCACATGGTCATTGTCCTTGCTTTGTATGTATCTTACAGCTTCTATAAGTTCTTTATATCTTCCTCTGTTTGTCTTGAGTTGAAGGTTAAATTGTAAGCTTCTTGGAACAGGGAATTCCCAGCCATTCTCTTATGCTCTGTAACATGCCCTGCAGCCAAGTAGTGTTTATATAGCTAAGGGTAAGGTGCCTGCTTAAGATAGAGAAGACTTGATGGACATTAGAGTTCTGTTTTCACCATTAAATTCCTAAACAAAGAAGGTTGGGGCCAGATCACATATTACACAGGACATCTGCAACTGATATAGGGCAGTGGTGGCGAACCTTCAGCACTCTAGATGTTTTGGACCACAACTCCCAGAATTCCGAGCCTAGATTGCCAGTGACAAAGGATTGTGGGAGTAGTGGTTCAAAACATCTGGAGTGCCGAAGGTTCGCCAGCACTGATATAGGGGATCTACATTTTGCCCTTGTTGGCCAAACATATGCTTGGGTGGTGCAGTTATGACTTATAATTAGTAGAACCAATGCTATCAGAAAAGAATTAAACATCATTTCCCATCCCCCAGCGTGATCAAATTGATACACTTTGTATGTGTCACATACTGAGAGCCATAGATTGGAAAGCACAGGCAATTGAAACTTGAAATGCTTGCTAAGGGTGGTTCTTGGATGCAAAAGAAAAAAAGTTATTTGGCTTTTAAAAGGTGTTAGACAATATCCTCTAAAAATAGAAAACGGGTTTCCAAAGGTGTGACCATAAAGTTAGTGCAGACACATCCTTTCCTGGAGTACTGAAGGCTAACTCACAAATGTCACCTTCTACCTCAGCACATTCCCCCCCTCCCCCTCAGCAAGGTAAACACCTTGAACCTTAGCAGGGAACATTGCCATGGATGGCTTAAGAACAGGACTGCACCATATAAATTCCTCTGATGGTTCTTCTCTATTTTCACTATCCCCAGAACGCTGCATATGACATCGTTATTATGATATCACTGTGACATTTTCTGATTTCTGAATGTAATTTTCTTTATCAGAAATTACAAAGAAAAGGATTGCGGTAAAAACAGATCATATTTTCTTAGGGTTAGATAGAGGGGAAAAACTGGAGAGGTATAAAAAAGATTGTGTATTACAGGCTGGCAGTGCCAACGTCTGGATGGAAGGAGGAAGAAAAATGGAAATATGATCAATGGAAAGAATATATACATCATCCCCCCCCCAAAAAATGATTGGATACAAATTAAGCAAAAAGGAAAGACAGAAGGGAAAAACAGAATTTTAAAGGAGCAGGAGAAGTATAGAATTTGGGTAAAAGGTTTTTGTCCTCTCATTCAAGCTTTAACTTTTCTCAGCCTCCTTTGTGTACATTGTCTTCCTTCTTTGCATCACAGGCCTTTTTTGTTACTGTTCTCAGATCTTAGAAATAAGCCCTGTCTATGTATTATAGTTAGGAGGATTGCCCCAAGGTAATTTATAGAATTTGTATTAATAAAAGGGGACGTATATGTTCCTTCACAAGAAAGATGGCAATTTTGGAGGGAATGAGAGCCTTGGAATATTAATTGAAAAACTCAAAGTAGATTGGTTGGGTGAAGGGGTACACTATGGTTTAGTTAAAGAAATTGGATGTTCGTATTAAAGGTCAACAACCTGTGCCCAAATACAATATCTTTTTTGGGGCTATGCAGAAATGTTTAAATATTTGCCTTATAGTCCTGCTCTGAGGAAGTGGACTTGTCCACAAAAGCTCACATTAAAATATAGCAGTCGGCCATAATATCTTTGTCTTCTTCATTTTTTTAATATGACCTCCAGGGGCATGTCATAGGAGATGTTGGCAGCCAGTTGATGGCCTGGTAATAACATCAGGCTGAATGCCATGGCAGCCTCTGCGTGGGAGATACTGTGGAAGAACAGCTGATGAAAGGAGACCAAAGTTGTGTCATGAGTTATTGAAGGTGCAGGGAAAGATAATGGCCCATTGTCAGTAATGAGCAAACTAGGAATCCAGTTGGGTTATGGGTATGGGAAGGCAGATCATGATGCCCTCTTATCATTGAACCCATGCTGTTCAATGTTTATATGAGGCCGCTGGAGGAGGTCATCAGGAGATTTGGAGTAGAGATGGGCACGACCAGAAAAAATGACGTTTCGAGTTTTCGTTTGTCGGAACGGGTCCGTTTCGGGTCGTTTCCGTTTGTCGCAAATTTTTTCAAAAATTTGTCGTTTCGTTTGTCGTTTGTCGTTTGTTGTTTCCACCGCCTGAGCCGAGTCCATTGTTAGCATTGAAAGGGGGAGAGATGGAAGTGGCGGGCCGAGCCCATTGTTAGCATTGAAAGGGGGAGAGATGGAAGCGGCGGGAGGGGTTACCCGGAGAGCTCACCGCAGATACTCGGCGTCCCCAGCCGAGCGCATCCCCGTTGGGTGTTCCTTTTTCCTCCAGCTCCAGGTGCGAGCACTAGCCCCGCCGTCCTCCTCTTCCTCCTCCTCCTCCTCCTCCTCCTCCTCCTCCTCCTCCTCCTCCTCCTCCTCCTCTTCCCCCTCCTCTCACGTGATCCAGGCCGTCAATCAGCGAGGGAGGCGGAGCAGGCAGACAGGTAATTGCCCCGGCGAGGGCGGCGGTGCAAGAGGGTTGGTTGGGATGAATGACCTGCAACCCAGGGAGGGCGGTTGCGTGCACTCCCGCGCCTTGCAGTATAAACCAACCCGCAGGCGGGCCGAGCCCGGAGTCCCATTGATGAGCCGCGTGCGAACACGCGCATCAGTGAGGGGGGAGACTGGGATTGCTCATACCTCCTCCCATTGCAGCCGCCAACGCCGCCGCCGCCGCGGGTTCCTCGTCGTCGCAGAGGCTGGACGCGCCCGCCCTTGGAAGGCAGGGAGACACAAAGGAGCCGCAGCGCAGCAGCCCCTGCTGGAGCGAACACACATGCACGCGCACACATGCACGCCCGGGCTCCGGCATACACACACACCTCCACCATGTTGGGAGGAGGAGGAGGAAGGCGCGCCACCCTCCCGCCTTGCGGGCTGCAGGGGGGGCAGAGAGAGAGAGCACGGCGATCAAAGATCTCCCTCCGAGCAACCCGCCTTCCTCGCTTAATCCTCCGCCGGTGCTTGGCGTTGCGCCCTTCCTGTCCCACCGCTGGCATTTGTAGGGGGAGGCTTTGGTGAGAAAAGGGAGGCTGGAGCTGCTCATCCGCTTTGCCATTAAGGCTTTTGGGGAAGGGGGGAGGACAGAAGAAGCACCTTCACTAATGGGGGGAAAGCAAAAACAATCGAGGCTCTTTAGTAGGATTTCCAGAGGATACGATAGAAAGGTGGTGGTTTGTTTTTTTGTTAGGCAACAATAAGCGTCAAGGGAGGTTGCCGCCTCCTGCGCGATTGCCACTATGCCACAAACGAAAACGAAAAACCCGACCAAATTTTTCTTTTTTTGGTTCGAGTTCGAGTTTTGATGGCTTAATTATCATTACCGTTTCCGTTACGTAACGGAAACGAAAAACGGAAACGGAAACGAAAATTTCGCCGAGTCGTGCCCATATCTAATTTGGAGTTTGCTGCCATCAGTACACTGATGACACGCAACTCTATCTCTCCTTTTCTTCTTCTGCAGAGGAGGCAGTACGCTCCCTTGACCTGTGCCTGGAGGCGGTTTTGGAATGGACCAGGACTAACTGGCTCAAGCTGAACCCGGAGAAGATGGAGGCTCTGTTCTTCGGGGCGCCCTCGTCTGGGTACAATGGCCCCCTCCCTAGACTGGGGGGGGTCCCTCCAGCCTACGGACAGGGCCAGGAATCTGGGTGTGGTCCTGGATTCAGCCCTCTCCCTGGAAGGCCAGGTGACGGTGGTCTCCAGGGCCACTTTTATCCATCTCTGCAGGATCGCCCACATCTGCCAGTACCTCGATGAGTCCTCCCTGAGAACAGTCGTGCAGGCTCTCATGAATTCGAGGATTGAGTACTGCAATGCCCTCTACGTGGGGTTGACCTTGACCCTTGTCCAGAGGGTCCAGCAGGTGCAGAATGTGGCGGCCAGACTGGTGGTGGGTGCTCGTAGATTCGAGCACATCACCCCAGTTCTGGCTCACCTGCATTGGCTGCCCATTGTCATCCAGATAAGGTTCAAGGTCCTGGTTTTGATTTTCAAAACCCTCCACGGCTTGGGACCAGAGTACCTGTCAGAGCGTATCTCCCAGAGGTCAACTGGGGTCAGGCCCATGAGAATGGCGCAGGCGCACTCACTTAGGGTGGCCACACCCAGGGAGGTGTGGAAATCGCTTATGCGTAACCGCACCTTCTCTGTGGTGGGCCCCACGTTGTGGAATCATCTCCCTAGTGAGCTGCGCCTAGCACAGTCCCTGCCTGCCTTTAAAAAGGCCCTCGTGGAGGGTCTCGCCTCTCCTTATTTTATTAGTACTTTTGCCCTTTTTTGTATTTTCTGTTGTGTGTGTCTGTTGTGTCATGGCAGGAATACTGGCCAAGAAAACTCCATGGACATGGAGTCACGAAGAGTCGGTCACGACTGTAACAACACAACACACACACAACAGGAAAAAAGGGCAAAAGTACTAATAAAATAAGGAGAGACGAGACCCTCCACGAAAGATGACGCAATTGTAAACCGCCCAGAGTTCCGTTCCAGAAGATGGGCGGGATAGAAATATAACAATTAAATAATAAATAAATAAATAAATAAATAAGCTTCAAGCAGAGGAGTGTTTTGGCCTAAACATGGTGGGCTTTAAGTTAAGCATCCCTGCTCCTTGAGAGAATCACCAGACTACAGAATTTAGGCATATGGACATGAGATCAGATGCACCAATCAGGACTGTTTAGAGTAGACAACCACTGTTAGTTAGGAGGTCCTGTACAGGCCAGAGGAAATGGCAGCCACTGATAACTCAGTGACTTAGGTATCTGGTTGCAGAGCCAGAGGTTGGGGTTTCATTACCTCACCGTGCCTCCTTGACAGTGGATGGACTTGAAGAAAATCCAGCCAGAACAAGGAAAAGCCCTAAATAAATCTGGGACAGCAATACTGCCACCTAGAATGTGCGATTAGAGATGAAGTAATGGAAACTGGAGACGGGTCTTCCCATGATGTAAGTTTCGGCAGCCTGGAGGGCCACTTTTCAGGACACATGAGTCATTTTGCAAGTAGGAAGTAAATGTGATTTTAAAAAAAGAACTGTTACTAAAATTAGCAAATTGGAGGGAACATAGCAGAGAGATCACTAGTACTGATGTGAAGCTTTCAAAAGTGAAAGTCCACTGGCAATCACTAAAGTCTCCTGCCCTTATCAGTTTTATTAAAAAGAATTTTGTTTCTCTGGACTGCTTGCATGACATCTTGATATGGAATAAAGAGGGATGTTTGCATGCTTATTTGTTTGATGGATGACTTGGGAGCTCAGTGGTATGCCTGCCTGTGAACAGGTGGGAGGGTGGGGCATAAGGAAAGCAGATATGAAAATGTGTTCAGTAGTGATCTAGGGGGAAGGGGGAGGGGGAAAACTCAATATGCATTTGGATTGGCAGCAGGTGGCTCTTCCTATGCGGGGAAATATATTTTAAGGGGGAAAAGAGACTGATTTGGAAAAATAATTCAATCGTCTTTCTGTTAAATGGGTTTTCTATGAGAGGAAAAGCGGTGGGTTGAAAGGAGGGGCTTTTCTGTGGTGGAGTTAATTTCTATCCTCTGCCTTGTACTCGGGTCCCTGGTAGAGGTGGCTCATGGACTGAAATGGAGGCATCTCACCCCAACATTGCACTGAAAGTGCGCCCTCCAGCCCCAGCTGTGAGATGCCCTCAGTTCTTGGGCAAACGGCCTTTCATTTTTATCAGTGGGCCTTTCTGGGATGTGGATGTTTGGTTACGTAACGAAACGAAAAACGAATTTTGTCTCCAAAACTAAACGAAACGAACCAAAACAACAGAAATTTTGTCGTGCGTTTCGTTTTTGTTGCGGCAAATACATTGAACTGTAATGAATGCTAATGAAACAGCAATTTTTCGTTTTCGTTTTTGTTTTTTTCGTTTTGTTACGTAACGAAACGAAAATGATTTTTTTTGCAAAAAATTCACGAAAAACAAAAATGAACTGAAACGGACCCCCTAAATGACAAACGACACACGAAACACCATTTTTTTTGAGTTGTACCCATCTCTACTCGTGATATTGGTTTGTTTTGACCATTCCCCCCCCTTTTGAGCAACCCCCCTACCTGTTATCTTGTGCAAACAAAACAAAACAAAAAATAACACACACACACACCGCCCCCCAAAGACCACTGAAAATTACAAAGCCAGGCCTGAAGTTTTTCAGTTCTCAGGACACAAGAGAGTAAAAGGGCAGAGAAGGAAGAAAGCTATGAACACATTCAAGATCTTTAATTTACTAACTTCTTATTATGACCTGCTGATTTGGGATTAAATATCCACCTTGGGGGAAGGATGTAAGAAGGATGCTAGATTCCTCAGAGTTCTAGCTTCTCCTCTCTCATCCAAAATCCGCACAGCTCTTGCATTCTCCTTCCAACCCCCAATATTTCTCATAGAGAGGGCTGGCCCTTAGCCACGGCTATGTCTTTCATTAGGGGCTCTTTGTGGCCTAGTAGTAATTGTTTCAAAATGCCCCAAGCTTTAGTTAAACTTTCCACATGCTCCAGGCAAGAAAGAACAGTTGAAGCCATAATCTGTGCTAAATCTCAGTGATCACTTTCAACTGGAATGTTTGCAAATACCACCAGCAGGGAAATAACGATGGAAGATGGGAGAACAACGAGTATCTTTTAGTGTGCCACCTAAAATCACTCTTCACTTCAGTTTTGCTCTTATAAAAACTGTCTTTCATCCCATGTGTAATCTGAACCAGGGGTGGACAATGCATAGTCCTCCGGAGGTTGGACTGCAACTACCAGCAGTTCTAGCCAGCAGAGCTGATAGTGCCAAATCCTGGGGGTGGAGGATAGGCACCTGGAGGCCCACCTTTTATCCATTTCTGATCTGATCTAATCTAATCAGTGTACAATGCAAAAAGCTTCCTATGCCACCCCCCCCAACTGTGGAAACCTGGAAATTCAGATTCTGTTAATTCCTTTATTATCAACATTATTTCCCACCCCACCCCCACACTCCCCATTACCCTTTTCGTTCGGCAAAGATCCTGTTGCAGAGTTCCGTGAAACTCAAGAGCTAGTTCATTGCATCGTGGTTTTTCCTTCACCATAATGAGGATATTGTGTTCCTGTTCCTGTTTGGATATGAGGGACTGGGCCCAGATTTATTCTGAGAACACCCCACTGAAATCAAATTAATTACACCTTGAATGGCATTGATTTCAATATGTCTTTCCTTTAGGGATGGTCAAATAAAAGTCCATTGCTTGCTTGCCTTTTTTATTTATTATTTATTGTACTTATATACTGCAGTGCCCACTTAATGCACAGCTCCATTCTGGGTGGTTTGCATATTCAAAATTCTTGTTCTCCCTTCCTGGATATTCTGATTGGCTGTTGATAGCAGCCCTTGTGATGCTATTGGGTAAAAAAAAAATCTGAGGCAATTTAGACACCACTCTGCTGCTAATACCAGCACCAGTTTTGAAACAGGTGCTGGAACAGGACACGAGATTTGGGAGAAAGACCAAAAGGTGTTTACTGATGTGTACATAACATTCCCTTTTCAGAGTATATGATATAGGAGGGTTTATTTGGTGAATGAATCTGTAATATACCTCTTTGGTGCTTTTGTGGCCGGCTGAAAGCAAATATCTTGTACTCTTAAGTACCACACCCTGGATGCTCAAACTTATCAGGATTTAACTAGAATGGTAGTGTAAGCATTATGTTTTCACTAGGGGACATAAAAAGCCATGCAAATATTTACCTAAGGGTAAAGCTGCTGTTCACCAGCTCCATGGTACAAAGCAGGATTAGAATAATAGCAGGTAATGTGACTGCATGTTTAAACAGCTTTTTGCTGCATGTTCTGCAAGGAGGTGCAAGAAAATGGTGAGTATATAAACTACAGACTCATGAGATTGGGGCAGCAGTGGCCTAATGCTGTTTGTGTAAGGATTCCATAATCTGCTGTGGCTTATTGATGAGGTGCAAAGGTGCCTCTCAGTTGTGTAATGAACTATCTGATGAAACATCAGAACAAGATACACTCCAGGACCAAAATCTATTAGCCACTGTGAGTTACATAAACCTTATACCAGAACCAGTAAGATGCCACTATTCCACTGATTTACTATTATCTGTTAGATCAGTGTAACCCCCTTTACTTTTTCCTGTCACATTTCTAATTTGCAAGCAAAAAAAAGGTCTGTCTCTCTTAATAACTTGCTTTTTAAAATGACCTAAAGGTCCTGGAGAACTTTACTCTGTAGTACTTTGAAAAAAATGGTTCTCTTCCAAAGTGATTCTTCACCTGTTGTCCTCTAAATGTGTTGGATTTCCAGAAGCCCCAGGGTAACTGGCCAGTGGCCTGGGATTCAAAGTTTGAGAGCAGAGATGGGCACGAAACGGAAAAATAATGTTTTGTTTTGTTTTGTTTATGCAGTAGTTTCATTTTGTTTCATTTCTTTTATAACAAATTTTTCAAGTAGTTTTGTTACGAAATGAAATGAAATGCAAAGACACAACACTATGGTCTCCTGGGTCCCAAAGGACCATAATGGCAGGGGAGCTTCTTCAAGCAATTCTAGGTAACCCCCTGAAATTTGGAATGGTTTGGAAATTTGGAAATATTTCTAATTGGATTCTGAACTTTGGAAGCAAAGCCGCAGGCAAGCCACGGCATGGCTTCCAATTCCAATTAGAAAGATTTTTTTCCCCTAGGGGCATCCCCTTTGGAGCTTCATAACGCAGCCCCCCTCACACCCCAAACTGTTCCAAATTTAAGGGGGTTACCTAGAATTGTTTGAGGAAGGTACCCCTGCTGCCACTTTGGTGCCACAACATGGCTGGAATCAGCATTTCAAAAATATGGATCCCTCAAAAATACTGATCCCAGCCAAGTTTTGGCACCAAAGTGGCAGGGGTACCTTTCTCAAGCAATTCTAGGTAACCTCCTGAAATTGTGAAAGCTTTGGGAATAAGTGGGGCTGAGCTTTGAAACTCCAAAGGGGGTACCCCTAAGGGAAAAAAACGTTTTAATTGTAATCGGAAGCCAAGCTGCAGTGGTGCTATCGCTCTCTTGCGGCTTGGCTTCCGAAGTTCTGATTCCAATTACCTAACAAAATGATGAAACAGCATTTTGTTTTTCATTTCGTGCCCATCTCTATTTGAGAGCTACTGGTTGCATACATGAAAAACTGCTGAACAGCTCAGTGGTTTAGGTATATGTCTACGGAGCTAGAAGTTTTGAGTTCAGTTCCCCACTGAGTCTCCTTAACTGATCTAAAGGGTCTTTTCCTGTTCTGCAGTTCCAAGATTATTATTATTATATTATTATTAAATTTTATTTATTTATAGTATTTCAAATGTTTTTACTCTGCCTGACTCTTCAAAAAGGACCCAAGGCAGGTTACATCATTAAAAAGCAGTATTTAACACTAATCATGGTGAATATACACTAACAGTGGTGAGTATACAAATACAAATACCAAAGGATGAAAGAAATGCCATGCTAAAAAAAATAGCAATACCAAAACACATTCAATGCAGTAGGGCACAACAATCCATTTTAAAAACGCCAGTCAGTCAGTCAGTCCCTGAGGGGAAGTTTGCCTGAGGAGAAAATTCTTTGCCTGTTTGTGGAAGGACAGCAGAGCTGGGGCCAGACTGGCCTCGTGTGGGAGGGAGTTCCAAAATCTGGGAGCAGCAACAAATTGCTTTCTATTGGCATGATCCAAAGTACAGGCACCAGATTACACTGTAGTTGATGTGGATTCTGGGGAGAAGCATGTCCCAACCCTCTCTGTAAATGCCATGGGCTTCTGGCTGGCCACTATTAAAACAGAAAGCTAGAGCAGATGATCTTTGCTCTGCTCTAGTGGGGGGTTTGGTGTTCTTTTTCAGTTCAGTACAACACAGTTACTTCCTTGTACAGACACATCAACTTGTCTTTTGGTGTTTCTTTGGTTCAAGTGATTGCAGGTAAAGTGGGTTTACTTTCTTCTTGCCAAGAGCACATTAATTATTCATTTACTTATGTACTTCCATGTGTAGTAGTTCTACTTCTGGCTCTGAGCGCAGTTACCCTGTGGGGGGGAAAAAGCCCACATTTGAATCAGGCTTAGCATATTTTGAATCAAATTTTTAAAGGTGACTACATTATACACAAGAAAGCTCTGCCCCCCCCTTTTGACAGGAAGTCATGTTATTTTGATCAGGTGAGACATTTGGGTTTTCCACCAGAAAGTCATTTATTTTAACTTGGATGTCAAATTGAGTTTTTGAATCATTTTGGCATGAACAAAATAATCTGTCAGTGCAAATTGTGTTTCTAGGGTTTGCCACTTAAAGGTGTGCCATTCCTGCTTGCCACTCTTTCTGTTTGTGTATTTCCCTCCTTTTCAGTATAATCAAAATGTCCAATCAGTTTCAGCTCCTCCCCCTCCCCTGTGTTGCCTGCCTTCACAAACCTTTAGAGTCGCAGCCCAAGCTCTGGGACTCTCTTTTTCTCTGTCTTGATGTCTAACTTGTTAAAAAGGAAGCATTGTTTTACTTTTTCTCTTATCTATCATTTTCTTCTAGCACTATCCCATTTTGAAAGAAATTTGTATAAAGTATTTGAAATAACATTGCAGCAGCAAAGAGTAGCTGTAAGAAGCAGCCAGTGTGAGGGTAGGCAGAAAAAGTCTAAAATGTAACCATTCTAAATGTTTGTATACCCTCCTCAACTGATATACAATACAGTTTAAAAACAGACAAAACATTTTCCCAGGACACATAAATAAGAACAGCCTTGCTGGAACAGGCCACAGCCCATCCAGTTCAGCATTCTGTCTCCCAGTGGCTCACCATTTGCTTCAGGGTATTTCCAAGCAGAAGTCTTCACCTGCTTATGATTCCCTGGAAATGGCATTGAGAAATATCCTGCCAATCTCTCCAACCAGGAGGTTGTCCTTAGGAGTTCCCTAGACCAGTGATCATCTGGGTGAAAAAGTACTTTCTCTTTGAGACCTAGTACCCAAAAGTTTCATGAAGTGCCCTCTAGTTCTATTGCTGTATAATAGGGAAAACAGCTTTTCCTTATCTACTCTGTCCACACTGTGCATGATTTTATAAACTTCAGTCAGGTACCCTCTTAGGAGCTGTCGTTCAAGAGTGAAGAGGCCCAACCATTGCAGCCTCAGATGGTAAGGAAGGTGTTCCAGTCCCCGAATCATTCTGGTTGCCCTTCTCTGCACTTTTTCCATTTCCATAAGATCCTTCTGGAGGTATGGTGACCTGAATTGTACACAATACTCCAGATGAGGCCTCACCATAGATTTATAAGGAGGCAAAATGACACTTGCTGACTTATTTTCTATACCCTTCCTAATGATCCCTAGCATTGAGTTTGCTTTTTTCACAGCTGCGGCATACTGGGTTGACATCTTCATTGAGCTGTCCACCAGGACACCAAGGTCTCTTTCCTGGTTTGTTGCACAGAGTTCAGAACCCATCCGTTTATATATACATTTGCCTTAACATGCATCACTCTGCACTTACTAATGTTGAAGCTCATTTGCAATTTGTTTGCCCACTCGCAGTGTCAAGAAATCCCTCTGGAGCTCCTCACAATCTCTGTTTTTACCACCCTGTATAACCTAAGTGTCATCGGCATCAACGCAAAACCACGTCACTAAAGATGGGCACGACTTAGCGGTATTCCCGTTTCCGTTTCCGTTACTCGTTTCTGTTACTCTACGGAAACGGTAACGGGAATTACTCCGCCAGACTTCGAGCTCGAACCGACGAACGAACAATTTTGGTCTGATTTGTCGTGCTCGTTCCTTGCATCGCGCGATCGCACGATGCCACGCGGCACAGAAAAAAGTTTTTAAAAGTTAAAAAAACCCGGTTCCCGGCCGAAAAGCAGGCGGAAAAAATGCCTGCCGTGCCTCAGGGCATCTACCAGAGGGGTTGTTTCTGGAGGTCCCCAGCCTCCCCCCCCCATCCCCCGTCCTGGGCTGCTCTGGTGGGACTCGCCGCAGGCTCGCAGGCAGCCAGCAAAAAGCCCAGTCTCGCCGGCCGCCGGCCGCCGCAATTAAAGCGCAAGCAAGCGGCACGGACGGCACAGGAAAAAAACTTTTAAACTCTCCCCCCACCCATTCCCGGGCCAAAAAAGCAGGCGTAAAAATGCCTGCTTGACTAAGGGCGCAGGGCACCTACCGGAGGGGTGGTTTCTGGAGGGGGGGTCCCGCCTCCCCCCCCATCCTGGGCAGCCGGACTCGAGTCGCCATGCCATGCGGTGCGGGCCGGGGATCCAAAATGGGGCGGCAAACGCAATATTGTTTTTGAAATCGTGGTCCAAAAACACACAAGCACAACAGAAACACGTGAAAATTTATAAACTGCCAGATTTTTCACAGTAGCAGTGGGTTTTTTCTTGCAACAAAATGTCTCTCTCCTCCTCTGTCCTCCATTGATTTTATTTTATTTTATTTTATTTACACCTGCGCAATGATGGGCTGGCCGAGTGGCCAGCCATGTGGGAGTGGACGACCATGCAAATTTTTGGAGCCATCCCACCAATCGCATGGCCACTTGGCCATGGAGACTTCTGGGATGTGCCAAAAAGCCCCCTAAAACCTGCCCTAGCCCCCTAACCCTAACCCTAACCCTTGACTCCGTACCCATACGTCACAGACTGTCTTCTTAGTGGGTCAGAGAGGCACCCAGAGGTGCAACCCACTAGCCCACCGTAACCTTACCCGTCACTAGCCTAGCCCTAGCCCTTGCACTAACCCACCTTAACCCTAAGCCAGATCTACTTGCTTGCATTGCACTACACGCAGCAAGTACAATTCCCTTCTGTGTGAGACATGGTGGTGCGAGAGCCTTGTGCAGGGAAGGCATGATGCTATCACTCTCACTGGTCTCACTGTCTGCACAACTGGTATGCAATATCCATATGGCTATTGCATACCATTTTGCAGCAGCAGCAGGTGAGGAGGGGAGACCCCCATGTTGAGGGGTCTCTTGAAGCCTGCTTCCCCTTCCTAGTGGGTGAGGATAGGAGGCACCCACGGGTGCCTCCAGGAGCCCACTTTCCCTTTATAGCGGGCCAGAGGAGGCACCCACCACAGAGGTGCCTCCAGGAGCCCGCTCCCCCCCAAAAAAACCAGTACTAACGAAAACGAGAAAACGAGAAAAAACGAACCGACTAATTTTTGCGAATTTTCACGAAAAACGGAAACGACCCGAAACGGAACCGGCCCGACTAACGACAACTCGAAAAAAATTTTTTTCAAGTCGTGCCCATCTCTACACGTCACTATTATTTGACTTTAAACTTACATAAAAAAACCTGATTCTCTCATCCAATTATTTTAGTAGTGCAGAGCTGTTCAACTCTGAACAGGCCAAGGTCTACTTTATCCGGCCCAAAGTGCCTGAGGGCTACTACACTAAAACCTCTACTTATGAATTTTATACGTTCCGAGCACATGCTCATAAGTAAAAACTTTTGTAACTACAGCAGCGGTTTCCCATATGAATGGATTGAAAACTAATTAATCTGTTCTGGAAGGAACAGATTTCAATGCGCCATGGCCCTTGCGCCATGGCGCTTGGCAGAGACACTGGGCTGGCAGACCCAGAACTTTGCTGGTGGTCCTTAGGATTGGGGAGGGAGGTGTGGAGAACTTAGCCCCTCACTTTTTTTTATTGATGGCTGGCAGGTAGTTTTGAACCCTTCAAGGGCTACCAGTAGCCCGCGGTCTACCTGTTGGGCAGGCCTGTAGTAGTGTAACCACACTCTCAGTTTGGATTTTTAGAAATAATATTTTATGCTTCCCTGCACTTGGCCAGATATTTCAACCAGCAAAATGGGGGGGGGGGGGAATTGCTGCTTACACACTTAGAGTTCCATCAACCCCAATTTCCTAAATCTCACTATATTTGTTGTTTTATCCAATAGGCAGTATTTTTATTTATCAAATGGGAGCATTGTATAAGCTAATAGTGAATCCAGTGTTACAGCACTTGTTTATGTGAGAAATGATCCATTTTTTGTTGTTTTACTGTTGAGTGAACAAATCAATTACAGCTCCAGATATTTTATTTGAGCATGGTTTAATTGAACTTCATTTAATTAAACCCAGAGATAGTTTTAAGGAGTCCTCAGAGGACCTGAATGTGATTTAATTAAATGAATCTACCCTTTGAATTTGATTCTCAAATCGCAAAACACCAATGAATATTTCCCATTAGCTTTCTTCATCCTCCTGCTGGATTTCATTCAGTGATAACAGAAAAAACCCTTTACACTTGCATTAAGAATCCACAACAGTGCTATTGCTAGTTCTGGGTTTAACATTAACCCAGAAAAAGTTAATAATTAAATCCACTAATTAAAACGCCATGGTTGCATTGCATAACACAACTTTTTTTTAAGCTCAAGAGAACAGGATTAATTGGGTTCGATGTTATGTGCTTCGAAATGCAGGATTCTTTGTCATGCAGAAATACAGTATGACCTTTACTAAGGAAATTGAGGGGTGAGAGAATATTATGGCAACAGGCGGGAGTGTGCAATTATTGTTGTGACATCAATATATTTACAAGATAAGAAGGAATGCATTCTTTAAAAAAGGATTTTGTAGAAAGAAAGTCTAAACTCGGTGGGAGAAAAATCAGTAGTACAAATGTGTGTCCTGCTGTTTATCTTGCACACTATTTTCTTCTAGTGTTGCCACCTCTTTTTGTTGTTGACCATTTGAGTTGTCCGTATTTTTGCTCCTAAATTAACAATCATATGATGCATGTTCTTGCTGTGATGTCCTGCCAAGTCACTTCTTACTTATGGTGATGAGTGTTTGCTTGTGAGATGTTCAAGAAAAAGTTTTTCGTTGTCACTGCCCCTGTACCTTCCATGGCCAAGTGGGAATTCGAACCCAGGTCTTCTAAGTTGTGGTCTGCCACTCCGTCCGCTATACCACACTGATTCCCTTGGGGTTTATTAGCCTCAACAAGTTAATGACTGTAAAGGGAGATGGTTACATAGCCAGGGAGAGATGGAATAGCTTCATAGCATAGAAAACATGAATTTTTTTTACTATATCTTCCAGAATCCTCTTGCCATCATGATACCGGCTGAAGGGTTCGAGGAGTTAAGAGTCCAAAAAAGTAATTTTTCTGAGTGCTGGATCTCTCTGGTATGTCTCTATCAATTCCCAGCGGCATCTATTTCTTTTAAAAATTCATTTTCTTTTGACTCTAAAAATCTCAGGCTCAATTAAAATCTCAGGCTCAATTTAGTAAAAATCTCAGGCTCAATTTAGAACATGCATTAATGCCTCGCTAGATCAGTCTTGCCTCATGTGGTATTCTCCACTACAACCCCCATAATCCCAGCCAACACATCAGAAATAACTGCTTATATTGAAACTAAAAGAAATATGGGGAGTTGGGTGATGAACAGTTGAGAACCTGGGATAAGGTTTCCCTGGAGACACCATGTACTGAAAAGTATTACTGGATCAGAATTGCAACCCAAAAATAGAAGTATTGGAAATACTAGGAAAGACCACAACAGTAAGTAATGTGACGTGGCAACATTGATGAATCTCAAGCATGTGGGTCAAAATGACAGTAATCCCACTTCTTTTCCTGGGACTGGAGGACCAGTTGCTGGAAGTGAAGGACACTTTAATCAAACTGGAAGAAAAGGGGAAACCTAAGACCCTAGATTGTGCTTATCAATTTTCAATTTTAATTAATCAACATACAGTATGTCTTTGTATTCCTTCCTATTAATGTTAGTAAATCAATCAGCTAATTCAATCAGATCCTGGGAAGGTTACTTTTTCTAGATTACAAAGTTAGTCATAGAATTTGGAAACATTACATTTTTTTAAATTATCATTCTACCTGGCAATTCTAGGAGCTGTCACACAAAGAGTAACTTTTCTGAGGTTTGCCCCAATAGAATATCACTAGAGCTTCTTTCTACAGTTCAGAAATAATCACCTGTGATTATTTCTGCCCTTATCACCTCTGCCCTTGTACTGGCTAATCTGGCTAGTGGCCGTTTTATTGAGCCATCTGTTATAAGCATGGTTAAGCATTCACTCACAGTTGGTTTGCAATTTGTGACGTTTCTGTTCCTTATCTTCTTTCTTTTTTTCTTTTCTTACCTTACGGAAATACACACCTTTAATGTCAGTTTGCACTAGTCACAAGGTAAACTTATCAAGAATTGTTAGGTGTGAAAACATAAAAGGAAAAGGGTTCCGAGAGACAATGTGGGAAAGGAACACACCCTTTTGCTACTGGGAAACCAAATGACGTGTGCACAATGAATTGCTGAAACCAGTAACATGGTACAAAGTAGAGATCTTACAACTGGAAATACTGACCTCACTGCTTACGTTTCCTGTCCCGACCAACCAACATACTCGTACCTACTTCTTTAGAGCAACAGCTATGTATTCAGATATGTCATGTATCTGATGAAGCAGATGCTCAGATGCAAAAGTATGTGTGTGTGTGTGTTGTGTCATTACAGTCGTGACCGACTCTTCGTGACTCCATATCCATGGAGTTTTCTTGGCAGGAATACTGGAGTGGCTTGCCAGTTCCTACTCCAGGTGCCTATAGCACCTGGTATTCCCTGGTGGTCACCCATCCAAGTAATAACCAGGGTCGACCTTGCTTAGCTTCTGAAATCAGGCGAGATCGGATATGCTTAGGGCAAAAGTATATGCCATTATAAATGTTAATTCCTTTACTTGTTAAGGTGCCACAAAAATTTGTTTATATTTCTTTACGCTGACAGGATACTTATCCAAGCCTTTTCTTCGGTGTCCCCAAGGGACACAAGTTCCTGGCTGACAAGGATCTCTTTAACATTGAGAAGCTGACCCTAGTAAGAACATAAGAACATAAGAAGAGCCATGCTGGATCAGGCCAAAGGCCCATCTAGTCCAGCTTCCTGTATCTCACAGTGGCCCCACCAGATGCATTTGGGAGTGCATGAGACTAGATATCTGTCTCCTGATGCCACTCCCCTGCATGTGGCCCTTGAAGTACCCCGGTTTTAAGGAACAGTGATGAAAGAATTAGCACCTTCCTTATGCAACAAGAAATCTAGATAATTCAAATGAGATGCTGGTAGAAACAGAAGAACTGCATCATAAAAAGACTTCTAATCAAAGTGAGTAACCACAAATAGCTTCCTGTTTTAATGGTCCCTTGAAGCCTTTCAAGTGTTCCTTTCAGATCTGGGTTTTACATGAATGTTGTGCAAAGTATAACCTTCCTGTTTGCAAGTCTTTGTGTATTTATTCCTTTATGCAAACTTGTTCTAAGCAAATTACACTAGTCTTTACATCAGTCTTGCATGGTGTAAATAAAACCCATAGGAGCAACAAGCACTATTAAGACAGCACCTAAATGTACACAACCATGTTTGCTTGGGAGTTGGGATTTGCAGACCAAACAATATTTCTGACAGCTTGAGACCGCATATACAGAATGGGCACAAGTTCCACTGTTGTTTATCTCTTGGCAGTGGCTTGTGCAGAAGATTGCAGGAAAGACCAGGATTCATACTGCACCTTAAAAAACAAACCCAGCACAAGTCTCCAGGCTGTGCTGGAAATTTGTGTAAGTAAGGGGGAAAACTGCATGGAGGGAAGCTGGGGCTGGTAGTGAAGGTGAGATCATTTCCCCCAATCTCCCTGTTGTCATAGTATAAGGAAGCAACAGATTGCTAACCCTTTTCTCTGAAGGGAAGGGATCAAAGCATTAAAAGCCCCCCTTTAAATAAAAACCAAACATTTTATAGATATATAATAAATCTATGCTACAGTTTGTTTTTTAGAGCTATTTTAGAGCCGGAATCCCTAGCATATACACTTTATTGAAACAGCGACACCTATGCTGGTTGGACACGTGAGAATGGATGACTGCCGGATCCCAAAAGATCTTCTGTACGGAGAACTAGTGCAGGGAAAGCGCCCCAGAGGGAGACCACAGCTGTGGTATAAGTATATCTGTAAGAGGGACCTGAAGGCCTTGGGAATGGACATCAACAGATGGGAAACCCTGACCTCCGATCACAGTGTCTGGAGGCAAGAGATACAGCATGGTCTACATAAATTTGAAGAAGCATTTGTCCAACAGGCAGAGGAAAAGAGGCAGGCATGGAAAGAACGAAACTTGAGGACCGGGCAAGAAACAGAATACATCTGTCCCCAGTGTGGAAGAGACAGCCATTCCCGAATTGGTCTATTTAGTCACACTAGGTGTTGTTTTTAGGATCTCTACTCCAGGCATGATACCATAGTCTTTTGAGACTGAAGGATGCCAATGAAATGCTACAGTTTGTTTTTAGAGCTCTTGTGCAGAGGAGTTTTCTGGAAAGCAATTGAAAGAGTCTAAAATGCCCTAAGCACATCTGGTCTCGCCTGATTTTGGAAGCTGAGTAGGGTCAGGCCTGGATAGTATTTGGATGGGTGACCACCAGGGAATACCAGGCGCTGTAGGCCCCGGAGTATGAACTGGCAAACCACTCCAGTGTTCCTGCCAAGAAAACTCCATGGACATGGTGTCACAAAGAGTCGGTCATGACTGTCATGACACAACACACACACAACAGGATGCTCTGAGTGCAGAAACACATTTCTTTGTAGGCTCCAAACACCATCCCCTCCAATGGTCTGGTTTTTTAAAAATGCCCCATGCTTCAAAAGAAGGAAAAGACAAACAAACAAAACCCTGGAAAGACACGGATTTAGAGTTGTTTTTACCAAGACAAGCATTCTGTCATGGGGATGGCAGGAAACATACTGAAACTATTGGCATTTGGCAATGAACGGACAATGTATGTGGCATCTGGACAAACCATGACCATGCACACTGTAAATCATTTTGCTCACATGATCAATGATGCACAAGCAGCTGCAATTCTGTGAATTTTGAAGTTTTAATGTTGTATAAAGAAACACTAATCTTTTGAAAATAACGTAGGTGGATCCCAGTGGATACAAATGCTTAATGCTACAAATGAAAAATCTGTCAGAAAAGGGCTATCTGTCAATAATATGGAAAGAGAATGCATTCATTTAGTACTGTAAAGCCAAATGACATACAGAGTGAATTGCACAAACTAACAACAATAAGAATAAATGTGTCTGTGAAGATTCTCAATCATCCAGTTGAGTTTATCTGGAAGCTGAGTCATGGCAACTGGACTTCTTTTCTTGAGAGATTGAACCGTTTTGCTACTCATCCAAACAGATTTGGCAGTCTGAGGAAAGTTAGTTGTGAGTCCATTATAAGAATAAACATGTTTTGTCAAGTAATTTCTGACTTGTGGTGACCCTTTTCAGGATTGGAATACTTTATGATCAAGACAAAAGCAGTGTACAAAGTATACAGAATACTGTATGTAACAAAAAGCTAGTTTTTATTGTCATTTCTTTTGGTCCAAGATGCTCAACATTCTGAGCTGCCAAATCTAGCTTAGATGATACAAGATCAGATAGCATTCTGGCTGTTAAGTAACTCAGTTCAAAGCAGCATCTTGGTGTTTTGTGTTTTTTTTTCTTAAACCAGCTCAGTTGCTGTTATAAAAGGTATTTCTGGCTAGATGGAGCAAAGCAAATGCACATTTCAAATGAGGATGTCTGGCAGGTATAAGGAATGTCAAAACTTGTGAGCATGGAATGTTGCCTTTATTGTTGAAGTGCACCCATTGTGTGCACACCACGTTTAGAAAAGGCAGTACTGTATGTATAACATCATCAGATGCTCTCATCCCAAAGATACTGGTAGGAAATGCATGGAAGAACTGCATAACTGAGATATGTTCATCCCTTCAACTGATGAAACAAGCACCCAGAGGTATCTTATTTATAGAACTTCAAAGAGAGGCACCTGATGACATTTACCTTACCATTTGTAGGAGCAACATTTGGCCTTGCCTTGAGCAGCAAGTTCATGGTATTTTGTGTGGTACCTTAAATGAAACACAAAGGCCTCACTGCCACACCCAGTGATAAACCTTTGACTGTGGTTTGATTTAATTATGCTTCCTGGGTAATACAATATACTATTAAAATCAACATCTTCCTCTGTATCCACCAAAGAGGCTTTGTGTAAGTTCCATTTTCTGGGCCTTATGAAAACCTGAGGACCACAGTAGCCTGGTTTTTTGAAACAGAAGGTTTAGAGCTTTTATACTCGATTTGAATCATTGTGTGTGTGTGTGCAAACTAGAGGCTGGATTTTTTTTTATTTTTGGAATCAAAGACACACAGCATATTTTGAATCTTCTCCCCTGCCTGCAGATTTCAAAAGGTGTGATCCAGCCCTGCCATCTTCCTGATGGCACCTGCATTAAAAGGACTGAGATCCCATTCATTTTAATGGGCCTGTGGTCCATTAATACCTCATTCGTTTTATTAGAACTCGGGCTAATTAAATCTTACATGGTACAGTGGATCTCAATACTATTCAGCATCCCTACTTCCTTCGTCGTGAGGTGGCTGTCCTAACTTACCATATTTTTTTCTTGGTCCTGGTCTTCTGTTTTCTTAACAGAAACCTCATCACAAAGTTAAGCAGATTGATTTTAGGTTCCTGAGCTTTTTCCCTGACCCATGAATAGCTTCACACACTAAATTATTATGTGCCTATTAAAGGTACAAGTACAGGGTCAGTTGAACATTGTGGCCACAATCTTCTGGTTTCAGGTCTTTAGAGTTAATTCATCCAGCCTGGATCCTTCTCTGGCCACTATGTTCAAAGGACATTGCAATATTTATCTTTGTCCTCTGCTGCAGCTTGCATCAATTTGAGACCACATCCATGGTGGCATGAGGACATAAACTGAACTTCCTGGTTTCAAGACTAAAGTTCCTTTCATGTAGTCAAATTATACGGCTATCTCACATGCATACCTTGATGGGAAACAACACTCACACTTATAGGAGGGTAGAGGGAAACTTGAATTTTCCTAACCTCATATGCTTATCAGCACATTTGTGGACAAAGATACACCTGGGCACACTCCTGAATGAAGCTTCAAGATGACCAGTCCAGAAAATGCATTGGCCTGAAGGAAAGAATGAATACTTGGAGGTAGATAAGGCAGCACATTTGCTAGGCTGCACGACCTGACAACATATTTTTTTTTTTGGGGGGGGGAGTCACAATTGTTTCACAGGTATTAAAGATGAAGTCTTTTGTTCATGGTGCAAGACTAAATGTAGTGTGCATAGAGACACGCAAGAGAAAGGATATGCAACCAAGTCCAACACCTTTATTTGTAGAAAAGGAACACGTGTACACAATGGGATTGTAAAAAGCTGCTGGCTCCACTGCATGCAGCTCCTGCTCCCTCCCCAACTGCATGCAAAGAGAGACTCCTGCCAAACACTCACACATGCTCAGCCTGTGAAATGAGGTTCTTCTTTGCTGATGTTACAAACAGGAGTATAGGAAATGAATTGGGGAGGGGGGAGAGAGAAATCAGAAGCTGGCAGGAGCTTTTAAACTGGTGCCAGATGGCATCTTTGACAAGCAGGGTTGTGTGTGTGTTGTGTCATGACACTCATGACCGACTCTTTGTGACCCCATGTCCATGGAGTTTTCTTGGCAGGAGCACTGGAGTGGCTTGCCAGTTTCTCCTCCAGGCACCTACAGCACCTGGTATTCCCTGGTGGTCGCCCATCCAAGTACTAACCAGGGCCGATCCTGCTTAGCTTCCAAAATCAGGCAAGATTGGATGTGCTTAGGGCATCTAGGCAGCTGACAAGCAGGGTTATATCCATTCAAACCACCTGGCATTACCCGGTCTAACATATGGTGCCGGAATGAGGGGCTTGAACTATTTCATATCCCCATACTGTGCACTGCAATGTTATCAGATGATCCTTTACTCTTACGGGAATTTAGGAATGTTATAGTTTTCACTACAACTCCCATGTCTAGTCCACCTGTGGGGTGGGGGTGGGGTAGCATTCTAGGCATAATAATTCCTTCCCCTGAAAACCACAACATCAACATTTCCAAGTTCTACTTCTAGACCCAAAAGTAACATATGGAAGTGGCAGCCCTTCAAAGACGAAGATGTTCACAGGCTCTCCCTCCCACACAAAAAGTCCCCATTGTGACAAAATATGACTGAGAGAAAATAGATCTCAGACGTTCGGTGTCTAAGTAGTGACAAGTGGAAAGAATTTGGGCAAATGGGAGCAATGAAGGAATGGCCACTTTATATATCAGGTAGGCAATTTTTGTCACCGAGTTTATGATCCCTTGATATATGTGTTTGTGAAATATGGTGTTGAAGTTACATCTCAGTCAAGGAGACGCCAACACAGGTTTTTAAAATCTGAATTTTGAGCTGACCTGGGTCCACCAATTATATCCATTTGAGTGTTAACTGAAGCCCGTTATCAACCACATCCACTCCTTAGTGCCTGTGACAACACCCTGGAAACAGGAGTAATGAATATACAAATCATCAGCCAATCCCAGCAGGAGGGTGGGGGATGGTATGATATGAAAAGGGTAGAGCCTAGTTAGTTGAGGCAGAGCAGTTCAGTTAAGTTGAAGGTTTTGAGAGTGAGTGCTGGGAGAGAGCAGTGCTCTGTTGGAGTTCTGTCAGGCAGTGAGGGCTTTACTGGTTACTAGTTATTAAAGACAGGGAGGCTTGTAGAGTTGAATAAATCTATTCTATGATAAGGCAACACATACCATCCTCAGACATTGTTATATTTATCATTTTCTCAATAAACTTCATTATTGTTTTGATATTTTACATCTGAATCTGTCCCAATTCATGAGGCAACGATTTTAAAAGGTGGCAGTATTACCAAGTGAATAAAAGGTGGCAGCATTACCATTTCCAACACAATTCAGTGTGTAAAAGGGAGGTGTCATCACAACTTAGTGGCACAGCAGTGGGATGTTGAAATAAACCCGGTTGTGCCTCTGAAAACTCAGTCTCTGAAAGGGGTGACGTCACAATTTGGTGGGCAGCGGTGGGATTTCGAATATATCCAGTTTGCCTCAGGGAAAAGTCACCAGCTCAAAATATTTAGCCTCTACCCTGTGAAGAAATTGAAACTGGAAGTTTAAGAAGAAGCCTTTAGTAAAAGTTAGCCCTCAAGTGTTGTTGGTAGTCTGTGGAAGTTCCTCTGAAAAGGGGTTAGGACTGAGAATTAGGTGAAGCTAATTTCAGTTCTTGGGAAGCCCTGTGTGTGAGAGAGGAATTCAGACTTAAAACCCTGTAGTGCTATCTGATTTTCTTTGGTAGGCCTGTTAGTGTCTGGAGGCCAGGATTCCAAAAGGAAAAGGAGTCTGGCTTGACAAATTATAGGACACCTGGAAGAGAAAATCTGTAAGGATAGACTAAAATCTACAGTGGTTGTTCGGGAAACTGCCTGAGAGAGTCACGGAATTTTGTGCTGTCCAGCAGCCTGAAAATTAAAAGCTGCTGAGACAAATTTCCTTTGGGGGTGAAAGACCCAAAGTGTTTGCCCTTGAATTTAGGGTGGCTTTGGTAAAGGTCTGGAAATATCACCCTGGGTGTTAACAGAAAGAAATCTCCAAAGTAAAAGGTCTGTGAGTTTGTGGGAACAGAAAATTTACCTCAGAAACTGAAGAGACCTGAGGAGATTTAAAGCTGACAAAAGTTCTGTAGAGCAGGAGTGCCTGACTGAAATCCCTTATGTGAGATTGTGGGAGTCAGATAAAAGTTATAGGTTAAAAGCCGAAGAAATATATTTAAATCTGTGTATTTTAAACACTGAGATACTATTTAAAGAAAGAAAGAGTTTGAAGTCTGGGCACTGTGTCAATCTTGCCCTTGGTAACAGTATCTTGACAGAGTCAGAAACTGCCAGAGAGCTGAGGAAAAAAAAGTTTACTAAACAGCTGTGACCCAGTCTTAACCTTTTCTTAAGAAAGAAATAATACAGACACCACATAAATAAAAAGATTTTTATTTCATGTCAGTTCCAAAAGCAAAATCTAAGAAAGCAAAGAGGGGAATGGCAGCTGAGGGGGCTGTAGCCATTGTGTCTGAGGAAATACCAATTTCACCCAGAGATGCAGAACCTGATAGGGACCACAGTTTTGAACGATGGCGGTTGGAACTGGAGGATAAATTACAACAATTAAAATTTGAATTAAGAGATCTAGAAATTAAAATAAACAGCTGAAATTACATTTACAGCTGGAATATGAAAAAAAGTTAAAGGAAATTGAGCTGTCAGCTCAATCCAAGAAAAGGGATTGTGATATTTCAAAAAATAAACAGCCTGAGATCAGATTCCTAGGGAAAAATAAAAAGCCACAGAACATGATTGAAGCTGCGAAAATTGCGGATGAAATTAATATAATCTGAGACTCTAGATTTTCAGAAGTGACCCCTAGAAATAGGGACTATCAAAGGAAACCCTTCCAAAGTGATTCTAGGAATGCAAAATCCTCTCAGAATAAAGAAAGACAAGGCAAAATGGTTGGATCCCAGTCCCCAAAGTCTGAGGGAAGGGAAGGAAAATTTAAGAAAGGGAGCCCTGAAAACAAGCAGAAGTTAACGTGCTGGGAATGTTTAGAAGAGGGCTGCACAAGACAATTCTGCCATAAATTAAAGAATAAACAAGAAAAAATTGAGAAAAGAGTGTTTGATATTCGAAAGAGTCATGAGGGAACTCCCAAGCCCAAAGAAGTGGAAAAGTCAGAATCGGAAGGTGAAAGTGAGGAAGAGACAGAACTTCCCTTAGCAGAGATAGTTCATTGTTTTGTTATAGACACTGATGAGACATTACTAGCAACCTCAGGAGAGTCAGTAAACATAAATGGCAAAACTTATTTGGGTTTGATTGATACTAGCTCCAGAGTAACCTTACTACACACTGACATTTTGAAGCTTGAAGATTTAAACCCAGGGAAAACTTTAAATGTGAAAGGAATAGGAGCTTCTAAGGTAGAATTGCCTATGGCCAGAGTGAAACTACAGATTAGAAATTGGGAAGGAACCTTGGATGTAGGAATTTCAGATCAAATCCCAAGTGCATGTTTAATTGGAATAGATGTCTTAGAGCATATGCAGAGTGCTTTTGGAGTAACACGAGTTCAGACACACCCAGCTGAACCAAACAGTGAAAACAACACAGTTATAAATCAAATGTCAGTAGGAGAACTTGAGAGGGAATCTCAGCAGTCTGAAATGGTAGGAGAAGAAGATTTAACCAAGATTATAAAAGGGCCAGCAGCAGACTTTAGTCTAGAACAAACGCAAGATGACAGCTTGAAGGGATGTTTTGATTTAATGGAATCGAATACACACCCTTTAAGTCCTGAACACTCTGAAAATTTCATAATAGAGAGAATGATACAAGCTTGTGAAGAACCAGCAGAGAACTCCAGACTGGAAAAATATTTCAAATTAAAAGAAGAAGACAAATTAGCACAGCTTGGAAAAGAACAAAATGAAGCAACAGCAGAAGAGCTGAAAGAAGCTAAAATTCAGCAGGCATCAGTTATTGGTGAACTCCAAAATGAAATTTCACCTTTGAAAGCACTTTTAGAGATGAAGGAAAGGAAACTGGAGGAAAGGAGGAATGAATCTGATACATTTGTTTTCGAACTCCAGAAGAAATCAGCAGAACTAGAAGTAATTACCGCAGTGGAAAACATTAAAGAAAGGGAAATATGTAATTTGGAAATGCAATTGTCTGGTGCATCAGAAAGTAAAGAAGATTGCTTACAGCAAATTACATCAATGGAAGCAGAGCTTGAAAAAGAAATATGAAATAATGAGCAACTTTGTCTGGATGGGAACAAAGTGTCACTGGGCAAGGAACAACTGATACAAGAAGGGAATAAAATCACTGATGAATTTAGAAAGCTGCAGGAAGCTGAAAAGCAAATAGAAAACCGTGTAAAGCAGAAACCCTACTTGGAAGTGAAGAATGGTAATGACAGACCTGATTCGGTGGTTGCAAAAGACACCTGGGAAAAACAACTACAGCCTGTGAACATCGTGCTTCAGCGGATCTGAGAGGACAAGAGGACGAAAAGAGCATCCAAGTGGTGACTAGGAAATCCAGAAATCAACTACCCGGGACACATCGTGGGACGAGGCGTTATCAACCCCCTGTAGAGGAAGATCGACGCGATCAACTTGTGGCCAAGACAGACCAACAAAAAGAAGGTGAGATCTTTTTTGTGTCTTGCGGGATATCACAGGAGGTTTAGTCCACATTTGAGCACCATTGCAATACCACTGACTGAACTGACAAAAACGAAGCACCCGTATGTCATACAGTGGTCGCTTGAATATCCAGCTGCATATGAGGGGACTCTAATGAACTGTACCAGGAGTGGTGTCAAAGAGTTGAGATGCCCATTCCAAGAACCCAATGAAAAATGGCATCAATTTATTTTGAACTGGACTTTGAATTTATGTGCCAGAGGAAGTGATCACCCGTGGCGTATCATCGTCCAGCCGTTGCAACAAGAAGCGGGAGACATTTATTACATGGACCATGGTTAAATAATAATAATGTAATATTGTTATTTTATTGCTGATGTAAGAGAAAGTTGTTAAAAAAAGTATGGAAATGTAATGTCACAAAATGTGAAAACCATAACTTAATGTAAGTTAACTGTAAATGAAAAATGCAAGGTAATATATAATCAGAGCTTAGTATAAGTGAAAATGTTTATGTGATATTTAGAATGTAAGTTAAGGAAAAATTGTATGTATATTGGTAAGTAAAATAGCTTAAAATGTAGACCAAATATATGTATTTATGCATCTTAACATATATTGATTCTAGGATGATTGATAAGGTAGTTACAGGTATTTGAATTTGTTTAACCAATGTAACAAGAGTATAGTCTATTCAAAATGTAATGTTATAGAAAGAATTATTGCATTTCATGATATTATGAATATACAAATCATCAGCCAATCCCAGCAGGAGGGTGGGGGATGGTATGATATAAAAAGGGTGGAGCCTAGTTAGTTGAGGCAAAGCAGTTCAGTTAAGTTGAAGGTTTTGAGAGTGAGTGCTGGGAGAGAGCACTGCTCTGTTGGAGTTCTGTCAGGCAGTGAGGGCTTTACTGGTTACTAGTTATTAAAGACAGGGAGGCTTGTAGAGTTGATTAAATCTATTCTATGTTAAAGGCAACGTATACCATCCTCAGACATTGTTATATTTATCATTTTCTCAATAAACTTCATTATTGTTTCGATATTTTACATCTGAGTCTGTCCCAAATCATGAGGCGACGATTTTAAAAGGTGGCAGCATTACCAAGTGAATAAAAGGTGGCAGCATTACCATTTCCAACACAATTCAGTGTGTAAAAGGGAGGTGTCGTCACAATTTAGTGGCACGGCAGTGGGATGTCGAAATAAACCCGGTTGTGCCTCTGAAGACTCAGTCTCTGAAAGGGGTGACGTCACAGTGCCTTCCTACTGAAGACAATAAGACTTGTGAGAATGAGCAGGTGTAGGATAACTGGGGGCAACCTAGAGAAATGCTTTTGGGTTCCTGGATTTCTTTTGTACATTGCTGAAGTGCCACTGCGCAGTGCAACATTCCTTTCCTTGATATGAAAAATCCCCATTAAAGGTACATTACATGTTTATTACTGAAATGGTTGTGATTTATTTTTTTTCCAAATCGTAGTTCAGAAGTATCGTGCAAAGGAAGCAATCTTAAATGAGTAAATTTAGGTCTTTCCCTACTCTTTTCCTTGGGACAAATTACCTGGCAGGGACAACCCAATTTTAAAAATCCAGTTGCTTCCCAGACCACTTGATCCAAAGTGTTCACTGACATATTATTACACGGAAGAGAGTCTAAGTTTTCTGTAATTATTTTGGCATGCCAGGGAGGGAGGTGGGGAGGAGCCTAGGAAGGGTTAGACAGCCATTGCTTCTACCTCCGTACCAACTGAACATCAACCTCAAAGATAAATTCTTACAAAGGCTGCATAGATATAATTATCCACGAACAAGGTTCCTTTTCTGTGGTATCTCTGATGTTATCATCACAAGCTGCTTTGCATTTAGTTCATCAATGCAGAATGTGGAAATTTTCCTGTACTATCAGTATAGGAAAACAGTAGCCCTTTCAGAAGATCTTTCTACGTGGCTTTATGATGGTGAGAATCCAACAATTTACTCTTGCATAAAGGAACTATGTAAGTCTTGGTGGCAAATTGCCACTGATTAACAAAGTACTGGTTGAGTTCCCATCGGCACGCCCCGGAATGCAACCAGCCTCTTGTTAAAAAGCAGCCATTTGCCATCAGGACATGCATGATTTGCCTTCCATCAGTTCAGACTGCCAGTGGGATTTGAGCCAGTGAGGTTACTTAAAACAGCATGAAAATGCAATGGTGGTTTCTCGTCTGATCATCCACTTAAAGAAAGAACCAGCGAAAGAACCAGCTGAAGTGATGTACCTGTGAAGTGTAAAGAGAGAAGAATTTCCATGCCATGAAAAACACATTGCACCCAACGTCCAAATGCAAAGACGAAAGTGACCTGTTTTCTTCTTCACTGATGACACATTAGGAGACAAGGGTCTTTTGAACTCTATCCAGGAAGAACCTAACACAAGCTTTCTCACTCCTCAGAGGCCTAGGACCCTCTAAGTCGTCTCTACCAAGACTATAACATGTGTCTCCTTCTCTCTGCCCCATCAAGGGTTTTTGAGTGTTTAGGATTGGTTTGAAATGAACCTGAGATTCATCATTTAATTCAGGGTTACCAGAATGATTTGGTTACTATAGAAAAAAGAATGTAGGGCCTCTGGGGTTGGTGTAAAGAAGTTACAGTTCATTGCACTGAAAGGTTGAATGAATCAAAGATCTTGGAAAATCTCAAACAGCTGTGGTTCTTTGCCTTTTGTTTCTCCAGGGGCTTAGGACGTCAGCTTCCAGAAGCTGCAACCAGCAAGGTTAGAGATTCTGGAAGTTGACATCTAAAGTGTAGAGAGGGCTACAGGTCAAGAACTACTGCTTCAGAATCTACACCAAATGCATGTACCTAGGTGTATGAAACATAATATCCTCCAGTTGTGTGTGTTACGCTTGCAACAAGAAGACATTTCTATAGAAAACAACAGTGCATGTTGCTGAAACAAATGAACGGTCATTTGCAAAACATTTCAAGTCTTTCTGAAGTTTAGCTCCATTTGTACCATGGAAAATATCAGTCAGTGTGTGTGATAGGGGACCTGCAGTCGAGAACATCTGAACTAAACAGTCATGGGAGCAACAGCATGAGTGTGACTCTTCCCTCTTAGTTAAGGACAGCTGGTTATACTCTCCAACTCATGGTCACAGCCTTTCTGCAGCTGGAGCTCATTTACAAGAGGCAACTGAAGAGCTGAGAACCTAGAGGGCAAAAGTCCCTGCGTATGCTGTCTGACTTCATTTCATGTGGCTGTAGTGGATCAATTCCCTCTGACGCTCCTGCCTCCCCAGCTCTACTGGATTTCAAACCCTACTATCCCTATGCAGCACGGCTGCAGGTACTGGGAGGGTGGAATCTACCCTAGCTCGAGAATTGCCAGACGGTGGGAGACTGCTGTTGACTGTACACAGCGACAGCTCCTGGATAGACCTCTATAAATATCAACCCATTCACGGGGCTGCATTAAAATCAGAAGCTATACTATCCCATGGTCTCGAAACCAAAATCCTAGGCAGGATAGAAGCCGGAGGAGTTTGTTTTTAATGTGCAAGGCACCTGTTGTAAAACAAAGACACTCACAAGCTCAGACACAAGAGTTGGCCAGTTGTGTTTCTTATTTACAAAGCCTGCAGCGGTGTCCCATCCACATTGCACACTGATGAGACCTTACCTAGCCATCCTATCCCTTTCACCTTTGCCTTCTTAATATTTCAAGGTAACACCTGTCATCTTGGAGGAAGAGGGTAGGACAGGGAAGACGAGGGGGGGGGGAGAGAGAAAACAAAAAGCCACACAACAGCAGCAGCAGCAAGAAAACCTTATTGAACCATCAAAAAAGGGGTAGAAGATCGTACCAAAATAGAATCCAACTGCCCTCTAGTGGGGAGTATTACCTTCTTTTAGCTCGGGGGCATTTTTAGCATATCAATCCCAGCAGCCACAGCTAGTGTAGTCAGTGGTGCAGGTCAGGAACATCCAAAGGGCTGCAATGGCCCTCACCCTTGCTCTAGTAGTTGTTCACCAGCTCCTTCTGTGGAAATCTACATTCCAGACCCAAGTGCTTCCCTTATTTTGTAAGGCACAGGATGTGAAAGAGGAAACTGTGATCTCCTCCTTGTCCCTGAATTTGCCACCCTTTCACCCACACATCGCCCTCTCCATTCAGCCTCTCTGGAATCCAGGAAAACCTGTTCAGCCTCATTCCCGTTCCTGCCGAAAGTCTTCAGCCACGTGTGCCTCAAAAGAGCCAGCACTGAGTTCAGTTCGGCAGAAGAGAGTTCATTTCCTTTCAGGTTCCACAGGCGGAAGAATGGGCGGGAGGTTCCCAAGAAGGGAGCACGTATGGTTAGCAGATGAAACAGCTGTCTGCAGATAGTCTCCCTGGAACAACCATGTCCTTAGGTTGGAGTTTTCTTAATTTTGTTCCCAAAAAAAAAGCAGGCAGAATGAAGGTGCAGTCAACATCAAGGTTTCCTAGACCAGAGCTTCCTTGCTCAAGGCATTTTCTTACCTTGGCCAATGTCACCGCCCTTTGGCTCCTTCACAAGATGTGGAAGATCACCACGGCCTAGCCTGGCATCCCAGGCATGTTGATCCCAGTAGGGATCTTGACAAGAGTTTCATCAAGATGGGGCGGGTACCTCAGCTGAAACCAGGAGAATAACCGGGTAGAGACAGGCCAGAAATCTGGATTTTACAATCTTGCAAGACAAGTTCATTTAACAGGACTAGGAGAAAGGGACATTCTGAGCTCCAGCATCCAGAGGTGGGTGTCCACAGTGCACGCATTTGCTTCCTT
The DNA here is from genome assembly GCA_037367245.1 of Phrynocephalus guinanensis. Classification (NCBI taxonomy): domain Eukaryota; kingdom Metazoa; phylum Chordata; class Lepidosauria; order Squamata; family Agamidae; genus Phrynocephalus; species Phrynocephalus guinanensis. The sequence goes on along the minus strand of CM074737.1, from coordinate 61,111,241 downwards.
TACCTTAGTGACACAAGCCAAGGTGAAACCTCCAATCCTGACACTGTGGTGTGCCAGTGAATGGTCCATACTGCAGTCACTAGCTAGGCCCCGATAGGCCCCGTTCCTCTGTTTGAAGAATGTCCACCCACACCTCCAGGGAATCCTTTATGACCAACGTTCAGTCATGCCTCCATTGTTACCCCTACTTCAACATCCACTAGATCATACAGCTGGACAACAGCCTTTCTGACATATGATTACCAGCCCACAGAGTTAATAAATAATAGTGGAAAATGGGGAAAGAGCTTCTAAAGGGAACTGATCCCTTGCAAATAGCTCAAATTGGCCCAACCCTCAATTTGAGGAAAGGATGGCCACAATTAGTAAAGCGTTAGTGTTAAAAATGAGACAATCAATTTGCCGCAGCAGCTTAGAAAAAAATAAAAATTAAAGGCGTCTGCTTGACTCCCCTGGGAAATCTAATGATGCTCAGCAGCAGCCACGTCAGGTCAAGCAAAGAGCCCCCCCCCTTTTCTCTTGCTCCTGCTTCTCCAGTCCTTCAGAGTCAACATCTCACAGAGTGCACAGAACTCTGTGGCTCACTGGGCCCCTTTTCCCCAGCTGGCTTTGAAGGCAAAACGGACAGCACTTCACTCCTTTTGTCACGTTTGCTCTGCTGCTGCTGCTGCTGCTGCTGCTGCTGCTGCTGCTGCTGCTACGGCGCCCACAGCCTCATCCTTTGCTTGGGGTTCCATGTAGATTGGGGTGATGGACGAAGGTTTCTTAGACCTACGGGAAGAGCAAGAGAAGATGGGTTGAGTTAGGGCCTCAGCTACAGGTTTGGGCTGAGTGAGGAGATCTCAAGGTGCCAGACCACCACCAGCTGTATCAACACTGTATCAAGACATAGGGCACTGCCTCACCTTTGGTTACTCATGCTGTTCCTCTGCAAAACGTGTAGACAACCTCCCTTGCTCAGCTGCCCTTTGATTGAAATTTACATCAATCCCAGCTATAATGTGTTTACTGAAAGTATTTATTTATTCCTTCTCAGTTCATGACGGTCAGCCAAAGTGATGCACAACACGAGAAGATAAAAAGATATTTGAAAAAAATACTTTCTAGTAAAACACACATACACACACACACACACACACACACACACACACACACACACACACACACACACACACACACACACACACTTTAAAGCACATACACTGTGGAAGCCAGTTTAAAACCAGTTTTATATATACCCCACCACAGTATGCAACACTACAGTCTTGGCTGCCTGCTGAAAACTTGTGCCAATGTAACTATATTTCCTGGCTGCTTCTCTAGCAACTTTATTTTGTACCATGCATACCTATTGGTGAAGGGAGCAGCTAAAACCCACAGACCGCTTGCCACTGATCCAGTCAGATGTTGTCCTTCAGAAGGCAGATTAGTAAAGGGAGAGGCCTATCAAGGGTCTTACAGCTAGATATCGTGCACAAAGATACCATGGATAGAATTTGATTCCATCTCCATGCAAAACATGCATTCCACAGCAGAGCTACGGCCCCCTCCTTCAATGCCATTTGACCACCTTGAGAGGACCACCATAGCTGTTTCAGGTGCAGCCATAGCAGACCTCTCCACCTGAAATATGGACCAATCAACTGCCTGGTTCACAGCCTTGTCTCCAATCTCTTCTCTTTTTAAAAACCAAACTCCACTATGTTCTTCAGTACAGCTCTCATGGTTCATTTACATTACATCTCCTCTTCCCTGCCTCCAAACACCTAGATCTCAATATGCACCATCAGCAACTAGATGGCAGAGCAGCTCTACTACACAATCATCATGGAGAAATACATCCCCGCTGTCCTACACACCCAGAGAAAGCCTTTAGCAAAATACTCTGCTGTTTTATTAAGGAGGATCAAAGCTAGTGGGGGGGGGCAGCATGGAGTTGTTGAGACAACATGTCAATACCCTGACATTCAACTAATTCAGACCTGGCACATTCTCCCTCCAGATCAAATCACACTGCTCTGATTTGACAGCTACTTGCCAAAATATAACATCTGGTGCCACATCTAAACAGCCTGGCAGTAACAGAATCAGACGGAAAGCAACAAGATTTATCCAGTCACATAAGGTATACTTCCCCCCACTAAAGCCACTTACGAATAAGGAGAGGCAGGGACTCCGACCACCAGGAAATTATTCTTCTTACGGAAGAGTCGCCACAGTCCTTTGTGGTTCCCACGCACGTCTAGATCCCAGATATGGAGGCACTGAAAATAGTGGAGTGTACAAAGGGGTCATGTAACATGGTTTGTAATATGTTTGTTTTAATCTAGTAGTTTACAGGAAGCTTGGCTTTATGATTTATGATTTATAGCTAATTAGGACTTTATCTGTTTTTTTTTTAATTCTTTTATGGTGTTTCTAAGCCTCCTTTTGTAAGCACCATCTTTAAGTGGAAAAGTGGTGTATTGATGCAAAAAAAAAAAGCCAAGCCCCTGGCTTGTTTCGCATCCATATAAGCTCTGCACTGGAGTCAACTCAGCATTACAACAGTCCTTGACTGGAGCACATGAAGCAGGCTGGATATTACCTTGGCAAGCTGAGTCCAGGTAGTGAAATCTGCTTCCTGTTCCATCTTGATGTACATCACATAGATCTTCCCTTCAGTGTCTGGAACAAAGGAATCCTCACACGGATTCTTGCTGTGATCCAAAACCTCTGCTTCACTAGCAGGAGTGAAAATCAGTCCCAAGTAATGAGGGTGGAAGGAGAAAGGGCAGAAATCAAGGACCCACATGTGATACTCAATGCAAATAAATAAATACCCTACTTTTATGTATTAGTTAAGCCAGGTTAAATCTGTGTACAGCATTGCCATCTTGCACGTCCTGCAGAACCTTAATGAGAAATTTCTAGCACATGACAATTTTAGCAACAGGATTTTGTGCAGGCATTCGTGACATCTGGAGAAGAGCTACCCACCCACCAGTTCCAAAGATCCCTTATCTTTTCTGCCATGCAAATCTGTAAACATTTCCAACCGTCTCTTCTTACAATGGGCGAGCTGCCACATATGTTCACATTTCCATACTTGTTACAAATGGTGACACTGAATGCCTTCTTCACAAGCAACATGTGCTACAAAAGATGCTTGTATGCAGACAGTGGCAGTAAATACAGGGGCTTGCTACTGTTCAGTTTTCTTAGAAACATCTGCTTTTGCTGCAGTCCAGAACAGTTTCTTCTCTGCCACGTTTAGCTTTTGCAAAATGTTAACCCTCATCACCAGGGTGTCCTTGAGTTCCAACACACAATTACCTGAGCAGCCGATGGATTTCAGTCTCGTAGGCATCTTTCCTTAAACTGCATGGAAGAGAGACGGGGGTGGGGTGGGGGGAGATTGCATCACACCAGAAGTGGGCAACAACAACTCTCATTATCCCTCATCCTGGGCTAGGCTGGCTAGGACTGATGGGTACCACCATCTGGGCAACATCTGGTAGGCTACAAGTTGCCCACTCTAGTTGTCCCCCTCAAAGAGTGCCAGCTGTGTTTGTGAACATGTGTTTCTGTCTTGTGAGGGAGACCACTGGAGAGGGAGACTTACTAGCATTAAGGAACACCGTTAAAGCATTAGCCATGTAGGAAGAGAATAATCACTACAACGTAGAATCATAGAATCATAGAGTTGGAAGAGACCTCAAGGGCCATCCCAGTCCAACCCCCTGCCATGCAGGAACCCCCCATCACAATATTTCCGACTGATGGCCATCCAGCCTCTGCTTAAAACCCTCCAAAGAAGGAGACTCCACACTTATCGACACTCATGATCTCTGCTCTCCACCATTTGGGGTATTAGAGGGAGTAGGACTATAAGACAGGGTGGAAGCTGATCCTCAAGTTATCACACCAGACTCAAGGCCAGGCTGTAACTGTAGATGTATCGTGAGAGGATTGCCTCTGGTGCCTCCAGCAAGTCACCTGTCCCTGTCCCACACGTCCAGGGCGTGGGAGACAGCGACTTTCCCAGGCCTCTAGCCAGAAAAGGGTGCACTGCCACAGTTGGAGGAACACCTGATGCAGGACAATGGGAGAAGTGCATGATGGCAGAAATAAGAGGTGGGGGAATGGCAGGGTTCGGGGCCATTGCCAAACACATCAGATGAAGGGGAAATGTGAGAGAAGGCAGTTGAGCACTTCTGCACATCCACAGAGGTGCAAACAGGGACAGAGGATCAGGAGAGCTACCTCCTCCTGACCAGCTTCTTTGGCTGCAGAAGAGGTTGGGGACTGAAGACACAGGCAACGCAGCCCCCCCCCCCGTTGACCCAGCATCACCCCGGTCTTGACACTGTTGCTTCCCATAGGGACTCACACAGCCTACACTCCTCATCCCCAGATTTGATGCTGGAGCACAAGCCGCACCAAGCACAGCAAAGGAGGGTCCGGGAAGAACACCGCCAGGGAGACCAGTCCGTCTCCCAGCCCTGCCTAAAAGGACTGCACCCCATGCTCATACGTCCTGTCTGCTTCTTTGCAGCTGGACTTTCAGGAACGTCAGTGAGGTCAACTCGGGGCCCCAGCTAGACTGACTGTGCCCAAGGGGTTCATGTAGGAATCTCACCCTTCTTGAGAATGCCTCTGGGCTCCTGGGAGGGGGTGGTGGTGCTGCTGCTGCTGGTGGGACTCACAAGTACCTGTCATCTATTTGATCTAGGACTGCTCACCAGAACTAGCTGTGCAAAAGAACACTGGGAGTACAGCGGGAGTTCATGGGCCCCGAGGTCTGGTAGTCCAGGGCTCAAGATTAATAGCAGGGGAAACCATAAATTAGCACCAGATTACAAGATACATGGACAGGAAGCTGAAAGTAACACCTTGATATTTTACTAATATTCTGTTCTATTTAATGTCTGTCTGCTTATCTTTTAGACATTGGCCGTAGAATATCAAGCACATGGTGTGTTGTCACTTTTACGGAGTAGAAAAACACATCACTCACCTCTCCACATTTTTAAGTTGTACATTGGGGACTGTGTTAAACTTGTGCTTTTTGAAATAGGCTTCCTAGAAAGAAAAGCAAAAAACAAATTTCGGAATCATCATTCACGTCAGTCTAATTTAAGTTTTCACTTATTTTTAGGGAACTGCTATTAGGTGTCTTAGTGTCCTCAAACTAGATAGGCCATAACAAATAGGAATTAAGTGAACAAACCAGCCTAACAACATATCCAGTGTGTAGCTGGGTCATACCAAAATTGATCTAGCCCCACACATTGCTTCTTAAAGGGAGAAACCAAGATCATTTACTCTTCATAAAACATCTTATGATTTATTGGTAAAGATGAATATGCCATCTGCACAGAGAAAGTACATGTTTACTTTATTTTTGAACTATGGAAGGCTGACTAATTACATAGGTTAATGTGCACAGACCATTAAACACATGCAGCCTCCTCGGCTTTGGATTCTTCTGAAAAGCAGGGCCACAGTAATCATCTGACAATGCATCTCATTCTGTTACACACCCTATTACACACACACACACACACACACACACACACACACACACACACACACAGAGAGAGAGAGAGAGAGAGAGAGAGAGAGAGAGAGAGAGAGAGAGAGAGAGAGAGAGAGATCTCTCCACGAGAAAAGCTAACATTTTATGCCACAACCAACAGGAATCCAGAAGCAAAAGGACACACGGTGGTGGCTAGGCAGAAAGTCCAGTGCATCCCGGTCTTCTGCAGCCATGCCTATGGGTGCCACTCACATGGAAGTAGCCATTCATGTTGAGGCCAACGATGCCGAAGTGGTATGAACGTGACACATCAGGGATGAGGCATTCACGGCCTTTCCGCTGCTCTGGCATTCGCATCCACATATCCCAGTCCCAGAGCTGAGGGGGGAAGCAAAGAACAGCATGAACCACTTATCTGTGTCTAAGGAGCCCCGTGGCGCAGTGGTTAAATGCCTGTACTGCAGGTAAAACGGTGCTCACGACCTGGGGTTCAATCCCCAGTAGCCGGCTCATGGCTGACTCAGCCTTCCATCTTTCCGAGGTCGGTAAATTGAGTACCCAGCTTGGTGGCTGGGTGGGGGGCACTGTGTAGCTTGCATAATTAAAAAGTGTAAACCACCCAGAGACTACAGTGGACCCTTGTACAACAAACAGTTTGTATAACATAAAATCTGCACAACATAAAACATTCAAGAGAAAGGGATAATTTGCTTAACAGAATCGCCTATGGGACAAATCCATACAACATAAAAAAGGTTGTGATTAGGGATTACTCTGTTTTCAAAGCATTCCTATGGGAAATTTGTATAAAGGAAAATTTGCTTAACATAATTTCATTTGGAATGAATTAATTTCTTTATACAAGCTTCCACTGTACTTGAAGTGGCATGGGGCAGTATATAAGCAGAAAACTTTGCTTTGTTTTTGCTTTAGCCCATTTTAGTAGCGTTACTGAGACTGACTGCACTAGAAGAGCAGGCACTTCCTGCTCCATGTAAGACATGATGGATGTGAGGTCAAGACTTCTCTCCCCCCCCCCCCCCGGATTTTCCATCCATCATTCCTGTTAGAAGATATCCATAGTCTTTATGATGCATAACGTGATGCCATACCCTGGGGGTGGCACTCACACCCACTGCCTTCCTACTTACATTTGCCTATAAGAACTCCTGGCTTTATTTCAGAAGGAAAGGCAAAACAGAGGGACACTGACCTTCTCTGGTGTTGGCCATTTTGGCTCCAATTCATCCTTGTAGAGAGATTTTCTCAACACCCAGCCGAGGCCTGGCATGGTCTCCACGCGATACAAGAGTGAAGGGTCTTCAGCCGTATGCTCATAACCCTGATGGTCCCAAAGAGAAGCCTTTAAGGCACCTTTTCCCAGCAGGAGGCATGTCTCCACCACACAGCTCAGGCATTATCCTTTCTCGACTACAAATCTCAGAATCCACAACCCACCCTGACTACTGGCTATGCTGGTTTGGGGGTCTCAGAGAGATGCAGGAACCCTCTTTCCCAAGCTTGGTGAGAAAGGGGAGTTCTGCTGAGCACAAAATAAGAGAGTGATGAAGGACAACAGGCAGCCTGCTGGAGTAGGACAAAATAAGAAAGAACGCAAGAGACAGACACACTGACTAACCTGATCATTCCAGGCAGAGATGCAATACAGGCTTTCATCTTCTTCCAGCAAATGGACAGACTGACTTAAGAAGCTAAAGGGAGGAAAAGATCTGTTGGAGGAAATGTTGCTGACACCATCCTAGTCTAGACATATAAGAGTAGCTTTCGGATCACACCAAGATTGGTGATGTTACTTCTCAACCTGGCAGTACTTCGCTTCCCAGTGGTACTGATTTTGCATAAACAACTGTAGTGTGGCAGAAACTCAGACTGAACAGAGATAGGATGACTCAATGGAGGGGATCGTTGTTGGACAGACAAAGTGGAGAGACTGGACTTGGAATGTGGACTCAACAAATACCTAAAGAAGTCAATGGAGATGTCCAAGTCTTCTTCCAGTACCACAGCAAGTGTGGCTTCCTACAAGAAGGAGAGCAAGAGGGGAAATGAGTGAGGCAAGTGAGAACCAATGGGCACAGGCAGTGATCTGATTAGAGGTGCAGGATCGGTGCTTTGGAGGTTAGAACTCCCTATATTCCAGAGGTAGCTATGGGGAATGCCTCTAGGGAATCCGTACACCTTTGGTTCTCATGTCAGTAATGGGGGGGGGGAGTAATAAGAGTGACAGCTGCATTTCAATTCAGAACTATTTAACTTGATCACACCATGCAGTTTTTTAAAATTACCATATAAAACTGTGATTATTTCCAGCATTTCAGTGCGGTACTAAATGGCTTTTAAAAGAAACAGTATGTTTTTGTGCATATTATTTTACTATTATAATAGGCATAATATTATAACTAAAATAACCAAAATAAAAAGAGCCTTTACCAACTTGGGTCCCATCATAAGTTTATTAATTGGCATTTTTCTTCCAGTTCACAGAACATATTCTACCACAAAACTGCCTAATGTAAGCAAAAACTCTCCAAATAGGAATGAACAGGCTACACTCAGAGTGGGCAAAGACATATAGAAGATGAACAGGGGGTGGACTACATACCGGATGCAAATTAAACGTTGCAGTCAAACTGGCCTTATAGTGCTGTAGAGGGAGAAAATACTATCTGTTACCCTTCTGTTCCCAGCAGATCAGGAATCAAGAATTAGTAGTGAACACCTAATGACAGGATGCTAATAGGTTCTTAGATCAAGATGAATACCAATAAAGAACTAACACCATTCAAGCTAAACATACAGCTATAAAATTCAAGGCATGCAGAAAGACAGTACGTGCCCATCACTTAACCAGAAACAACAAGTACAGATGGTCATAGCAGGTCACTTAAGGGAATATAAATGGGAAAATTCATTTATTTATTTATTATTTGAGCTTATATACCGCCCATCTTCCAGATGGAACTCCGGGTGGTTCACAACAAAAGAAAAGTAGTGAAATATGAAAAAAGAATGCCATGCTTGAAGAATCTGGCTTTTTTTTAAACAGTGCAAGAGCATTGCACAGAGCAGTTGCATCCAAAGTGAGTACTGTCACGGTGACAACCAACTTCCAGTAGGAATGGAACATGTCGTACTACAGAGTCAAGTTAATGACTGCTTCACAGAATAGTGGTACTTCTCTGTCCCAACATGTGTCTGGCCCATCCAGAATGGTAACTTGCAAATACTGTAGGTTACCTCTGTTTCACGGTACATTAGAGATTTACGGCCAAATTCCTATTTAAAGGAATATTGCGTGTACAAGGGCAATTTCACAAATGGTTCCCCCTTTTGCTGGCTGACCATCAATTGACTGAATAACTAGATGACCAAGAACATGATGAATGGCCTACAAAACAGGCAACACTGGTTTTGTGCAATTACCTCATTGCACAAGGTAACAGGATTCTGGCCTCGGGGTCTCAAATCTATACCACTGTTGCCAGTACACAGCAAGACTCCTTGAAGCAGACTTTTATGTCTGAGCCAGAGGTTGCACCCCTTCAGCACAGTTCTTCAGGGTAGCCATCATAAACTCCCATTTTTAATGGGGCCATAGCTCAGAGAAACTGGAAACCAAACACGGTGGCTGTCACAATACATTGGGAAAGAGAAAAAGAGTCCCTTACCTGTGAGACTCTGGCATTCTTAATACTGATGGGCGTGTGCTGAATTCCTTTCAGGCCAAATAACTCAACTACATCCATTGGTTCCTGAAAAAGAAAGACGTCATTTAAGATTCAGCACTTTTTTTTTAGTTGCCCCAGAGAAAAGTCCTAGCAATGCACTTCAGAGGAGCATTATCACAAAGATAACAGAGAAACAAACCTGAAGTAAAACAAATGGTGGTGGTTTAAAGCAGGTGACTGGCCAATGTTACATTTATTTATTTATTTATTTATTTATTTATTTATTTATTTATTTAAACCAATTTTCCCTATGGGGACTCTGGGCAGTTTACATAGAACACATATAAATAAACCAAACATCAAAATCAAAACACTAATGCAAAGAGAAGAGACAAATTTTTTTCATTATTATTTATTTTGAATATTTTTACCCCCACCTTTCTCCTTGGAAAAGGCCCCAAGGTGACTTACAATAATAAGGGACAATATACAGCTCAGAACATTTAAGACATATTCAGATTAAGAACAGGGAATTAGAAGGGCATCTTAGAACATTAAAAGGTAATATTAAAGCTACAAAGACCACGCCAAAAGAAAAAATTCCATTATACAGAGTGGAAAATAACCCAGCAAGAGGCACAGACCAAATAATAACAGGACAACATCAAACACGGGGAGCACAAACCACACCTTAACAATTGCTGAAAGGATCCTTAAAAAGTCAAGTTTTCACTGCCTTTTTGAAGGCTGCTAGGGATGGAGCCTGGAGAATCTCACTTGGCAATTTGTTCCAGATAGCTGGGCCAGCCACCGAGAAGACCCGAATGCGTATAACAATCTTATGGGCCTCCCTAGCGAGAGTGCCATAGATGCTCTGGTGGGACAGGTCAGCACTGACCTTTGGGAGATACGCTCTGCCAGATATTCAGTACCGAAGCCATGGAGGGGTTTGTAAACCAAAACCAACACCTTGAAACTTATTTGGGCGGCAATGGGCAACTAGTGCAGGTGAGCCAGAAATGGGGTGATGCGGTCAAATCTGCCTGCAACAACCACCTATCTGGCTGCCACATTCTGCACCTGCTGCAGTCGCCAAACAAGTGTCAAGCCTCATGTAGAGAGTGTTACAATAATCTATCCTCGACATGACCAGCGCCTGCACAACCATCCTCAAGGAGTCCCCATCAAGTTACGGGTGATAAGCCTAAGATGGTAAAAGGCAGACCTGGACACAGCAGCCACCTGGGACTCCGGGGACAGCTCTGGATCCAGGACAACGCCCAGACTCCTCACTCTTTCTGCCAGGTGGAGGACAGTCTCATCCAGACTGGGTAGAGGGCCACTGTACCCATACAGGGCACCCCCGAAGAACAGAACCTCTGTGTTCTCAGGATTCAGCCTGAGCCTGCTAGTCCTGGTCCATTCCAGAACCGCAGCCATGCAGCAGTAAAGGGTCCAGACGGCCTCCATATTTTTATGATGTAATGATTAGAACTGGTTACTAGAGGGAACCAGAGATTATTCCATATATAAGATTTGGTATTATCTGTGGACAGTGGTGGCAAACCTTCAGCACTCCAGATGTTTTGGACCACAACTCCCAGAATTCCAAGACTGTGTTGCCAGTGACAAAGGACTGTGGGAGTTGTGGTCCAAAACATCTGGAGTGCCAAAGGTTCGCCACCACTGTCTGCGGGTATGGGTTAGACCTAAATAACACAGTATGGTGCAGTGGGTAGAGTGATGGATTTGGATTCTGGAGAACAGGATTCAAATCTCCACTCAGCCACATAAATTCACTGGGGCAGTGGAACTGGTAAAATCTCTCCTTAAATATCTCTTACCTTGAAAGCCCTATTAGGATTGCTACAAGTTGGTTCCACGCACACACACACACACACACACCAATACAACAGAGGTATGCATCGCATTCAGTGAAATGAAAAGCAGGTTGACGACTTAGTCATCTCAAGCCTTTGCATGGTGCACCAGTAGCTGTTTAAGATATAGTTAATTTCTTACCTCTCACCCACTTTGTAAGCTGATAAGTCTATTTTAGATTCTTTAAGATACACCACAGCGCATGCACCTAACTTCGTTCCTTAAAGCTTGGTCCTTACACTCAAAACAAAATCCTTTTCTGAATGCGTGACACATGTATTATATTTCTACTTTGTGTTATACCAACAGCATGGAAGCTCATTGAGGAGGTAGGGTTCAATCAAATTTTACCTCATAATATCCATCAATGAAGACGGTTATCATTTGAGGGTTGACTCCTTGTGCCGAAAGCAGGGACCGCAGCATTCTACAAGAGAAAGAAAGCCCACAGATATGATTCTTCTCACTGGACACTAATCTAATTTTGACTATATAAGCATTAATAACATCCTGCTTCATTTTTAGTGTCAAATGCAACAAGATTTCTTATCTGCTAAATATTTTCACCATTTTGTAAATTAGGAGGGAAATGGCTACTTGTCCTTAAAAAACAAGAATCACTAACTGGAAAAATATCTAGGTGGGGAGGGGATGTTTGAATATCTCCCAGTTTCTCTCATAGAAAGTTGGCATAATGAGAATAACATTCTGACATCTTTTCTCCAGCCTTAAAGAGTGTGCCTTTGTGGAGAGTGGGTGGGAAATAATTCAGAAACACACTGATATGACATCCTGGTTGTACGTGGGCATGGAGCACAATGGAATGTTGTTCAATGAATACACTACCAGAAGATCCATTAATAAGTAAAAAATCACTTGAGATTGAAGAATTGGACGGACTCAAATCACAAGAGAAAATAACAAAGACAGAAAGAGGTGCACACTCCAAACTCAAGACTTTCTCTATATCCTTTGGAACAAGTACTCATCCTAGACAGAGAGCACTTCCTGAAAGTACACAACATAGTCAGAAACAAAACAAACAAGCAATCAATCAAACCAAAGTATTTTTTTATATTTGTCATGAAATGTAGTGTTGTCTGACCAATGAAAGGGGTTGTGGATTAATATTTATCATGTGAGTGGATCAATGTCAGGACAGGGTAGCCAAAACTAACTCAGGCCACTGTCCACCTAATGAGCCTATTCAGACCAGGATGATGTGAAATCAAGGTGAACTATAAACTGGAGGCCTCACTACAAACTTTCCCCAGACTGATGAAGCTGCTTGGATAAGCAGCGAAATGTTTCAGTCTCTCACGCAAAGAGGTCCATTTGCCATGATTCAACTTCCAGATAACCTCACCTGGATGACTGAGAACCTTCACAGACTCAAGGCCACAGTTTTAGAAAGGAAAGAAATTATTTTCAGTTGGAAAGGTAGCCAGTGCTATGAATGGGTGGTAGGGAAGGGTTCCCCTCCATTTGGCAACGTAAGATGCTCTCCTACTTAGTGGTGGGACCATCCAGGTCTAACCAATAATTCAACACTGGTATTGAGTGCACCAAGGCAGATCAAGGAATTTCTCCTCCTTCCCATCCTCCCCCCCCTTTTCAGTATGGGTTCTCAGACTGTAGGCAAGAACTATCTTGACCAATATAAACTAAAAGCAGTTCTCAAAACCTCTGGAGCTGATAAATATGCTTTAAAAACACTTGAAAGTGTCCGGAGGAATATGAATGACTCCAGCTACAGATGACCTTGACATATCATTATAGTGATTCTTCCTAAGAGCAAGGAGCTCTGTGTCAAAACTCTGATTTAAATAAAAGGGATGAATTAAAACAGAAGCCAGGGTTCTCAAGATGCCACAGCTAAAAACTATAATCCTGCAAAGTGCTCTGTGCTCTGTTCCCACCACACTACTCCCTAATACACTTATGACTACACGATGAAGAAGCCATCCAAATATTAAAGGTTCTCCATCTTACCCAACTAAATTAAAGGCTCTTCAAGAACTTGAAATCTAGTACAGGAAGACACAGCTTTCTACCAGGCCAACTGAGCGAAGCTCATTCCAACCAACACTTACCTGTACAAGTAGTTGGGTCTGTTCCCTGCGATGACAGCAACAGGCACATTAAAAACCTTGTTGTCTTTGAGCTAGAAGAGGAAGGACAACCATAAGCAAGAATCTCAGGCCACTGGAATAAACACCAATCCAATCACCTTCTGCCTCCTCTCCTCTCCTCTGCAACAAATCTCCTTCTTGTAGAAAATTTACAAGGGGGGGGGAGAAAAGAGGCACTGTTGTGCATTTTATCTATTTTTATCTGATTGGCCCAAGGCCCACCTGCCAGTTTCACAACACAGTGGGAGCAAACACGACAGGTCCAACACTCTAAACAACACACCACCCTGGTTTTGTCCCAGTGCTGGTCAGAGATGAAGCATTTTTTACTCAGGCTATTCTGAAAAAGAAAACCTTCCCCTTTTATTTCTTGGAGTGCTTTTGTCTCTCACCTATAAAATGCCCCAAGTGACTTCAAGTTAACAACACTTTCTCCCTTGGCCTCATTCACAGGGTTGTTGGGTGGATCGAGCGGAGGTGAGGAAGCCATGTATATAGCTCTGTGGTCAGCAGAGGAAGTTACAATCATCATTGTGTGTTGTCAAATCAATTCTGACTTTCGGCCATGCTTTCCAGGGTTTTCTAGGTACCAAGTTCTCAGAGGTGGCTGCCATTTCCCTTCTTCTGGGGTGCTGTGGAATGACAGAGCTTAGTCTAGACCACGGAGGTAGGCTTTTCTCCTATAAGGCACAGGGGGGAATCCCAACTCCTGACCAGGACTCTGCAATCAGGTCCCCTTTGTCATCCAGCCAGAGGAAAACCGGGATACAAATGTAACAATAAATAACTTGATGCTTAGGGATGTAAGCAAGCAGGGGAAGGAGATATCTTGCTGAAAACTGAAGTTAAGGCAGAAGAGAAGATGGACAAAACATGGACTGAGCATGACAAGATAACCAGAACACTGCCATGCCTGGGCTGCAGAATTCAGGCTTACATATGAGAGAAGTCTTTTCCTAAAATGCAGAATCCTACAGTATCTAATGGGATTGATCCAAGACATTCCATTGCCTGAAGCAGGACAATGAATGCTGCTCCCAACCCACCTAAATTAAGGCACAGAGTATCTAAAACCAGCCATGCTGTGGTTATGACCCTTAATCGGGCCTTCTCGGTGGTAGGCCCGTCCATATGGAACAAACTTCCCTGCGAGATTGCCTGGCTCAATCCTTCACACAGCCTTCAAGAAATCACTGAAGACTTGGCTGTCCCAGGAAGCTTACGGTAATCGCTAATGTTTGGTTTGTGCCCTTTTGTGATTTGTTGTTTTTGTATGTTATGCCTCTTGCCAGACTCTTATTTTTTTTCCTCCCCTCTCTTTATTGTGTGCTTTTGAGTTGAATTGTGATGGTTTTAATGGTTTGTATTGCCCTGTCTGTAAACCGCCAGGAGTTCCTTTGCGAAAATCGGTGCGGTATATAAACTTATAAATAAATAAATCTTTATTTTGGCACATGACACAGAAAATGCCAGTTACAAAACAGCAAACAAGCAATATGCTACCCTTTCATAACACACACATTCTGAAGCAACCTTTTGGTAACTGTCGCCCCACGTCATATTTTTTAAGCCACAGGTCACACCTGCTTCTGGTTGCTTACAGCTGATTTCTCAGTTGATCATAACACTCTGGGGGCACCCACTTTTGGAAGAGGTTGGGTGGAGTCTATCCTAAAGGTTTACTTACTGGGTCAGGGTTGAACTCTATAGGTGTGGGGTCCTTACAGCTGCACACACTTCCATAACCTTCCACCTTACTACAGAAGCGCTTCCGGCGTCGGTTCAACTCTGTATCTGTCCAGTGGCATTCTGCATCTGTCAATAAAAAAAGGAAAGATTAGCTCAAGGGGTTCTGAAACAGGCAGCTCTTTTTGTGCCAGATTTGCATCATGGAAGAATACAGCAATCTAAGGTTCCATGGAATACAATAGGTGGTCTACCTTGCTCCTATTGCTAGCCTTCCCTCAAGGTGAGACAGAAAAAGAAAAAAAAAGTTGTTTCAAGGCACTGAAATGGATGACTAAGGAAATCTACCGTCAAAACCTCCTTTCAAATACATGTACTGTATATCCCTACTACAGGCCTAGTACTGCCGTGTAACACTGAAGTGAAAACAAATTACTTCACTGCCATAGAAGTATGTAGAGTGATGTGCTGTTTTTCTCTCTTATCTCAAGTCTATGGCATGAGGTTTACGGCTTGGATACCACAAAACTCTGAAACAATGTTTTTATCCCCCACTCTTGACTGAGCTATTATGTCCTAAGGTACTGACTCATCACTATACTCCTCATTTGCCAATCTCTTAATTCTAAAAAGGGCACTACCTTTCCTTTCTGAGACTTTGCTTCACAACCAGAAATGTCACAGCCTACCTTCTACAGAGGTCAGCTGAACTTCAGTTTTCAGCAAGACTGGCTCTCCCCATGAGGAAAGTGCTGGGGATTTAGCATGTTTTTCACCATAGACCTCACCTGCAGAGAAGAAAATACATCAACAGCAATAGACAGCGGATGACCACTCACGTTTCCTGTCTAACCACTGCTAGCTTGATATGTATCCTCCTACGATGAATCATGCTCAGCAAAGTAACCAAGTCTGGACTCGTTGAGGACACCTTTACCCTTCTGTTAGGAGGCAGAGGTAGTGTGAGCAGATGACACAGGCAATGGGGGCACCTCTGCCTCTGAATGCTGCATAGAAAAGGGGGTGTTGTAGGCAGGACTTTCTTCCAACAGCATGGATGACAAACGCTCCAGCCACCACAGTGTTCTTTTGATGTACTACGTCATTAGGCAATTCAGGGACTCCATGGTCTGATAGCTGTTGTGAGTTTTTCGGGCTGTTCGGACGTGTTCTGAAAAACCTCCAGAACACGGCCGAACAGCCCAAAAAACTCACAACAGCTATCTGATCCTGGCCGTGAAACCCTTCGAGAATACACTCCATGGTCTGTTTCCCCATGTTCCCCCTGAGTGTGCAGAAATGATTTTGGTATCACAAATAAGCATCTAATATCTAATACAAGTAACAAGTATAAATATATGTCTAACCAGCCTTTTCAGAAATGACAGTCTCTGACCCACCAGCCTCCCCCCCCCGAGATTTGTGCCAAAACCTGATTCTGACCTCCTTTCTTCCCCACGAATGCCCACATGTCTCTCCAGCCAAGGGAAGCTGCAACCTGGCTCCCTAAACTCTTTAGGAGACTCTTTGCTGTGTCTTTAAGGTGGAAAGAGCCTTCATCCTGAAAAAGAACAAGAAAAAAGTACAACCATCAAGACAGGATGTTTTCTCTAGTTTTTGAAATACTATTTACAGTATTATTTTCAGTAACAAGACCATTTGAGGCCAATTCAGATTTTTTTTTACCGGGTATTTTTCTTTTTCTTTTCTCCGCTATTTGTAGTATTGTGTGCTTGAGATCTGCTTTTATTTACTGTTGTTGTTAACCCCCCGGAGTTCCTTTGAGAAGACGGGTGGTATAAAACTAACTAACTAACTAACTAAGGTTGATTTGCAAGTTCAGAAAGCTACATTTGATAATATTTCAGAGTTTTGGAACATATTACAGATATCAAAGCATGTCAGACTTTGTGCAGACATACACAGAAGGCACAGAGTCCTTAGTCTAAGTTTAAGGAAACTGGGGTGGTGGGGAGAGAGATGAGAAAGAGATGGATGGCATGGAGGAGTAGAACACTGAATTATGGAAAGCAGAGAGCAGTGTTACAATTCACATTCCCTTAAAAGGAAAAAAGAAAGGCCACAGAGTCTTTTCTATTTTCATAGGGACAGGCCACAATTCCAACTGCCACCTTACCTTAATTGTGAAGATAAGGATGCGTCCTTTGGCTACCATGTTGAGGAAAAGGACCATGGCTTCATCTTCATGTGGAGAATAGGTGTCAAAAACCCGCTTTGCCATCACATGCCCCTATTAAGCATTCATATACACAGAGAACAATGGCATTAGATCACGGCCATATAGCAGGACGACGTCTCCCCCTGGTGCATCAGATGTGTTCTTTAAGGCACATTTTGGAAGCCCCTAGTTTCCTAAAGAGAACACTTCCCACCACCACCACCCAAAAAGAAAACCCAATATATCTTTAAAAAGACACGTCAACATCCAGATGTTTATCAACTTCTGGTGGGCCACATTTACTACTTCTCACCACTGCAAATATATTGTTCTATGTCTAGCTTTTTGGGGGGTGAGGGAACACAGTATGCACTCCTTCCTTGTGTCAATACATAGGTTGCTTTCCAGTCCCAGTCACTTACCGTAGCCTGGTTTAACACAATCACATGGATGCCTCTACCTTGCTCCCGGGCTTCATCTTCCAAAACCTGTGCAATGATGAAAGCCAATGCATTAAAGCTCCATCTTTTGGGCCACCTGCACCGCCAACATGCAGAAGATTCGTCGTAGCAACTTCTCTTGGCAGGCACCAAATGCAAAGATTGCTATAGGAACTGGGTTTTTACCCTGCCCTCCTTGTTGAATGCACCAATCTACAAGGCAGCCAATTGTAAGTTTTGGCACCAATAACTTGGTAGCAGAGATATAAGGACACCATCAGATAATAGTTATTTGTTTTGTTTTAAAGACACCCATAAAATAGAAAAAGCTGACAAAACATAATCATAAACTAAGCATTCTCAGGATGGGATTCTAGGCATAATTACTAAGCAGAAAACATAACTAATTAAAACCACTTTCAGTCCTAGTTTAGAATAGAGCCACTGCAACAAACAGTGAAAAAACAAAGTGAGTTTCACTTATATCTATGAGTCAACTCAATTTGGGAGTAGAATTAGATTTTGTACAACTTAACATCCAAGTAAATACAAATAGAAATACACAGAAACAACCTCTCAGCGTACAAATAATATTTTGCCTTAAAGCAAAACATATGAGAATTTACTGTTTGGCTGCTTATTCCAACTCCTTTCTAGCTGTAGCAAAAGCCCTCACCGTTGTCCCATCCACTGCCATATAGACCTTGGAGCGGCTGGAATAAACTTCAATGTCCAGAACCTTCCTACTATGGATAGGTCGTCTTGGGAGTTCCAGGTTCTGCAAGCCTTCATCTAAGGGAACAGAGAGAACACCACCTACGTCAAGCATCTTGAAAAGGCCTCCCATATGAAGCCTGTAGATCACAATCATGTTTTGAAATATACTATAGGTACTGCCAACAAAAACAGATCTGTTTGGCTGGAACAAAGGATGTTGTAGTAGGCCCTTGACTATGAGATTCCCTCCAAAGGAAGGTTAGATCAGATACATCACTGAGCATTCATCTGCGGGGTTTTCAACAATCCAAGACAGAACCTGAAGGCTTTCAGTCTTTTTAGTTTTAACCATTGAGTTTCATTTGGTTTATTGCATAGAATGTTTTGATCACTGAGTTCAGAATACTACATTCAGGGCTCTTATCAATAATTTACATATTCATTTAAAATATTTTTATATATCAGCTAAAGCTTTCATCACAGTAAAAAAAAATCAGTTCAGATCAAAATATCCCTACTGTGCGAGAAGAGGTGTGTTAGCTTCCCTTTGATAGACCTAACGTTTCTTTCCCACCTTAGAAGTTTCCTAACATACACAGAAATATTTAAGAATACAGTACTCCTTTATTTTCCCATTTTAACCCTGAACTGAAGGTTCCTGGGTGTCTCTTTGACAGTTCAGAAGATTTGGAAAGTATCATTAAGTGTTTGCTTGAACACTTACACAGTCTTTCACTAAAATTCACAGGGCAATTTTTTTCCTCTCCTTCCAAATAAATTGACCACTTGGGACCCAGGAATAGCCAGCAGGAATAGCAGATTCTGTACAATGTGCGTGCAGCTAAAGATGCTGCATGGGATTGTTAGTTGGGGCAGCCTTTCCCAACCTAGCTGAGTCCACATGTAAAATGTAGCTCAAAACATCTGAAGAGCACTGCACTGGACAGTAATTTCCAGAGGACTGTAGTTTGTTTTACAGTATCCCTGGGCAAAGCACACACCCACTGGTTGTTGCAGGACTCCTGTGGTCCTTCACCATTGGTTATGTAGTCAAGTCTGATATCTAGAGAACCACATAGCCACCCATTTGAGAAATATGTTCTTGACAGATGTAAAGGACTTTTTACGATCATCAATGGACATTACACTCACCATAATCTTGAGCAGACTCTTCCTCTTCACTGGCTGCTCTTCTAGTGTCCAAGATCAGCTTTATGTTGACTATGACAGTCACCAGCAAGAAGAGAACAGCTCCCATCTGTAAGGCAAAAGCCTCCATATCAAACCAAAACAAACAAAATACAAAGCAAAACAAAACAAAATCACCCCAAACTGTTGGATATATGATGGTTCACATCTTTCTGTTTACAAATATGCTGGGAGAAGTCCCCAAAATTACATATTACTCCAACATGGATGCTCTGTAGAACACAGATTCCAAGATGCAGTGCTGGGTAAATAGATATGGTTTTATTGTACCTTTCCCTTTGCTGGGGAAACCTGAGATGCTACGTTTTTGGGACCACACCTCCTCATGCCCATAATAGATGAGAGATTCTGAGAAATCCATGTTGTTTTTTTATATATTCCTACCACCACCACCACCACCAGAAAAAAATGGTCAGAACTAAATTGGATGCATTTGACAATAGAAATGAGTTCTTCTGAGTCAGGGTTGTGTGACACAAACACGGCATAGCTTTCATCATGCGATAATGGCAATACTGTCAAGGGACACACAATTCTTTCAATGGACCTCATTCGCAAGCGTCTAGTTGCCTGCCATAAGGAGGATTCGGAACATTTGCTTTGAAAGAGACAGAACACAAAGCCTGTTTTTGACATTTAGAGACTCCAATATCTCTGCCAGCTAGCCTCCAAACAACCGCTTGTTCCATAATTCCAGACCTCTTTGCTCCAGTACAAGAGGGAAAGCAGCTGTTCCTACTAATAATCTCCAGCCCATGTTGTCTTCAGCACTGGATAGGCATGCTAAAGTGCCTCAGGTAACAATAGCAAATGCTAATGTGTATTGAAATCTCAAGAACCCCTCGAGAACCTCCGCACAGTTGGCACCTCTTAAATTAGGGTAGGGAACTATTTATATAGCTGCAATTACAGCAGGCAGCCTACCACAGAGCATTCCAGGACAAGATGGGGCAGTGATGTACTGTACTATATAGATCTGTACTTAACGGCAGACACTTTTGCAATACAAAATCGATCTGCTGATGATGCGACTTTAGCTCATCATAAATGACAAGCTGA
Organism: Phrynocephalus guinanensis; assembly: GCA_037367245.1. Taxonomy (NCBI): domain Eukaryota; kingdom Metazoa; phylum Chordata; class Lepidosauria; order Squamata; family Agamidae; genus Phrynocephalus; species Phrynocephalus guinanensis. The sequence continues at coordinate 61,090,728 of CM074737.1, read as the reverse complement.
TTTCAGGTCTGTACAAATCAGTAGCTGGGTAAGACTATGGAGTCATTACTGTATTTTTTCATGTATAAGACTATATTTTTTACTAAAACTGTTAGACTAAAAATTTAGGGCCCTCTTATACACGGAAGTAACCACACAGTACAGAAACTTATTTTGGGCTGGAAAATTGGGGGTCGTCTTATACATGGGGGTTATCTGGTAGATGGAAAAATACAGTATCTTTGCATAAGGTGGGGTAAAAATACTCTAAAATAAATAAATAAAATAAACATAAATAAGGTTATTTTCAGCAACCCAACACTGTACCCTGTCTGTGAAATATCATTCAATATAGAGCTTATGAAATTCCTAATATTTATGTCTTCTTTTTTTTTACTCCTTAGAAACAAAGCCCCAAGTGAACTCACAAAGCTTCATCTGCACTATTGAAAATCTCTTGTCTTCAGAAGGAGTATGCTTACTCTCCCTCAAAAGTGGGCTTCCTGGGGTTATGTCAGCAGCCCTAGGGCTAGACTAGGGGTCTTTAAGATTCCCTGCTGGGCTGTGGCCTGACTTAAAGTGGGCTGCAACAGCACCACCACCATGTAAAGATATGGACAAAAAAAAAACACAAACAGGGTACTCAAATTCTTATTTGAGCTCTATACCTCATCTGAAGACTTTTGCACTTTGACAATGAGTATACAGCCCTTCATTTATGGCATACATGCCCACCAACTTGAGGATGCTCATCATGCCCTAAAGCAATTTTTAGGCCATAAGACTTAAGCTTGAAATGGCATTATCAAAAGTGGGAATTGTCAAGATTAGAAGAAAAGTGGGCAAAATGCAGAGGTCCTATCTTTCCTTGACTCGCAACTGATTTTCCTTGCACCTGATCTCAAAAGAACCATACCAGATTGGATCAATCGCCTATTTAGCATTCTGTTCCTGCAATAGATAAACTCATGCCTTTGGAAAACATATGAGCATAACCCAGGCACAACATCACCTACACATATACTTCCCAGGAACAGACGCATGAAGACATAATGCCTGTCATATTCCAGGGAATATAACTATCACGCATTGATAACCTTATATATCTCCTTAGTATGGGTGAAGTAAAACTATCAAATACTAAAACTGCCCCCAATCAATTGGGCTAGGGATACTGCTTGCTAAGAGAAGGACCGGGAGGTGGCAGGAGAGCAATAACAGGGTATGAAAAGGTAGAAAAACTGTTTGGTTAGAAATTGTTGCAGAGTTATGCAGAATTTCTTGCACCTTGGCTGTTTTACATACAGACATTGCTTAAAATTTACATGCTTCCATTACTTGACATATTATGCCGGTCTGGACATCATCTCAGTCCCTTTAAAGTGTTCAGATGAATACATATTCAACAGAACTGTGCGTAATACTAGTATTTTCAAAAGAGCAATTATATTAACTTGTTGCAACAAGAGCAAAATAATAACCTTGTACACCTTGAAGATAGCATGTTTTATTTCGTTTACATTTCAATGAGTTGCAGTCTGCTTCTCAGCTAGATTCTACTTCTCTGTGTTCTAACAAAAAATAAAAATAAAAAGACAACTTTCTCAGCTGTCTGTGGGGAAAGCATTCCAGAATCCACAGAATTCATATTTCAGATACTGAGGCAGTTCCCCAGCGGCTACAGCACTATTTAATTCTCTCACAACACATGAGCAAAGCTTTGTACTGACATTCTGATTGTCCAAGAGCCAAAACATGCCTTTTAGAGTTCAGATTCATCTTAGTTGAAGCAATCGCATCCATACCAATACTTCTATTACATTAGCATGGATCTGTGCTTTGCAGGGGATGTTATATTGTCATAACACATACCAAGGTGCTATAATGCTCAACCCTCTGATGATGCAAGAATACCGGGCAATGTGGGTTTCTATGGGAACCTGAACTTCAAGAGCCCTGTCTGTGTTCAATTAAGGTGTCAGCTTTCCCCACAACATTGACAGCTTTGTATTAAACTTGCTATTCTGAGACATGGGATCCAGACAAGATACTGAAATCTTTTGTCATTCTTCTCTCCTCCTTTTAATTCTTTTCTTTTTCCCTGTGTGTGTGTTTTCTTTTTAAAGAGATACTGATGGATTCTTTTCTTTTTAGTATCCATCACAGAACTGTGGTGCTGAAAGGGATCCCAAAGGTAATCAAGTCAACCCCTGCTCACACCTGTGCAGAAACCCACAGTTAAATTTTCCTTGATAGGTGGCACAATCCAAGTTCTGCTTAAAAATCTACAGTGAAGAACCCGCCACTCTCTGAAGTAATCAATTATGTTGTCCAAAGGCTCTCCCTGTTAGAAAGTTTCTAATATTTAGTCAAAATCTCCTTTCCTTTTAACTCTTATCCATTATTTCTGAATCTTCCGAGCCACCAAATATAAGTCTACTCCATCTTCCATGGAGTGGGCTTATTTTTGTGTGCCCGTCAAACATTTGAAGATGGCTACCGTATTGCCTACCAGCCTTCTCTTTTCCAAGCTAAACATGTCAAGTTCTCTCAACCTTTCCTCAGAGAGCTTGTTTTGCAAACCTCCTTTTATTCTGCTTGCCTTTCTCTGGACAGCTTCTGAGCAGTTATCTTTAACTGCAATATCCAGAACAGTACACAGTATGGTTCAAGAGATGGCTTGGTAGTTTGTCTGTGTGTCCTTTGGATAAACATGTATTATTCCAGGCTTCCCAATCCTGTCTCCTCTGGCAGCACACGGAGGTGGCGGCTCAGGGAAGCCATGGAACTGTTTTTGAGTGACAGCCTGCCTGAAGATGAGATAGGGCTAGAAGCAGCTGAACACCTGTCTGTCCAAAGGACGAACCAGCACAAACCACCGAACCGGGTTCATGTCCATCTCTGAATGATATTGCCACTTCCCCTCATTTGGGCACCACACTTCAATAGCACAGCATTTTAATTATTGCTGCTGCATCACAGTGCTGACTAAGTTTAGTTTGTGATCTGGGAGTTGAGTCATGGCAAAACATTTCACCACTCATCCAAGTTGAAGAAGCTATTTCGATGAGCAGCAAAACGTTTCGATCCCACAAGAAAAGAACTCCAGTGGCCATGACTCAACTCTCAGATAACCTCATCTGGATGTCTGGGAATCTCCACAGACATTTAGTTTGTGACCTACTAAGGCCCCCTAGATCCTTTTCAAATGTACTCCTTCTAAGCCATTTTTCACCCATCCTATATTTGTACATCTGGGTTTGAAGACCCTAAATTCACACTTCTTCTTTGAGATGCTCATGTACTTCACAAACAAAACTGAACTGATGAGTCTGTGGTTTCTTTTAGAATACCATTGTCCATTCCATGCTTTCCTATAACATTATTATTATTATTATTATTATTATTATTATTATTATTATTATTATTATTATTATTATTATTATTATTATTATATAATAAGGTAAAGGACAGATCATTCACTCAACTAATTAACTGACAGATAAACAAGCATCATGAATCAAGTGGACATCTTGTCCCATAATAAGCTCGGGCAGCATGCAGACCTGGTGCTTACTCCTGTTCTGCCCAAAGAGCAATATTATATTTATTAATCACATTTATCTCCTACCCTTTGTCAATGAACCTAACGTTGTTGCCATGCCTTCCCTCCTTCTTATTATATCCTTACAACAACCCTATATGTTAGGCTTGATTGAGAGAGGGTAGCTGGGCCAAGGTCACCCACAGGAAGTGTCATGGCTCCCTGAATACATCAGCTGGGACTTTATGCATGCCTCTCCAGCACTTTAACAACTACAGCATCACTAGCTTCCTGCCCTTTTCCATTTTCAATACAAAGCCCTACCAGTCCCAGCATTACTCTAGAGATTATCTGATTCTTTTTGTTACTCCATCCAAAGCTTCTCATTTTAGAATCTGCATCCCAACCTTTAAGAAAGTGAACTGGACAGAAAAACTGCAATCTTGCTTTGCAAATCTTCAAAGACTTCTATTTGTCTGCATTTCGGCAGCAACCTTCTATCATATAAAAAGATCCCGTCTTTGAGCCATGCTACAGGGGAAAGAGCACCAATTAGTGCATCTAAAAATATATGGGGAAAAATAATTAAATAGAAGCATTGCAAAGAGCAACAAGCCAGCATGTGAATCTGCTTCTAGCGGCTAGAGTGTCCTTGCTCCAGTTCTTTAATGAAATCCATTCTATGCCATGGGCAAAAGAAAAGAAATGTTACGTTCTATGATTCACTACTACAAATCGATGCAGTTGTTGAGGGGGCGGGTTTACAGGAGTTCTTCTAAAAGATACTTGGAATTGCAGGTTGTATTGGGGTTCCCTTGCTTAAAAGAGCCACAGCCTAATGCTAGAGCATACACTCTGTATGCTGAATGTCCTTGGTTCTAACTATAGCAGATGAAGTGAAAGGAACGGCCAATCTGTGGTGGGAAAGGCTTCTGTCAGGGACAGGAGAATCAGCCCCAATGAAGACAAACAGCACTGGACTAAAAGGAGAGTCTGGCCTGGTTCCAGGCCACGTATAAAGAACTTTTGTCATGCACGCACACAGGAGATTGTGCTCTTTAGTTACCCCATTTAAAACATTTGGGATCACAGCTGCCTATGGGACTGCTAAGTTTGGAACCAGGAAACATGGACTGAAATCCCATTTTATTTGCAGTTCCGGGCAGCCTTGGTTCAATCCCTGAGATTCCACTCCTGCAGTTACTGACCTTCATGGAACGCAACAAGGTTTGCTTTCAAAAGCAAATGGACAGAACTGCACCATTCAATTCCAGTCACTGTTTCCAAAATACACAAACAACTGAGATGAAGTAAGTAAAGCCTTGTGTGATCATGACAAGCCACCAGTGAGAAGTGATTAATGTTATAAAACATTTCTTCCAAAATGCACATAATTGGCTTGAACAAAAGATCAAGGACACTTATTAACGGCACCATTTCACAACAGTAAATTCACTTGTTTGAGATTTAAAAAAATCCCATGTTACTCTGCAAGCCCATACTTGGCAAGCCCATACTGACCTCACATTTTCAGAGGCTTAAGCCCCTTGTGAGAAGACTTCATTCTGCAAATAAACCACATTATCTGCAGACTACCATAAGAATTGCAAAATAAAATTGGTGGACTCCATACCAAAGAGTCTGGCATGCTGACCAGGGATTCTGGGTGCTGTAGTCCAAAATGTAACTTTGCTAATCCTGAGGCATAATCTACCTATTTGTGTGGTGTGTTCTTCTACCAAATAAATCATGACTTCATCTTCACTTCACTTTCATTTCAATGGCTGATGTTTTCAACCCTTTGAATATGGGGACTCCATAGTAAAAGCATTTGAAATAAAGGATCTCCTCTGATCCCAACTATCATATCCAGCATCACCCTGGTAACCAGATCAACAGAAAAGAAAGGATTGCCCTTACCTGACACAGTCTCCTTAGGGCTCTCTGGTTCATCAGTTTGTACTTCCAGGCCAGGTACCAGCTGCGTTTCTTCCATGGCTTGGCTGGCACATTGGGTTTCCACTCATCCATCACAGAAATGGAAAACAGACAGAAGCAGATGTCTGCATAAAATTACTCTCAGGATATGCTCTCTTCCAGCTGCATGTTACCGATCCAGTTGCACATAACCTGGTCAGACACAGAAAGTATAGGTCCAAAAGGCAAAGAGGTCTTCTGTTCTAGAAGCCCAAAGTCCCTATGTCAAGGCAGCTCAAAAACTACACAGGTTTAAAAAAGAAACCCAAGTATGCACAAATGTTTAATTTACATAATTAATTCTGTTAACAGCACTTAGATATTAGCAAAATGGAATACCTTGGCAAGGAATAGGCTAGAAGGAGGCAAGGCAGGGGATAGTTTGCCAGAGAGGATGAGACAAGAGGAAATGATGGACCATGGGAAAGTAGGCAGCCAAGCAGAAGAACAAAGCCCTCATCTTCAATTCAAGGCTTGTTTTGTTGATGGCCACCAGTTGGGTTTCCCACAAGACAATGCAGAAAGATGTGAAGGTCTTCAGAGATACAGAAGATTTTTTGCAAATGTTAAGAGACATGGACAGTACTACAGAAAATGAAAAGACTGGGATTGTTTTAAAAAGAACAACAAAACCTAGCCCAGTCCCCACTACACACTAGAACAGTGGTTCCCAATCTTGGGCAACCCTGGTGTTCTTGGACTGCAACTCTCAGAAGCTTTCACCATTAGCTGTGCTGGCCAGGGTTTCTGGGAGTTACAGCCCAAGAATAGCTGAGCTACTCAGGACTGGGAACCAATGCACAAAAATAATAGACCTGCTCAGAGAATTCATGTAGCTGGCCCTTTAAAGAGACCTGATTAAGTCAGTACTCAATTTCTCAAGCTGAATCATCCTCTCAACACTTCTAATAAACAAGAAAATCCCTGTGTGAGTGCCACCTGTCACTAAAGGACCAGAGGATTACTCACATATGCAAAAACTGTAATGGACTTTTCATAATCTCAGATTGGTCAAATTGTATCCATTCCATTCCGTGACTTCACAATACTATATATAAGGAAGGATGTCCACCTCAACAGCAGGACCCTTGGTTTACATATAAAAAGCCTTAGATTCAGGCTATCCCATTTCCAGGTTGAACTAGGAAAGACCTCTGTCTAAATCCACTCCTTGTCTAAGTCTACTACCTGACAGGGCAACAGGACAGCACTTTCTCATGGGAAGATTTATTTATTTATTTATTTATTTATTTATTTATTTATTTATTTATTTATTTACTGCCAGTCTTCCAGAAGGAGTAAAATATAAAGTATTAAATATTAAAATAAACAAACTAAAAAAACTAAAGGCTAACCGGCAAGAGCAACTTACAATATAGACAATCCCCAGGGACAGGAAAAACAAAGTAAACAGAATAGACAAAACACACATTAGCGGCTGCAATATGCCTCTTTGAAGAGCAAGGTCTTAAGTGCTCTCTTAAAGGCAGGCAAGGACTGTGCCAGGTGTATCTTGCTAGGTAGTTTATTCCATAAGGTAGGGGCAGCCACGGAGAAGGCCCGGTTTTGGTCGACCGTTTTCTGGACCTCCCTGAAAATGGCTGCCCGGAGCCAGGACACCTAGGTATCTTGTGTCTGCCAGCATGTAAGCTGATTGCATGTGCTTAAAAACTGATTAATTCAAAATGGGGTTGCAGGATAGATACCATGGACCGCTAGAAGTAAATGGCAGAAACTTATAAATGGCTTCTATATCAGATCGAGGCTGAATCTTAACTTTCCCTGAATGGTGGACTACCATGTGTATTTTATATGAATCTCTGAGTTCACATAGACTTCGTGTTTATGACTACTGATAACCATGTTGCTTTAATGTAATGTTGTCTATTAATGCTGTAAGTAAGATGACCTTCAATTCCTTTTTCTCAAATACTTGAACATGTCTTAATTGTACTGGACTGTGTATTATCCCTCATTACTGTAAGCTGCCTTGGGTCCTTTTCCAAGGAGAAAGGAGGGGTAAAAATACTCATAAATAAATATATAAATAAGATAAATAAACTTGAAGCTGAAAAGACCAAACTGAGCCATCAAACTTTAGACAGAGGAGACAAGAAGGCTCACTGGAAAAGGTGAAGGCAATAGGGAAAGAAGACCTCTGTATGGTTGTGAATGGTATCATCTACTGGAGCTAATTAACTCAAAGGGTCGCCATATGTCAGAAAGGATTTGTCTGTCTTAACAATGGGAGAGCACCCCCCTCCCCTCCTTAGCACTGCAGGAACTGAGCTGGGAGAAGAAAATAATCCTTGTACCTAGCTACCGCTCTTAAGCCCATTTACTTGGAACTAAGTCCTTTTATAAAACAATAAGCCCTACTTCCAAGCAAACAAGATCGGAGGGGCAACTGGAAGCCGCGACTTGCATCACCAAAAGCCAACTAAAAGAAAACGTAGCAGAGGCAACGTGGCTATAAGGTGATCCACAGCATCAAACCCAAGGAGGTTCTCACACTCACCATCAACCCATTTCCAACAAGCCCCTCCAGGGAAAGGGAGCTTCACCGAGCGAAATGCAATGCGTTACGTGAGGGGCGGGAAGGCAACAAGGAACAGGCTGGACATCGGGGGACTTAAAATAGATCTCATGCAGTTTAACGTGGGAAGCCTGCCTATTCCTTCCTATTAGGGAAGCGGGACGAGTTCTATTTGCTTCCCAAAACAAAACAAACACAGGGAAGAGGGTGGGTTGGGATGCTGTGAAATAGATCACGGCCGCTCCAAAATAGGGATTCCAACCCCCCGTTTCCAAAGGGAGGTCTCTTGCAGATTCTGGCCACATGCACCGGCACAGGTCTCCTACTTACTGCCTTTAAAGCGGGTGGAGATCGCCTCCTCCTCCTCCATGGCCGGGAAGCCGCGCGCAACTCCGGCGGTTCCTGCGGCTGGAAAATAAAAAAGGTGGGGCACTAAGGAGGAGCCGCCAATCCCTCTCCTTTTCCTGGCCAGGAACCGGGGTCCTTCCTAGGAATTGACGTGCCCTCCTGCTTCCGGCGCGGGATGTACACAGCTCGCAGCCGCCTCTTAAAGGCGACGGCTCCCGGCACGGCCACCCTCCGGGTCAGGAGGAGAAGCGCGGGCAGGGCGGAGCTGCGCCCGAGGAGGAACCGGGAAGAGAGGCTTCTCTCTCTCGTTTTGCTGGCCCAGGGGAGAGCATGTCGCCCAGTGAGATTGGCTGTTCTGGCTGTCAGTTAAGGGCCCAGCCCCCTCCTCCCGGAGGAGGAGAAAGCGATTCGGAGCCACCTGCTTGCCCGGGGGTGGGGGTCCGGTTTGGATCGCCTTCTCGCCTTGATGCGCGGCTGCCCTTTGAGGACGGGGCCAAGGGAAGGTGCGTGAACAGAGATGGGAAAAGAAGCGCCCCCCTCCCTCAGTGCGGAAGGGAGGGCTGCTTGCTTGGAGTCGATTTTGTACTGCAGAAGGCGAGGTTTGTGCGCAGACCCGCGGATGGTGGTGTGCCATCACATAACTGCTAAGCCCGGTCGCCGGCTCAGGACAGACGGAGATGGGGGGTTCCTGCACACTTTCGAAGTCCCACATAACACAACACGTGTCACACTGGCGTAGAACTTCCGTGCGGCCGTTGCATCCTGTGTCTCATTTGCTGTATGGTGGTGGTATAGGGTGAGGTGGTGGCGCAGTGGTTCTTTTGAGACCAGGAATTAATAAAAACTAACAGATTCAAGTGAACCAAAGTGATGCCATGTTGATTCCTCTGTATGCCTTGTGTCTGTACTTTATTGTGCTTTGTAAGCTATCTGAAACGGTTTCAACTTTACTGGAATGTGTGCCTTGGCAAAAGAAAGTAGAAGAGCCCGTGTTATATGTTCAAGGACATCAAGGGGGGGGGGCAAGGAGAATGGGATAGGCTGTCTCTAACAAAGAGTTACAGCTTGCCTAAAGAATGTTGTTGATTGGGGAGAGGCATCTCATTCTTTTTGTACTTACATGTGTACCCTGCCTTTTTTAGTATTTTTCCTTCTGCTGCAGGGAGAAAGGTTGCACCCCCTTCATTTATCCAGCTGGATAAATGAATGGTGATTTGGATCTCTGCTTGTCTCAGATGTTTTTGGCTAAGTTATTCTGATACAAGAAAAGTTTGGGATTAGCCTGAAATAGTTCCACTGCTGTACTGCATCCATAACTGTGCTCACGACCTGGGGTTCAGTTCCAGGTAGCAGGCTCAAGGTTCCCTCAGCCTTCCATCCTTCCGAGGTTGGCAAAATGTGTACCCAGCTTGCTGTGAAGGACTCCTGTAGCCTGCATAATTACTTGTAAACCACCCAGAGAGTGCTTTAAGCAGTATGTAAGCATCATGCTTTCTTTTTGCTTTTGAAAGTTTACTCAAGAGTGAAATAACAGCGGCAAACTTTATTTCATTTCCTTTTATTATGTGATTTATATGCCACCATCTAGCCTAAGACAACTCTGGGCATCTCGCAATATATTCAATGATAAAACAATGATAAAACAACATGGAATAGATTTTATGAATGGTTTGAGAGAAGAAATAATGTGTTAGGTGGTCTTGAGACATGATGCAATTAATACAAAGTACTCCCAGACAATATGGTGAATGACAACTGGAATTGTTTGTAGAAATTAACTGAGAAATGTGAAATGTTATGATGATTGAATAATAATAATAATAATAATAATAACAATACAAACTTTAAAAATATATAAAACAGACTTTTACCTGGCTGAAAGGTTACTCACGCTTCAAAGAACAGGATGGTAAATCAGGAATTGTGTAGGTTGATGAACCATTAATTTGGACATATCTTAGTGCAGGGATCCTCAAAGTTTTCAAACAGCGGGCTGGTCCACCACCTTCCAGACACCACTGGGGGCCAGACCAGAGTCCAAAAAAAAAAAAAGTCTGACATGGAAAAAAGAGGGAGGGAGGGGCAAGTGGGCAGAGCCCCCCACGATTGGCCCATGATCATTGTGTCTCCAGGGCCCCAGCAATGCATCCTGCTCCAGATCACCAGATCTCCAGAAGCGACATGGCCCATTGCTTTGAACTACCTCAGCAATAGAAGCAGCTGCGGAGGCTGGCTTGCTCGCAAAGCAGGGGGTAGGTGGGGGGGTCTGCAATTGGTCCTGGGGGCCAGATTCAGGACCTTTGGGGGCCGCATCTGGCCCCGGGGCCTTAGGTTGAGGACCCCTGTCTTAGTGTGTTCTGCTTGTGCAGTGTGTTCACTGGACATGTTGTATGGAACTGGTGGAAATGAGTTCAACCAGGTCTAGGAGGCTGCAGGGCTTCCTTGCCCTTTTCTGGAGCCTTGAAAACCTGGCCAGCTGTGAGAACAGATGATTGTTGTAGAACAGAGAGCCAGTTGTGTTGATCAATAAGCAAAGGAAAAGCAAAGCAAAGTGTTATGCTTATATACCGCCCCATACCACTTCAAGTAGTCTCTGGGTGGTTTACAGTTTTAATAACAGCATTCAGGCTACACATTGCCCCCCCAGCAAACAGGGTACTCATTTTACCGACCTCAGAAGGATGGAAGGCTGGGTCAACCATGAGCCTGCTACCTGGGATTGAACCCCAGGTCATGAGCACAGTTTTACCTGCAGTACAGGCATTTAACCACTGTGCCAGGAGGCTAACAGATTCCACAAAGACAGCAAAGTTTAAACACTGCATCAAAGGGGTACATTTGGTCACCTCTCTCCACCAAAACCAGTATGGGAAATGACAGTATTGTGAAAGATGCTTGAAACTCCAATGATATTAACCATTAAGAGTAGTACCTTTCTCTATTCTGTCTGGTTGTGACTCTTCCAACAGCAGAGTTTCTCACTACCAGGAACCTGATTCCTTTAACTGAGAATGTTAGATTTTTGGACCGGGGATCTTCTGCATCCAGAGAGCACATGCCAACATTGAGCAATGGTCCCTCCTTTTTATTTTATTCTAAAGCATTTTATTAGTTGTTTTGAGACCCTTTAGGTTGAAGGAGGCAGAAATCTTCCAAATGATTTCAAGAAATAATTCTGTGTTGTCCTGGTGTTGATGGAAATAGTAAATCAAGAGAAGGGCTAAGAACTTCGTCTTTTTAAATTGTGGCTTCTTCAGTTCTTCACCTTTGGTTAAGATGGCTAGGGTAAGAGGAGTTGCATTTGAATCATATCTGGCAGTAGAATCCCAGCCTTGTGTCTCCAGATGTATTTAGACTTCTTAGAAATCCAAGCCAGCACAGTTAGTGGTGAAGGCTTATGAGAGTTAGTCCCAAAACATCAAGGGACCCAAGGTTGGGAACCACAGGGAGAACATACAACTGTATGAGACAACATCACACCTTCGCAGCTGCTCAGTTTGTAGAAGCAGAGGAGTGTTAAGGTCACTGTTCAGAATTTGTTTTGTGTTGGATTATGATAACTTCTTATCCTACCAATGTTTTGAGTTTGTTCCTGCCTACATTATGGGCATGCAATATACAAAGCAAAAGAGGGTCTAAAAATAAAATAAGTTTCTAAAGTGCACAAACTGGCATTGTATCAAACCCCAATACCGGTATCTCATCTCTCCTTATATTTGATAAAGGATCTCTTAAAGCCAGCATTAAGAGGAAATGGACAAATATAGAATGCTTAGGATAATTTATATCCCTTATACTCAACGGAGCCCTAAATGAGCACTTACATTGCTTGATGCAGCATAAGTCCATGAAGATTGGCTGATAGTGTGTGTGTGTGTGTGTGTGTGTGTGTGTGTGTGTGTGTGGTGATATATCCCCATGATTTGTCCTACTAGAGCAGCCATTCTCAATATTTTTGGAACACAACCATAGATATATTATGAAATATAAGTTGCATCAGGATTGCATAAGTTGCTTACTGAACCTTATAAGATGGTGTGTGAAGAACTGTTTCCCGTCTGTGCCCCTCCTTCAAATGTGCCAGGGGCTCCTGGGGGGGCATATGACTCCTGTTTTTTTTTTTTATTTTTCAAATAGTTTTATTGGCAATCCGCTTGAAATAATACCACCCAATATAGCTTATCATACATGTAATACAGAATAACACAACAAATTAAACATTCCTAAAGTATCCAACAGTCCAATCCATATTCTGATTTATCCAATTTAGTTTTGTTTTATAAGATCTGAGGTCAGTAGAGATTGCCATATTTTTATCATGTTTTATCTCTCCCCTGTATAGTTTAAACCTACTAGTCAGTTTTTCTATAACTGCTCCTTCCCATACTGTATTCGCTTTACAAATTTTGTGAGTGAGAGATCCTGGGCATATTTCCAATCCTGAGTAATTTCCATTCTAGCCACGCCCATGAGAATTGCTGTTAATTCTTTATTAACTAGTTTTTCATTTCCCCGAGTGAATAATGAGAATAACATTTCATTTGGAACTATTTTCTGTTTAGTTAGTTTCTCTATCCAGTTAATAGCTTTATTCCAAAATGTTTCTATATTTGAGCACGGCAACCACATATGGTCTAAAAGAACCTTTACACCTGCAATTACGCCAACATGCATCTGAGATCCTTCTGTTAATTTTATACAATTTTTGTGGGGAAGAAATACCATCTGTGTAATGTCTTTAAAACTGTTTCCTTAACCTTTGCTGAAGTTGATTTATAAGGATGCCAGATGCCCTAAGCACATCCAATCTCGCCTGATTTTGGAAGCTAAGCAGGGTCGGCCCTGGTTAGTACTTAGATGGGAGACCACCAGAGAATACCAGGTGCTGTAGGCACCTGGAGTAGGAACTGGCAAACCACTCCAGTATTCCTGCCAAGAAAACTCCATGGGCATGGGGTCATGAAGTGTCGATCACGAATGTAATGATGCAACACAACCTGTCCAAATCCTTGCCCATAATTCATTTGCTATAGTACCGTTTAAATTTGTTTACCAGACAATTTTAGACCCCAAACCTCTGGTAAATTCTTTGTCTATAATACATTTATATATTATTGAAGTTAACCCCTTGTTTATATTCTTATCTTTTTTCTACACAGCATTGTTCAAACTCTGTTAAAAGTCTAATGGGGCTTTGAGTTTAGTATAATTTCACTGCAAAATTTCTTATCTGTTTTAATTGTCGCCAATTAATTCCTCTTGTTCTCTGCTTTAATTGACCGTTATTGGCTTCCCTGATTCAAATAAATCTTTAATTCTACACAGTCCAATCTCAGTTCAGTGCCTAAATTGTTCAAATTTTTCTTGAGATTTAAAATTAGGGTGTTCCAAAATGGGACAGAGGGGTGATATAGGAGGGACTGAAATTCCTATATGCTTCTTTGATATTCTTAATGTTTCAAATAATATAAATTCTGGGTTTGGTCACTCTTCTTCAGTCGTTGTTGTAAATGTGTATTCATCAATTATACTTTCCTCTCCCCCACCTTCCACCTTAACCCAATCAGGTACATTCTTCATCTGTATAAATTTGGACATTTGAGTGATATCAGCAGCTTCATAATATTTCAGTAATTGTGGTATAGCCAAACTTCCTTTTGCACTTTCACTATACATAATACTGTTAACAGATCTTAATCTTTTTCCTTTACCTGCAATAAAGACTTTTTTCTAGAAGTTTCTGTACTGAACTCATTTTCTTTATGTCAGTTTGCAAAGGTATATTTTGAAATAAGAACAGGAATTTAGGTAAAATATATGCTTTCACTACTGCAATTCTCCCTAATAGAGATACATTTAATTCTTTCCCATTCTTAATTTTTTCTTAACAAATGTGAACAAGTTTTAAAAATTTCTATAAATTAATTTTTATTTTTTTGTTATCCAAATTCCAAGATATTTAAAAGTCGGGTACCATAGGTCTAAATTTAGCATCCTTTGGATATCCATTTGTTCTATAATGGAAAAATATAATTAATTTTTAAACCTGTGTAGACTCTATACAGTAATCACCCACCCCATTGCAGTTCATACTTTGTAGTTTCAGTGTATCACAAATTTTTATTTGGAGAGTGGGGGTGGGAGCCATGCAAGGTCAGTGTCACACAGACAAAACAGCCAGTCCTCCTGGGATCGTAGGCACCTGGAGGAGCAAGTGGGAGGGCTAAGTGTGCAACAGGGTGTGTGTGAGTGCTTGCGTGTGCTTGTAAATCCTGGAAAACAGTCCCTCCAGAGCTCTCCAGCACAGCTTTCCCTCTCCCCCCTTCTCACACACATAACCCTTAAGAGCGCAGTAAGGGAAAGGTGTGGGAGGGGGAGAGGGCTTGCCGGCTGGCTTCTGGTTCCTTTTCGTGGTGGCAGCAGCAGCTCAAGCGGATTTCCCCCTCAGGTTCAACAATGTACTGTTTTGTCCCCCCCCCCTCTCAACAGGTTGCTGGGACCATGATTCTCCTGTGATACAAGGCATCCATTCTCTAATCCACAAACTTTCCTCTTAGTTCTATACTAACAGAACCTGGAATGGTTGGATCTCCTGGGATGGCACTGAAATGTGATTGCTATGTGAGGGTTGCCTACCTATTTTAGAGGAGTGAAACAAAGGTCCTTTTTACACAACCCCTAAACTCCGCCGCAAATGGCTTTAAGCTCTGAAGCTTAAAAATGTTTCCCCACCAGCTCCGGAGTTTACATGAAATTAAGTGTGACCACGCCCACTTTAGCGCGTCCCAGCGCACCTTTCAAGTACCTGCTCTCTGGAGGTGAAAATTCTTTGATGCGGTGTAACGATAGTGAGTGCGGGGCTCTCCTCGCTTCTGTTTGTTGTTTTTGGGCTCCCGCCCCTTTAAGAGCTACTTAAGAGACTGGAATGTTGCCGCGGCAAGAGCGAGAGGCAGAACGGAGGTGAGCCACATCTCTTTTCTTCCTGTTTTTTCTTCCTCCCCTCACGCAGCCAGCAGCCAGGAGTGCGGAGGGGGTGGGAATGCAGGAACAGCGACAAACCCCTAAGATCTCTGGTCCGAATTTAAGTGGCCAGCGGATCTTAGGGGTCGTGTGAAAAGGCCCAAAGTTTTGCAACAATACAGAAATTCAGCAAGCTTTCACATTTTGTAATTTGGATTTTGATGTTGAAAACAGCGTGAAATTTGAAATGAAACTGCAGTTTGAAACACAACTGCACTTATCAGCAATTTTAACAATTAAAAATAAGCATTTCTATTGCAAGTTACTGAAAAACAATCACAGTTATTGCTACAGTCTTCTTAAGGTTTAAAATACTGTTAAATGTAGAGTGCTGTAGGTTGTACAAGGTTAAATATAGTCTCCTATTGTATTTTAGTAGTAACATAGTGTTATACCAACACTGGATCTTGTTAATTCTGTTATAGTATTTTTGCCAGAGAAACCCGGCCGGAGGCCGGGAATCTCTCGCTTCGCAAGTATATTTAATTCACGTTTGGCCAGTTAACTTACTTTTTTCTCCGAAATACTTTTTCTCCCGATGCATAGATATTTCGGTTAACCCGTTCTTTTGATCTTGCCTTCTGTACACGGGGCAGGGGCAACAGAGGGGGGGCAAGCGTCAGAAACAGTGAAAAGTTGACTGCTGGTGCAAAATTTTCAGTAAGTATTCATTCTGAATGCAAAATATTGCACAACTATTAATCAAATAGCTGGTTGGGTAGTTCACTGGTTGAAATATTTAGCTGTGGAGCCAGAAGTTGGGAAATTGATTCCCCAACATGTCTCCTGGAATAAGACCAGGTATAACCAGTTTCATGATCTATCATATATGCAGTAGGACCTCCGTATCCACTGATTCAGTAATCCATGGATGGCAGGGGAAAAAATTAAATCATTCAGCAGCCACAAAGCAAGCTATTGTCACAAACAGCATCTGTAAAGCAAGCTATTGTCACAAATAGCCTATCTAAAGCAAGCTACTGTCATAAACAGCAGCCATAAAGCAAGCTACTGTCTCAAAAAAGCAGTCATACAGCAAGCTACTGTCAGGAAACCGCAGTTTGGGGGTGGGTGGGCAGGTGTTTTTTCTTATCCACAGTTTTCATTATCCACAGGAAGGCCCAGAACCAATCCCCAGTGGATACTGGGGTCCTACTGTATTGGCTAAAGTGAAGGGGTGTTTTGGCACATAAGATGGAAACCCACAAATCACTCTCCTTCTGCCTAGCAGTAAGTGCACAATAAGAATAACTAACTAACCGTTTGCCACCTTTCATAATACACTGGAATATTTGTCCTGGGGCGTTTGCTTTACTCTCCCTAATGATAGGGCTGGATATGCTCACAGGTATACCATAATTATGCCTTGTGACTGAGGGGTGAGATAGTAGTTAATCCTCAATATTTGTTTAGAAGATGTCCTCAGCAAGATTTCTGGTGTATTATTTTTAACACAATGCATTGTTCTATAGCTGTGTTCAATAATTTATTGCTTTTTTCATTTTGTAGACTGGTAGCCCTCTGAGCGTAAGGAGAGGAATAATTATTATAGAAGCATGAAAAACAACTTAGCTTATCATTAGAACTGTGAAAAAGATGTCAGGAACAGAGATACCAAGAAGATCAGTTGAATAATGTCTTATTCCTGTTCACATTTCCTTCCCCCCCCTGCTAGTCTCCTTGTGCCTCCTGGTCTCGTGGAAGCTAAATACAGAAACACATCTTTGATTTGGTGCTAGGTTTTTTATCCCCTGCATGAAATGTCCTTGGTATCCCATGAACATTCTTAACAGGGACTACAGTTGATAAAAGTTCCTTTTCCCCAGCCACAGATATTTCTGCAGTCATCATTGGCACCCTATTAGAGCAACCTACAGGCAACAATTTCATATTGACCCTTGGCTACTGTCTTTGTAGAAGAGGTTTGCAAATTTTGAGCCTCCACATAGTTTGGACTCCACTTCCAGAAGCAACAGCCAGCTTTCCCATACCAAGAGATTGTAAGAACTGTAGTCTAAGATATCTGACAGGTTGAATATACTTGGGCTCTGCTCTGATGAAAAAACAGAGATGGAGATTCTTTTGGAACAGCAGGTGGTTATGTCTGCTGACAACAAATATCAGGCACAATAGATAGTGTGGCATGTTTGATCCTCCAGATGTTGCTGGACTGTAACTCCTGTGAAACCTATCCAGCAGTCATGAGAATTGCATTCTGACATCATCTGGATTATCACACATGTTTTTGTGACAGACATAATAATGTCAAGCATAGTATGTTCATTTGCTTGTCTCCCAAGTTACATAGTGTGATCAAAATGTTCATCAGTTATGGAGAGCTAATTACTTCTAATCCATTTTCCTTAAATCACAACAGTATCATTGAATTACATTGTACTTGTAATTTGAGATAACTGCTCTTTTCCTGTATGAGTGGTTCACTGCATGGTGGTAAAGGAGGGCAATCACATGGTCTCCTCCTCCTCCTCCTGAAATGGACAGGAAAAAAGTATGTTTTTTATTAAAGGCCAAAAACTTGTATCACTCAGATTTTTTAAAATATGTATTAACAATAGATATTTCATTTATTTATGGGAAGGAGTTGCTTTTTAAAGAATTTCTGTGAACTTTTCACTTCTATTTCACCAGACACTGTCATCCACAAAATTATATCCTAAAATAAATCTTGAAGGTGCCATGATAGTTTTTTTTCCTTAAAACATTGTTTTCTTTTGTTACACATGCCTAGACAGCTACTCCTCTGAAAACTGATGAAGACTGTTGTTGAAAAAAGAACTGAAAAGAAAGGCAAAATACTGCAGCACTGTAAAGATAAACAGATAGACTTCAGTTTGAGCATCCATGGATTTAAATCTCTTCGTTCAGACATTTGCATGAAAGCACAACATGAAGTAATACCTTCAGTCTTTAAAGTGTGGCCATATTCTGTTTTTTATTTTAGTTTTCTTTCACCAGCATGCCGAGATGGAATAGCATCAGGCTCAGTTCTTTTGAAAATAGAGATTGTGTCACTGCACCACTGGGTGGCAGCGTAAGAGCACAGACTGAAATATCACAGCATTGTGTTTTCATGGGCTTTGAAATCCAGGTTGTGGGGTCTCTTGCAGCAAACACAAGAAGTCTTGTGGAGAACTAACAGTTAATCAATTAAATGGCTTCATCAGGAGGAGAAAGAAAGCATTCTCCAGACCAAGCTGCTTGGTAATGGGACAGAGAGATGTATTGACAACTTTACTTAATTAAAGTAATATAACGGCATGCTATTAAATCAATTCCAATTTATCGTAACTTTTACCAGGCTTTCCTAGGGATAAAATAATCAGAAGTTGTTTACGTACCATTGCTATCTTCTGGTATTGCTTGGGGCCTTTGTATCTTGCAAGACTTTGGTGTCCTGGTGGACAGCTCAATGAATGTGTCAACCCAGTGTGCTGCAGCAGTGAAAAAAGCAAACTCAACACTAGGGATCATTAGGAAGGGTATAGAAAATAAGTCAACAAGTGTCATTTTGCCTCTTTATAAATCTATGGTGAGCCCCTTCTGGAGTGTTGTGTACAGTTCGGGTCACCATACCTCCAGAAGGATATTATGGAAATGGAAAAAGTACAGAGGAGGGCAACCAGAATGATTTGGGGACTGGAAC
This sequence comes from Phrynocephalus guinanensis, assembly GCA_037367245.1. Taxonomy (NCBI): domain Eukaryota; kingdom Metazoa; phylum Chordata; class Lepidosauria; order Squamata; family Agamidae; genus Phrynocephalus; species Phrynocephalus guinanensis. Next base: position 61,071,660 of record CM074737.1, on the reverse strand, counting down.
ACCTTCCTTACCATCTGAGGCTGCAATGGCTAGGCCTCTTCACTCTTGAATGACAGTGCCTAAGTGACCTGATTGAAGTTTATAAAATCATACATAGTGTGGACAAAGTAGATAAGGAAAAATTGTTTTCTCTATTGCACAACACTAGAACTAGGGGGCACACCATGGAACTTTTGGGCGCTAGATCTCAAACAAATAAGAGAAAGCACTTTTTCACCCAGAGGATCACTGGTCTCTGGAACTCCCTGCCAAAAGAAGTGACAGCTTTAAGAAAGGATTGGACAAGTTCATGGAGAACAAGGGTATCAATAGCTACCATTTTGGATGCCTAAGGACAACCTCTGGATTGGAGAGATAGGCAGGATATCTCTCAATGCCATTTGCAGGGAATCGTAAGCAGGTGAAGACATCTGGTTGGGAATACCCTGAGGCAAATGGTGAGCTACTGTGTGAGACAGAATGCTGGACTGGATGGGCTGTGGCCTGTTCCAGCAAGGCTCTTATATTATATGTTAAAGATAAATTATTTATACTTCCTAGGGAGAGTGTTACCTTGAAGCATTTTTGTGGTAGCTCTGTATTTTATTTTCTCAGGTTTAATTTTTTTTATATAGGCAGTATGCTTGACTTACCTTCTCTCCTCTTTTATCCATATAGTAATCTTGAGAGGAAGTTTAAGCTGTGGCTCAAAGGGTCCCATCACCCATGCAAAGATAAAGAAAACAATGTCATTGAAGTTTTGACATCTACCACTATTTAAGTGCTCCACACTTTTCTGTCTTGTCATTCACTCTTGGTTCAGGGATACAGCTGCATTCTCTCTAGTACCTGGAAGAGTTACTTTCTGGGATTTCAGCTCCCAGGATCTCCCAGGCAGCATGGTCTCTAGAAGATTCTGAGATTTATAATGAAAACCAGGCATTTCCTAAATTTCAGAAAAGCACAAAGAGGAGAGGATGATGCTATCCTTAATGGTGGTGCAGGTGCCTCTGCTAAAATAACCCAGAAGGGTGAGTTAATTCATTCAGGGAAACACTGTTTTAATTTGGTTTGGTTTGTTTTCTGCATCGGATTACTATCTGCAGTCCTCCCTGCTCCCTCCCAATGTACATGGGTGGGCTTCCCCCACTCCCCCTGGGCCTCCTGAACCAGATGAACAATTAAATGGCTGGGTGGTTTCCTTCAGTTTACACTGACTTGTTGTGTTTGGCTACATTATGCAGGCTGATGTCATTGTAGAGCCAAAAGGGAAGCCTAGGTATCCAATTAAACGGTTGGGATAAAGAGGAGGACATTCCGTCACAAAAGTTGGAACAGGCTCGCCAAGCCAGGCCTGGGGTCCATCTAATCCAGGGCTCAAGCTTGGCAGTAGCCACGTTGGAAATAACGCTTCTCAGAAGATGTACTATCCATCTATTTGGATGCAAATCAGGGAGATTAGGAGTCACATACTTGTTGGTTTCAATAGCAATACATGAAGGAAAAGGGGAATATAATGGGATTTTCCTGAGAGGCTGCTCAGGAGTTTCTATTCCACTCAAAACAGAAGCTTGAAAGGATGAAGGATATTCATCCAATGAATGCCAGTGACATAGGGATGTAGTTGCTGGCTACCCTTTGTCCTTATCCACCCATCCTGTGTTCAGGCTGTGAAAAGGTACAGGAAATGTTGCCCTGTGATTGTACACACATTGGAGAACTAATATTGAGGACAGCAGAGGGGAACGTACAGCCCCCAAGTCTAGCCCGGCCCACAGACTATCCCCATCTGAACTGTGGAGGCTCTTAAGGAAGTCTCTCTTTCTTCAATCCCTGCCCCCTGTTTTTAGGAGATTTGCTTGCCTTCCCCATCTTGCTGTAAGGGAGCAAACCTTGCTTAGGCCTGAGCTGAATGGAAACTCAATATCCAGGTGCAAGGTGGGTATCAGACCCTCACTGTTCCACCCAACATACTAAATATGCTGTATGAGAGCCTCATAAGTGTCCGTAGACACTGACAGACTAAGAGAACCATGGTTTGGCTGTGGAAATTAGAAATGTTGACAAACTGCCATTTCATCAAAGGTGATGAACCATGAATTGGTTTGTAGGACATGTCTGTCTTTAAAATACATACACAACAAAAACAACTGATCCCCCCCCTCAAAAGCTGCTCCCTCTATCCCTGACACATTCCCACGGTCTTCTTTTGCCTTTTGTTAATTATCTATGGGCTGTATCTAAAAAAAGGCACAGATAAAAAGTGAAATAGTATTCCCTTTGTATTTGTCAGCGTCTCTATATTCATTGATCATGATCCTCTTTTTATTCATCCCTATCTCTAGTGGAAACCTACTGGACCAGGATGGCAGTGGTAAAATCATGCTCCTGTGTGTTGAAACAGGTCATTTTAAATCAGATGCAGCTGAACCAAATATATCAGCAACAAAACATTGCAGAAATATGCAGGAGAGGCTGCGGACACTCCAGAGGGCCTTAGTGTTGTGCTGCTGCTGGGGCATATGATGGAACATGAAAACTCTGATGGATGCTTATTTGATGTGATAGAAAAGAAATTCCCTTCAGAAGGAATTTCAGAGAAAGAAACAACTCAGAGAAATGGGCAGAGTTCAAGATTCCTCTTTTGTCTTGACTTATTCTTGTTTCTGTTTTACTTATGAGCAGAGCCAGTCCTGCCATTAGACACACTGAGGTAGCTTCCTTAGGGAGCAGAGTACTGTACTGGAGTAGCAATTATTCAAGAGCTGCTGCTCTTCAGAGCCTCTGTGCAGTTCAGTCTGAGAGAAGAAAGCATCCAGTCCCTTGCCCCCCCCAGGTCGGAATAATAGGGGAGACAGAGAGCTGGGTTGCCACTGCAGGCCACACTTTATTCAAGTTTAACCACATTCATTAACTCAAGCTGGGGCTGCAATCGTGCGGGGAACCCTTGGCCCTGGGGTGACTAGCTGGACCCCGCCCAAGGGCATTATCAGGTATGGGTGATCCCCCCGGTCCCCAGAGGTTCCACTCAAGTGCAGCTCCCTCCAGGCCGATCAAGCTAACCTTTCCCAGCAGGGGCAGGGCACCATCCTCTGGCGGTCCCTGCTCTGTTTGGGTTTCAAATGCCCCTTCGCTCCAGGCACTGTGATCTCAGGCTCGGCAGTGCCTGGGGGTCAGAGGCCTCTTGGCCAGCATTTGGGGCTCACCTTGTGCCAAGTTCTCCACACTACCCGCCATGGCCATGGCCATGGCCATGGCCAAGCTCTGCTATGGCCAAGCCTCCCCTCCAGGCCTCCTCAGGGCCGCGAGCAGCCCCCTCCGCAGGTCGTCCAGGAACAGCTGCATGCCTTCATCGGAGAGATGTACACCTAGTGCATGCTAAGTATGTCCCCTCCCTGGACAACACCTTAGCCGACGCCCTCTCCCGCCAACGGATCGAGCGATTCAGGGAGTTCGCCCCTGGAGCTGCCAAGTACCCGGTGAAGCTACCAATAGGTATGCAGTGCAGGATTATAACTGTCTTGAGCCTGCCACTTAAACAAACAAACAAAAATCTCAGTTCTAAGGGTTCCTCCAGGAGTCAAATTAGATGGAAGAGATGATCAGAAAAACTGCTTATATACCAAGATTTCTCTGGACAGCCTCTCACCTTGCCACGTGCAGCCCCTGTGCTTTGCAATTCTCTACCCAAATCCCTGCAATATAATACAACCCTACAGGGATTTAAGAGGGGAGGTAAGGCAGAATGATGTTGACAGGTGGTCAGGAAGCTACCATTCCTCTCCTTGTGCAACAGACATTCATTATATGGTAATGCATATATGAAAAAAAATTATCTGGTAGGGTTGTGGTTGTTGCTAATATTTATTGCATTTTATTTATGTGGAGTATTTTATTGTTGCAGTTGTTATATCTAATGGCATTGTGGGGCATGCTATTCTGGGTCTCTTTTGACATAAGAACTGCATAGAGTATTATATTTCATTATGTTACTTGTATTTGTGTGCCACCTTTTTTTTTAGTTGGCTCAAAGCAGCATGCATGACTTTCTCCTATCCTGCTTCACCCATGTGCGACAGAGCCATGAGGTAGGTCCAGCTGTGACCTTGTCCCAAGGTCACCAGAAGAGTCATTGTGGATTAAGTAGGGATGCGAAACAAAACTTTCAGGTCCTTGTTCGGCAATCTAACCTTGAGAGTGCAGTAACTCTCCATTAAAACAGTCACATGGGTGTGTTCTCTGCCGAAGCATTCCACAGCATGTCAGGGCAGCTGATCTGATACTCACAGGCATTCTGTGCCTCTTGCATATTTAGAGAAAGTAATTTAGTAAGTGTTCCTGCATTTGGTGAGAGGACGACCAATAGCTAGTGATAAAGAAATAACAAGTTTCACAGATCTTGCATCTTCTGAGTCTCAACGCAGCACTCTTAATATTGGACTACACCAGATCATCAAGGCAGAAATAAGCTGGGTTTAGTAATGCTTATGCCTGGGCAGATGGAAGTATGACTACAGCTTTAATAGTCGCTGGTGTAGGTATATCTCAGTTGGGAAGGCACTGGATGGTGAAGAGGGATCCATTGGTGCTGCTTGGATGTATGTATCTTCCCATGGAGATTACGTCAATGGCAGATGGCAGCCATGCGCTTGCACTGCAGTGCTCACTGCGTGCCAGATGTCTTCCTCAGAACATGAAGCCTCTGCCGAATGCAGTGAACAGAAACGGATCCATTTTGGGAAAGCTGCCACTGCTCAATATGTTTCCTGTGTTAGAGCTCTCTGGATTATGCAGAAAGGGTGCTTGCTTTTCTTCCTTGTTCTACTTGATGGCTCAATCCTGTCACTTAACTGGTCAAGGGTGGGGACTTAGAGCTGGTGAAACGGTGATAAGGTGATGCAGTTCACTGGATCTGAATCCTACTGTTGTTGGTGTTTTGAAAATATGCTCCGAAAAGCTGTAGCTTTCTTTCTCAAAGTGGATGACAGCGTCAGAGGTTTCCTAGCGAAATATGCCAAATAGTACAAAGCAAATCTTATTGAAAATACAGATGCTGGTTTCATATAAACTGCTCGAGTCATGGGAATAAACATCTAAAAATCCAGCTTTTTCTTTGAGAAGGATGTTCTGCGGAAGACTCATCATCTGGTATCTTTAAATGCATAATGTGCAAAGCAGGGGTGGAATGCAATTTGAAATGGGAAAAAGTTGATATTTGGGAATCTAGAGGTGAGCAAGAGGTTACATGCTGCTTAGAATCCTAAACTGATTTATTGTTCTCATGCATCCAGATAGGCACCACCATTTGCTGTGTACTCAAACAGGATTGGTTGACTTTGTTCAAACAATTGTTCCCTATTTCTGTTACTTTTCTTTGTCATATATTGATTTTTTTAAAAGGAGGGATGCTTATCCTGCCTTTCCAGGATGAACTCTTCTAAGACTGAAGACCACAATCTATAGAACATCTAAAAATGTTATCAAAACAACAATCTAAAAAATAAAAAGCAAAGCCTGCAACACAGAAAAGGAAAACACGAGCTTTGTACAGAAGACTAAAATATCAACTTAAAGCTGTTCAGAACAACAGGGCCTATTTAATCAATATATGGGCTACATACAGCTGATGTTGGGAGGGCATTCAGTGAGCATCAAGTCAGGATTAGAAAAGGCCCTGTCTCTGATACTAAAATGATAATTCTTGGTGGAAAATCCATACTTAGGGCCTCATTTACTCTTATTTCAGAACTGGGCAGATTTATTTGGTGTAGCAATTTGCATCTTATTCCAGAGGAAGCCTCGCCCACCCTTCCAGATACAGGACATAGAGAGAAGATCACGACATATGTTTTGATCATAGAGGGTGAAGAGAAATCCTGTTAAAACTGTTGATGAAAGTTAGCAAACAGCGGTACCTTGACGTACGAATTTAATCCATTCCGAAGGCATGCTCTTAAGTCGAACTACTCTTAAATTGGGGTACCTATATAAAAAAAATTGAAAAAATAAGTTAATAAAAATTTTAAAAATGGAAAAAAATTGGTAAGTTGAGCAGACCATATCTAAAATTTGCAAGGTGGCAGTTAAAATGTCAACAGTTTTCCGCTCTTAAGTCGAATTGCTCTTAAGTCGAGCTGCTCTTAAGTTGGGGTACCACTGTATTCATTTAAGTTTTGCATAGCCAATTGCTATGGAATATGTGGTGTAACATTTTCTGCCTTTTGTTTTGGTTGTTTGCGGTATGCTCTCAAGTTCCATCTGGCTTCCAATGATCCTAACAGGTATGTGAAGTGTTTACGGAGTAGTTTTACCAGTGCCAGCCCCCACCATGAGTTAGCACAGCCAAATGATGACTCAAACCCTCATCTTCTCTATTTTTCACTCCATTTACTATACCACACTGCCTCTCTGTATCTTACATTATTCTATGTGTAATGACATTGTGATATAGAAGAGGACAGGGGAAGCGTAGCCCTCAATTTTTTATGACATTAAAGACAACAAGCGGCACCTTCAACTGGAGCTGGAGAATAATTTTCAGCCAATGCCACTGATACAAAATGCCAACAAATGTTGCTGCTGTTGCTGCTGATGTTATTATTATGTGCCATCAGCTTATGGAGAGACCCTATGAGTGAGCTATCTCTGCAATACAAGACTATGGATGGTCTTGTTCGCAGTCTCCAGTGACACAGCCTTACACTTGAGGATCTCTTCTGAATTATTCATCACTGCCCTCTGTAGTTGAATTCTTCCGATTTCTGAATTGATGATTGAACCAAGCTATACAAAATCTCAATTTCTTCATTGTCATTGTTCAAGTTGTATAGTTCTTCTGTAGCCACAATCTTATTATTCTTAACAGTCAACTGTTGCCCTGCTTTGACACATCCTTCTTTTACTTTCCTTAACAATGGCTCATTGTAACTTTCTGCAGTAAGATGGTATTATCTGGGAAACCAGACTATATTCAGATGGAAGTGGAGTGAAAATGAGTGAAACAATTGATGTTTCTTCCACTCATTTTCACTCCACTTCCATCTGAATATAGTCTGGCTTCCCATATATGTTCTGCATTGTTAAGGCCGGGGGCTAGGAACCACGCAGGCAATCTGGTCACTTCCAAACTTTATTTCCTGGACGACACAGGGATTGACGACGCAACCCCCCCGCTTAAAAAGGCACATAATTTCCCCAGCGTGCCCCTGATTGGCTATTGCCACATTCCCCCAATTACTCGTAGTTGGCTGGGTTACGTCAAACACGCGACTCCATTATGGCTCCGCCCACGCCTCGATCTCGCTCACTAAAACACAACATTCCTCCCCCCATAGTTCAACACAGTAACAACCAACACTACCATCTACCCTACTATCTTAGTCACATACATAATCCCCCAGATGTACCGGTCTTCTACGCTCTCGCTGGGACCGCCGCAACTTAGGTGGTGATGTAGGAACAACGGGGACCGCTGCTTCCCGGATATCAGGCTGTGCCTGTGCCTCCGGGTTAGCAGGTAACCCATTAACAACCGGGGACTCGGCATTCCGCCTAGGCGGCACCTCCTTGGTCTCCCCGGGTTCAAAGTCACTAACTTGCTCCGGCTCAGAATCCGGAACTTCCTCGGGCTCTGGCTCGGCTAGATCTTCCGGGGGCACCAGCGCCACAGTTGTTCTGACGCGGATCTGATCGATGTGACGCCGCCACACCAACCCCCCTTCTAAACCCACCTCATAAGACGTGGGACCCGAGCAGGCCACTATCGTTCCAGGAACCCATCGTCGCTCTCGACCATAACTTCGGGCATATACAGGGTCGCCTATGGCAAATCCTCTCGGAGCTTCCCTATGCTCCGTGGAGGGCCTCTTATCGAGTGCCCTGTCGGGATGGAGACGATCAAGGAGCGTCGTCAGTCTCCTTCCCATGAGGATCTCTGCAGGGCTACGCCCCGTTACGGCACAAGGGGTGACATGTTGGGCCAACAAAAACTGTGAAAGACGATAATACCAGTCCCCCTGTATGATCCGCCTGAGCGCGTCCTTGGTCGTACGGACCATGCGCTCAGCTTGGCCGTTAGTGGCCGGATGAAACGGGGCGGACCTAATGTGCCTAATACCCGCTAGAGCGACAAACTCCTGAAATTCGGCCGAAGTAAACGCCGTTCCATTGTCACTCACAATTGTGTCGGGCAAACCGTGGGTGGCAAACAGCCGCCTCAGCACATTTATTGTCGCCCTTGTGGATGTGGTGGAGGTAGGGGCCACTTCTAGCCACTTGGACTTTGCATCCACTACTATTAAAAAATATTGGTCCTGAAAGGGCCCGACAAAGTCTAGATGTAATCGGGACCAAGGTGCACGCGTGGATTCCCAGGCCTGTACAGGGGCCTTAGATGGCTCGGGCCGAGACGCCTGACAAGGTTCACACCCCTTTACCCACTCTTCGATTTTAGCGTCCATGCCCGGCCACCAAACATAACTCCGAGCAAGTGCCTTCATGCGGACAATTCCCGGGTGGGCAACATGCAGGGCCTCCAATACCTTAGTCCTCAAAGAGGGGGGAACCACCACCCGACCACCCCAAAGCACACACCCCCTGTGTGACGAGAGTTCGTCTTTCCGGGCCGTATAAGCCGCAAATTCCGGGCCCGGTTGCTTAGGCCACCCCCTCCCCACCCAATCCAAAACACGAGCCAACACTCGATCACGTCGGGTTAAGGCGGCGATATCCTGGACGTGCAAAGGACAATCCGGCAGGTCTTGGATCCTTAGGACCTGGTGGGCGGGAGCAGGGTCCGGGCCACACTCCGGTAGCGGCAGACGGCTAAGGGCATCAGCATGACCCATCGCCTTCCCGGGCCGGTGCTGCAGTTCGTAATTGTATCCAGCCAGGAAGATGGACCACCGCATTACTCGTGGCGAGAGCACTTGGGGGGTCTGACGGTCCGCGGCAAACAGGCCCAACAACGGCTTGTGGTCTGTGACTATTGTGAAGGGTCGGCCATACAAGAAGTCATGAAACTTCTTGACCCCTTTCACAATGGCCAAACCCTCCCTATCAATTTGGGCGTAGTTCCTCTCCGCGGACGAAAGAGTTTGAGAGAAGTATGCCACCGGAACTTCTCTTCCGTCCGGAAGTTGATGACCCAGAACGGCGCCCACTCCATACGGGGAAGCATCACAAGCCAACACAACCGGCAAGGACTCATCAAAGTGGGCCAGTACCGAATTTGACACCAACAGGTCCTTCACCCCACGAAAAGCCTCCCTTTGTCTCTTGCCCCACACCCAGGGCGCCTTTTTTTTTCAGGAGCCGGTGCAACGGCTCCGCGACGGCCGCCTTATGTGGCAGGAAGGCGTGATAAAAATTTAGAAGTCCTAGAAAAGCCTGTAACTCCGCTTTCCCCTTGGGCTCTGGTGCCTCGCGGATGGCGCGAAGTTTGTCCCGGGCTGGATGTATGCCCGTTGCATCGACGTGAAACCCCAGGAAATCCACGCTATCGACTCCCAACAGGCACTTTGATTTTTTCACCTTAAGGCCCGCCTCCCGAAACCTCTCCAGCACCGTTCGAAGTCGAGCACCAAAGTCCGTCCTAGATGGAGCAGCGATTATAACATCATCAAAAAACGGAGTTACTCCGGGAATTCCCTTCAGGAGGCGGTCCATCATATTCTGGAAAAGTCCTGGGGCTACACTCACCCCGAATTGTAATCGATTTACACGGAAGGCCCCCTTATGAGTGACAATCGTCTGAGCATCTGCCGTCGCTGTGTCAACCGGCAGTTGTTGGTAGGCCTGTGCCAAATCCAACTTCCCGAATACTTTTGCCCCGGCGAGGGTGGCCAACACATGGCTCACAACCGGGACCGGGTACGCATGGTCTCGGAGAGCTTTGTTAAGAGTGCACTTATAGTCCCCACAAATCCTAACCGACCCATCGGGCTTAACCGGGGTGACTATAGGAGTCTCCCAGGTTCCCGAATCTACCGGTTCTAGGACCCCTTGTGCAACAAGACGGTCCAGCTCCGCCTCAATCTTGGGCTTGAGGGCGAATGGGACCCGGCGGGCCTTCACCCGGATGGGACTAATCTCTGGGTTCAAGCGCAGGGAAATCGGGGGGCCCTTATACTGTCCCAAGGACCCGTCGAAGACAGATGGAAAGTCCTTGCAAATCTCTTCCGGGCCCACCTTGGAAAGGAGACTATGAATGCCTGTAAACCCAATCCCCAAAGGCTCCAACCATGATAAGCCCAGAAGGCTGGTAAAAGGGCCTTCGACAATTATGAGGTCCAGTCGCTGTGAAACCCTTCCATATTGGACCTGGAACGTGCCCATTCCCACAGTCTTTATTATATTCCTCTGAAAATCCTTGAGGATCACCGGGGATGGGCGAAGAGGGGGGCCACCCCTGGGGCACAGACGCCGGAAGGTCTTAGCCGAGATGATAGAATACATGGAGCCCGTGTGTCCATCTCCATTACACAAGGGGCCCCCTCTATCTTGACTTCCAACTTAACCTTAGCGGGCTTACGGTTGCGCGTGCAGACCTGCATTACCGTGGCAGCGATGATCGACTGCAACTCCTCTTCCTCCCGAGTCTCATGTACGCGCTGTCTCGTCCGGTTTCCTTTCAACTTGGAACGGCAGACTCGGCGGATATGCCCGGCCTTGCCGCAACGGCGGCACGTGGCATCGCGGAACGGGCAGGAGCGACGATCGTGATCCTCACCACAACCAAAACAGGAGTCTCCTCGGGCCGATCCGGTAGAGCGCACGTGCAAGGGTGTGGTCGCGTCTTGCAAACGCCGACTCGTACCTGACTTGCTGAGGTTGCGGTGGACGCTGGTATCTTCTTCCTCCGACGTACTGTCCGTGGCGTGGACTTCCGCTGCCTTCTTGTTGGCGTGTGTGGAAGCCGACCGCTCGTAGGCCAAAGCTTCACTATAGGCCGCGCCCAAGGTGATAGTCTCGCGCGCCATCAGCTTGGTCTGCAGCTTCTCGTTACGTAAACCCCATACAAATCGGTCCCGGATCATTTCCTCCAAGTTAGGGTATTCACATTCTCCCGCCAACGAACGGAGCACTGCAAGGTACTCCGCAGTGGACTCGGAGGGGCCTTGAGAGCGCAGGAAAAAACGGTGCCTCCGGGAGACTATTGATGGCTTCGGGATGAAGTGGTTGGTAAGCAATCCCGCCACTTCGTCATACGATAAAGAGTCCAGCGGGTTATGCCCGGCCAACCCTTTAGCAATTATGTAGGTGGCCGCCCCACAGCCACCCAACAAAATATTCCGCTTCTGGCGGTCCTCCGTAATGCCATGGGCCTCGAGTAAAAAACGGAGGCGCTCGATGTATGCCTCCCAATGCTCGGGGCGTCGAGGGTCGAACTCACCCAGGGCGTGCATAATGGCGGCTACTCCCTGGCCAGACGTGGGCGGCGGCAGTCGAGAAGCGCCTCGGTCCGGAGAGGACATCGCAAGACGACGTGGTAGGCCCGATATGGGGACCTGGGGATACGGCAGCTCAAAAGTATCCCATCCTCGTCGCCACTGTTAAGGCCGGGGGCTAGGAACCACGCAGGCAATCTGGTCACTTCCAAACTTTATTTCCTGGACGACACAGGGATTGACGACGCAACCCCCCCGCTTAAAAAGGCACATAATTTCCCCAGCGTGCCCCTGATTGGCTATTGCCACATTCCCCCAATTACTCGTAGTTGGCTGGGTTACGTCAAACACGCGACTCCATTATGGCTCCGCCCACGCCTCGATCTCGCTCACTAAAACACAACATGCATAAAGATAGAACAGATATACTTGGTACAAAAGAGGTATTAGAACCCTCAATTGCCTGCCCTTATAATGAACCAGGAAGCTACATTCTGCACCAACTAAAGCTTCTGGATTGTCTCCAAAGGCAGCTGATGGATGTTGTAATCCAGCATTTGGAAGAACACAACTACCTACTTAAGACACAAAACATCTGCTAGGACACATTTGTTTTCTCCTTTAGATTTTGGTGCCTTTGTGCAAGGAATTAAGAAGGTAATATTTTGTTTCCTATGTAGGACCGATAGGAGAATAACATAAACTATGTAGGACAAAAGTCACATCAAAATGTCTTTAAAATACTGGCATTAAGTATTGTAGCGAGCAAAGTGTCTTCATGGAATGGCTTGAATGATTCAGGTTTGACCTGTTACTGCATTTTAGAGCATGATTAAGGGCTTGGGTGAATGTAGGTGAATATTTGCCTCACTAGATCGATGGGGACCTGGGAGTGCTTCTTCAGCACTGAAGTGAAACTAGGCTCTTGCAGGGACTGTGGGTGAGGCCAGAAGCAGCTTTTAGAAATAGCTGTTAATTAGCACGGAAAGCATATGATGTTGCAAAGAGGTGAGTGAAACTCTGAGTTTGCGACATCAGACTTCAAATCAATCCCATGCTTAATTTCAGAAGACAAAGCTAATATGCATACTTCTGGAAGTGAGGGAGACTGTTGCTATGCCCTTCAGAGGCTTTCATTAAAGATTTTCCTTTTCTGGTCAAAACCTCTACTTTCCAAAAAGTAAGTTGCTTGGTTGTTGAAGGGGATGTGTCCTAATATATAGGCATGATCTCTTGCAGGTCAGAGTGGCCCTTAGGCATGTATATGAAGGGTGTGTGAGTATAGGAGAAAGATGATCTATCTAGAGCTATAAGTAGCAAGAGAGGAGTCCTTTGAGTCTATAGGGGAGAGAGAGGACTATTTTCTCTAGAACGAGAAGTCACTCTCTGTTGGAGAGTCCTTTGATTATTATTATTATGATAATGATAATTGGTAATCACATAAAAAGGAAACTATTTAGTGAAGAAATTCATAAAGGCACATACAGAGAAAAGCAAATATAACAGAACCCATGTATTTGCAGCATTAGAGTCTGCAGTTTCACTTTTCTTTGGAAAATACTGTATTTAAAATATTGAAAGAACCTCCCCCCCATATATATTTGCATTTGCATGATGGATTTAACAGAATTAGCTACTAGGGGCAGACAGTATTATTGTTCTGGAATAATACTTAGCAATGTCTCTGGCTCCCTGTAGTGGCCAGTTCTGGTAATACAGGGTGAAAAGGACATTTTTCTGGATTTTTTCTCTCTTACCATGTATGGCGGGGGGGTCCAAACTTTTGCAAGAAGGGCCAGATTTGATGAAGTGAAAATGTGTGGGGGCCGAACATTCAGCCACATTTGGCCCCCGGGCTGGACTTTGGACAAGCCTCTAGATTAAAAAAAAAAACATGGGGCGAAGGAGGGGGAGGGAGGGGTGGGCCAGCCAGCCGCAGGCCACTCAGAATGGCCTGACGGGTCGGATTTGGCCCCCGGGCCGGACTTTGGGCAGGCCTGCTCTAGGAAATGCAAGGAGGTGGGAAGGATGCTGCAGCAATGGAGCCAGGGGTGGGTAGGCTGGGCAGAAGCTTTTCTTTAGGAGACTTCCTCTTGAGCAGCTTCTGAAACTCATTTGTCTCCATCCTTACTCTTTCCTGATCACAATGTTGACCATGAAATAGTATCTGAAACACATGAAAATTTAAATCTGAGCAAGGGGCAACCATCACATTAAAAAAGAAATGCAAGTAATAATGGGTAAACAAATGGTTTCAAACAGAAAAGGTGTTCATCAAACAAAAGGTAGCTTTGTCAGGTGGCAGGTTATGTGATTCATAGGCATCAACAAGTGCTTCATAGGTGACCAAGAATTAACATGGGCGAAACGTTTGCACATGCCTATGCGCACTAACTGATTTGGTAGCTCATCACACTTTACCCCAGCCCACCATTTCCTTGGGAATAGCCCAAGCTGGCCTTCGCTGTTGGCTGATTAACACTGCCTATGTACAAATAAGTTTCCTTTGACGAATTGAGTTGGAGGAGAACTTACAATCTCAGTTTGTAATGCAATGATCCTTTTTGGTGGACCAGTCACTTCATGTCCAGAACCATGAAATTTCAAATCTTAGTGATATTAGCAACCGTCAGTGGCTTTCTCCTCTCTTGAATCTAAGCAACACAATGATATGCAAATGTTAGTTCATCTTGGGGGTGGAGCAGTCGTCATCATCTGAGAACTGCAGAGCTGGAATCGACCCTATGGATCATGGAGTCCAGACCCTATCAAGAAGGCTAAGTGAGGAACTGAACTTCCAACCTCTGGCTCTGCAAACCTCTGACTTATTCTTTGCAGGTCTATGAAACAGGGTTTCTGATAGCTTGCCCCATGGGTTGGAGGGCCCTCGACCCCAATGGCTCTTCAGCAGAAATCTCAGGACTAGAGGATGACTTGTCATCCTAGGAGAAGCCTGTAGAGAATTCTGTTAATTTAAATAGGCTTTAAATTGAGATCTCCCCCCCCCAAAAAAAGATCTGCTTTTTCTGGACGATAGAACATTGATGAAGTTCAAGACAGCTAAATAAGAATGTCCCCATTGCAACCTCTTTGGTTTTAAAAGGTCTTGTCACCTAACAAAGACGAGAAAGGTCTGCATGTGTGCCTGCTTGGACGCCATTGTTATTCAGACTGTGATTGTTTTTAGTTATTTTTTTAGCTTTTTAGGTTTTGTGTGAACCACCCTGAGTTCTCGCTCGGGAAGTAGGTGCGGTATATAAATCTGAAAATAAATAAATAAATAAATAAATAAATAAATAAATAAATAAATAAATAGGAAGTGAAGAAGGCACTTGATTGTACTGTAATTCCCCAATTTCCCCAGCCTCAGTGTTGGATAGTGACTTTCAGGAGTTGTAGCTGCAAAAGAAATATTTCTGAAGTTCTGACTGAGACCCAAAATAACCTTAATCATGGTAACATAAAATGGTATTCCATAATCAGGACAAATCCTCTGACCTGATCATCTCACATTTACGCAAAGAGAAACTGAAGGCTGGTGATATCAAAATGTGTGTTTGCATAACTAAGTATTCTCAACCAGTAGCTTATTTAATTACAAGTTATATCATTACTTTCTTAACTTTTCCTTCCTTCGATACTTCAGTGACTTGAGCAATTGCACAGCATGCAGGAATTAAGCAACACTTAACATGGGGAGGCAGCAGTGATGGAATGAGTGAGTCTGTCTGTTGAGTTTCTGCCTGACTATGCTGTTTTTCAACAGGGGAGGACCATATTACGTGAAGATGAGAAGGTAACAGTAAATGTCATAAATCTCCAACTTCCACAAGCCCTAGTATTGATATGAACCGTTAGAAAGTTAACAAGAGCCAAGAAATGATTGACCAAAGTAGCATTGAGCATGACGTAGACTGGGTGCAAGAAACTAATACACTTAAAATTTATTTACCATTATGAATAGTCCCCTAGTGACTTACTAAGGTAGCTGACATGGACAAACTCCAAGAGGTGCAATGAGTTGAGCTAAGACTTCCTGGCATAAAGGCCAAGAGGTCTCTTCCAGCTGGAGTCCATAAAAAGCTGCCTTGTACCCAGTTAAACAATTTGGACAACCCAACATGGTGCTATGTTCTGAGTCAGCTCAGGCTGAGATCTTTCCATTGACTACTACCTGAAGCCAGCTCTACCATTAGGCAGAATGAGGCAGCAGCCTTAGGTGACTGTTTCTAGCAGAACACAGAACAAGTGCAAGATACTAGAAAGCTGCTATGTACAGTACTTCTTCAGCTAGATGTCTGTCCTCAAGTGTAGTGGAAGAAGGTGTTCCTGTCACCTCTTTGAAGTGTCAGGCTACCGTGGTTCTGGGATATAGAGTGAGGGACCTCCTGTCTTTTGCTTCAGGTAGCAAAATGTCTCAGGCTAGTCCTGCTATGACCTGATCCCTTTTCAATTATGGATGTCAAAACTTGAACTGGGGCATTCTGCATGCCAAGCAGCTGGTGTTCTGTATCTGATTCTGTACGCATGCTCTCCTGATCTCTTAACTGTGGGGACATGGACACTGGATGAATTTCAAGACACATTTTGTTAGCAAACATTTTGCACGATACTGAATCAGAAGAACAGATTATCTCAATTACAACTGTAATTTGGTGAGGCCCTTGTGGTTTTGTAATTAATTCAAGAGAGGGCAAAAAAATTGACTTTGGAAAGCTAGGATGGAGGGAGGGGTGGTGAAGTGGGGAACAGTCCCAAACATCTCAGATGTCAAACATGGTACTAGAACTAGTGACATCTACTTTGTGGTACCTTGGAGGTTGATTCATGGCAATTGGACTTCTTTTCTTGAGAGATCGAAATGTTTCACTACTCATCCAAGCAGCTTTGTCAGTCTCACGAAGGTGCTTGGATGAATAGCAGAACATTTCGATCTCTCAAGAAAAGAAGTCCGGTTGCCATGACACAGCTTCCAGATGACTGAGAATCTTCACAGACATATTTGTGGTACCTTGAAAGAAGATGCCTGTCTTCTTATGCTTGTCCATCTTTGGTTGCTAACGTAGACCTACATGGACTTGATTTGGCACAAGATCCACTGAATGCACGGAGTTCAAACATGCATAGACAATCACATTGAGAGTAGTATATATTTTGTTCTTGTGCTAAGCCACAGGCCTTTTCACACTTATCCAGTCCTTTGTAAGTCCAGATAAAAACGAACAACTTCACACCTGTATGTCAGTTTACTCTATGTCCCTCAATGTGTACTAAGATTTGACGTTAGCTGCCCCCAGTGTTTTTGATGGTGGCTGTTAATGGGAGAAAATTATGTCATCTATTTCTTAATTGCCCTGTGGTGCTTCTGACATGATAAAAGAACAAGGGTGTGGTTATTCTTTTTAACCACACCCGATGACCCTGTTCATTTAAGATTGCTATCGTTCTGGTAGTAAATTAATTCAAAAAACGAAAACAACCCCCCCCCAAAAAAACTATGCATTGTATATGCTTTTTTTACCTTTTGCAAATTCTAAGTTAGCTTACACAAATTAATATTACCTGTTTTTATGAATCTGTTCAGTTAAAGCAGGAGGATTCTGATACTCCACTGTAATGTCCTTACAGTTATTAGGAACATATAAAAATCCACCTTTTATCACACACTTCAAGACAGTTAATAAGCTGCCTTGGATCCTTTTAAGGAAAAAGTTGGGGTAAAATATTTTAATAGATACATAAATTGAAGTATTAAAAAAAGTAGAACAACACCCACCCACCACTTTCATCCTTGGTAAGGAAACCTTGAGATATACAGATATACTTTTCTGTTACTCAAGCTAATGTGGAAGTGTATAAATAAAATAAAATAATTTCCTTTCACAGTTGTGCCAAGTCTGTTTGAATAGAGGCTATAACAGCAGGAAGGTTTGATTATGTCTGAACATGGGGTGCTGATGATTCTTTTGACACAGTTTTCAGGAGACTGTTCCATGATGCCTTGCAGTGTTCCTAGAAGCAACAGTGTGATGTGGCGGCCAGGAAAGCCAATGCGATTCTTGGTTGCATCAACAGAAACATAGTGTCTAGAGATCAAGGGAGGTGATAGTACCGCTCTATTCTGCTCTGGTCAGACCCCACCTGGAGTACTGTCCAGTTCTGTGCACCTCAATTGAAAAAGGATGTTGACAACCTCGAGCAGGTACAGTGGAAGGCAACCAGGATGGTTGAAGGTCTGGAAGAGATGTCTTACGAGGAACGGCTTAGGGAACTGGGAATGTTTAGCCTTTCAAAAAGAAGGCTGAGAGGGGGTATAATAGCTATGTTTAAATATTGGTGAAGAGAGAACAGGTTTGTTTTCCATTACTTCAGAGACTAGGACTCGGGGCAATGGTTTCAAACAACAGGAAAACAGATTCCATTTGAACATTAGGAAGAACTTCATGATAGTTGAGCTGTTCGGCAGTGGAATATGCTGCCATGGAGGGTGGTGGAGTCTCCTTCTTTGGAGGTTTTTAAGCAGAGGCTGGATGGCCACCTGTCGGAAATACTGTGATGGGGGTTCCTGCATGGCAGGGAGTTGGACTGGATGGCCCTTGAAGTCTCTTCCAACTCTATGATTCTATGATTCTTCAGTTTTAGTACCTTGACCAAGTAACACATAAGCACAACTAGACAAGAGTCTATAATGCTGCAGCATGTGATACCACAGTACTGTACTGGCAAAGTTATGCAGGCTTGGCTTTGATCAGTTTTTGGATGGGAGACTACTGGGGAACTTCATGGTTGAAATCCAGTAGTAAGGTAGAACTAGAGTAGAGCCTGTGAATCAGTGGGGATTTAGCGAGTTTACTCTTCTTTTAAGTTCCATTGATTCAAATAGCCCTTCTCTGGTTGTGACATCTGCTGGATTTCAGCACACGTGTTCGATCCTGGCTTGAGCCCTGGAAGACAAGCCGGATTTGACCCTAGTGAGTGACCATAAACGGGCTAGGATGGAGAGGAAGGCAGAGGGAAATGGTTCTAAACGCCCCGTGGGAAACGTCTTCAAATGATCTTGACTAGGGTTCTAATCGTCTTTAGCTACCATAGCTGGTGGTGAGGAGTGATGGGAACTGTAGTCCAATGGCATCAGCAGCATCAGAGAAGCTGGCATACGCTGCGTGGCCCTCCACCGGGGACTTACGGTAAGGAACTGTGCGCTTCTCCCGAGCACATTACGGTAGCTGGGCTTGTCTCTTTTAGCCACCGTTGAGTTAGGCTGCATTGTGCTTGCCTCTTCCCAGGCAGGTGGCGGGAGGAGAGGCTGGAGCCTCCGCGGGCTGCTGCGGTTGCCTCGTCGCTCTTCGCCCGGCAGCTCTGCACCCGGGACGCCTCGGAAAAGGCAGGCAGGCAGGCGGGGGGCAGGCAAAGGAGCGGGCTGTCTCTTCTGGCTCTGCGCGGAGAAGGCAACGCCCGCGCAACTCCAGGCGACTAGATCTGGGCGCTGTTGCGCGCCGCGGAGGCAGGCGGCAGGCTCCACAAGAGACTCGGAGCTCTGGGTCCGGGACTGGAGGATGCTCGCCTCAGGAAAGTCCTGGGGAGAAGGAGAACCCAAGGACGGCTCCCGCTGCTGGCCGCCGCCTCCGAGGCGGAAAAGGGGAAAGACCGCCCCAGAGAAGCAGGTTCTGGTCTGACTGGAAGGCGGACGGTGGAAGGAAGGAAGGAAGGAAGGAAGGAAGGAAGGAAGGAAGGAAGGAAGGATGGGAGCGGGCAGAGGGCGGTAGAGCCCGGGATGTTGCTGCTGCCGCCGAGGCCCATCACCTCGCCTCTTCGGGCCGGGGGTGGAGGCGCGGATCGTGCTGACCGGCGTCCGCTGCTGCCGCCTGCATGCCGGACCCTTTCGCGCCTGCCCGCCGCTACCGATCTGTGGGGGGCGGTGAGCTGATCCGGCTCCCAGCAGGGTCTTTCGCCACCTGCCCCACTTCTGCAAGGGAGGAGGAGGAGGAGGAGGAGGAGGAGGGCAGCACCGCCCCCGCCGTATCCCGAGCAGCTCCAGCCCTCTTCTCTCTTGGCGTCGCCAGGGATGGAGGTGCCGCCAGCCAGCTGCGCGGAGCTCCCGCTGCCCCCCGACCTGAAGGATCTGGAGAGCAAAGTCGGCCAGAGACCCCCCGACGGGCTGCTCCGCTGGCTGCGGGAGGACCCCGCGGCGCATCTACTCCGGAGCAGCCCGAGCCGGGGGCTGCGCCACGGGCTCGGGGAGAAGATGAAGGCGCTGAAGCTGGAACTTGTGAGTCTCCCTGGGGTCCATCCCGCCCGTTGTCTCCTCTTGCCCCTCAGGCTTCCCCTTCGCCATTTGGTCCTCCCCTGGGGTTATGAAGAAAGGGAGGGATATGGCTCTCTGAGGTCCCAGATGTTCTTGGACTACCACTCCCAGACACCTTAGCCAGGATAGCCAGTGGGCTGGGTTTCTGTGGTCCAAGAACAGCCACTGGACCATACAGGTGGCCTTTGCAGATGACATCTTCCTATAGCCCAGCTACTCATTCTTTGGCTTATTTAGATATATTCCACACTCAACACCCGGACATATCTGTAGTCCCCCCCCCCTTACTTTATATAAATCCTGTGAGTGACTGGATCAAGGTCACCCAATGAATTTCACTGGAGTCCCCCACCCACCCCCAGGTCCCAGTCCAGTACTGTGATTCCTGCTCCACATTTTGTCAGGAGATGCCAGCATCTTCTTCTGCATGCCATGCATGATTTCTGATCTCTGAGCTACATTCTGTGTCCTATAACTAAGTTTCTGCGACATTCACCCTATCCCCAATATGGCAATACCTCTTCTCTGGCATTGTATCCAGTGCATTTCCCATTAGATTTTGGTTGCATCCTTTTTAAATAGAGGACTCTGTATGTACATATGCATATGTAAAACTCTGCCACCCCACTTTTCCAGTTATGACTCCCAAGCAATGCCTCCCTACTCCAATCCTACAGCTAAGATTCAACCTTTATCAGATCCTTCTTTTCTGTGTTTCAGAGATAATGAGCAACTATCCAACTGGGTTCTCCCCTTCATGCACATTCTGCATTTTTTCTGCTCACCTTGGAACTGCTAAGATATATTTAGTATTAGTATTAGTAGTAATGTGTAAACAAGTTGGTTTCAACTTGGGGTGCCACCAGTAGGATTTCCAATGTCACCCACCAATATGTTTCCATGGCTGAGGGCGTTTATACACGACCCCTAAACTCCGGGGCAAATGGCTCCCAGCTCCGGAGCTTAAAAATGTTTACCCACCAGCTCCGGAGTTAACAGGAAATTAAGTGCGACCCTGCCCACTTTAGCGCGTCCCAGCGCACCTTTCAGGTACCTGCTCTTTGGAGGTGAAAATTATTTGATCCGGTGTAACGATAGTGAGTGCGGGGCTCTCCTCGCTTCTGTTTGTTGTTTTTTGGCTCCTGCCCCTTTAAGAGCTACTTTTACAGAGACGAGAGGCAGAACGAGGTGAGCGGCATGCTTTTCTTTCTCCTTTTCTCCCTCCCCTCACGCAGCCAGCAGTCAGGAAGTGCGGAAGGGTGGGAACGCAGGAAGAGCGACGAACCCCTAAGATCTCTGGTCCGAATTTAAGTGGCCAGCGGATCTTAGGGGTCGTGTAAAAAGGCCCTGAATGTGGTTTTGAACCCTGGTCTCCTGGTTTCTAGTCTCTCACTCTAACCACTACACTATACTGGCTGTCAGTACTCTTGGTCCTAAATGTAGGTGTTTGGTGGATTGGAGACTTCATATCTCTGCTGAGTGGGAAGGGCAGTTTACCCAGCTCTGGAGGCTTCCAATCTCAAGAGTCCATACCTGTTTTTTTTTAATTCCCAGCTGAAGTTTGCTCTCTTCATTTTTAGATGTGTGTCCTCTTTCCTTTTCTAATCTACTTCCTACTCTGGAAGCACCAGCCACAAAAAAGGATTCATCTTAAGTGCCTCCCTTTCAACACATTTACCCTCTTACAGTAGATAAAGACGAACAGGGACTTCATAGCAATCTAGTTAGTTCTTTCAATCACTCCTTGTTATGAAAGACTGTAGGCTGGTAGGTCATTTTAGAAGGCGAGAGGCAGGAAGGCACTTGAACTTCCAGGTCTAGTTGCATGAAATGAGAGCGGTCATAGGGCCCTCCAGCCTACTGTATCAGTTCAGCTGCACTACTTGAACTGGCATTTCATTTCAGTGGGAAACTTAGCTGTGGGTCAGCTGGAGTGGTAAGTTGAATCATAGTAGGTTAAATTACCACATGCCCTGAATTAATAAGACATGTATATTATGCTACATCTTTCAAAGTTAATTAAACAGTAGATGTCATCCCCTGCGTGGCCCCAAAGAGATGCATATTTTTCCTGTTTACTTCTCCAGGCTACACCAAACCTGGGTGGTGAGCTGACTGCTGGCTATCAAATTGTCCTTTTGATTTATTTGATCATGTTGGCTGGTTGCAGCTTGGAGCCAGCCAGCAGCAAATCTGATTGTGCAAACCAGCCCTCAGCATACAAAAACATTTTCATATAGCCCTCCTCTGTGAGGCTGCTTATCCTTCCTCCTTGTCTTTGAGTTATCAACTGGAGCGGACAGATGGGGAAGAATGAAGGCTGTGGTTAGAGATGGGCAGAAAAAATCACTTTTTGGTTTTTTGTTGCAGGTCCCGTTTCGGTTTGTTTTTGTTTTTCATGAATTTTTTGAAAAAAAAATTTGTTGGTTCATTTTTTTGTTTTTCGTTTTTACCCACTTTTTGCGCGATTTAAAGCATTTCTGCGCACGGGCGTCCCCCAACGCCCCAGACCAGAGGGAAAACACTAAAAAATGATGCTGGCAGAGACACAGTATATACTAGGTATGCAGGGAGGCTGCAAAGGCAGCGGTGGGCGTTGCCCAGGGCATAAGGCAGCTGCAGAGTGACTGCACTGCGGGGCAGGGGAGGGTACTCACCGAGAGGTACACACGCACACAGGGAGGCTGCAAGAGAAATCTCTTCTTTCTCTCCCCTAAGAGCCAGGCTGCAGCCAGCAGGAACACAGAGACACACACCTGCCTGCCTGGCTTAAAGTAACAAGTCACAGAGACAGCAATCCCACCCTAACTCCCACCACAGACTGCAAAGAGGACGGGGGCTGCCAGAGCTTTTTATGCGCTCTGTGGCTGCCACACCTACTCAGTCTGCAACCTGGACATGTTATTGGTTGAAATTGTCCAAGAATTTACATGATCCCATCACATGGCTTGCATCCATTTTGTGGCTGGAATCCATTTTGTGTCATCCTTAAAGGGAAAAGAATACATCGCGATGGGAGAAAGACAAAAGCAAACGTTTTAAGGACCCCAACCCCCTGGTAGGTAATAATTTTAAATAATTATCGCTGTGTTTTTACAGATGTCCAGGGCATTTTAATACCCAAGAAATCAATATTAGGCATCTGGGAGCCATTTTGGGTTGATGTCCCCTAACACCCCTTAAAGGAAAAAAATACAGCAATCTGAGAAAAGACATAAATGCACGTTTTAAGGACCCCAACCCCCCTGGTAGGCATTATCAGGCAGAATAAATAATTATCGCTGGGTTTTTACAGATATTCAGGACTTTTTTTAACATTTAAAACAGCTCATTTCGTTGCGCGTCGCCATTAACGAAAACAAAACGTAACAAACCTAATTTTTGTGGTTCTGTTCGGTTCGTTCCAATTTCATCGCCATTTTCATTATTCGTTTTGTTATGTAATGAAATGAATAACGAATAACAAAATGAATTTTTTCCTGTTTTGTGCTCATCTCTAGCTGTGGTCTTTTTAGCAGCAACCTGGGTGGAAGTGGAACTTATTTCCAAGGAGTCATTTGTAACAAGCACTCCTTGATGGATATGATGTGATTTGGGTGTGTGCATGAGTGAGAGAAAGAGACAGAGGGAAATTGAGGCTGGCATAGGATAGCTGCCAATGTAAGCAATGAGTCAAGAAGCCTATGGCCAAAATCTCAAAACAACCATGTAATCACCAAGTGTACCTGGATAAAACATGCTTTTAAAGCCATCACTACTTCTCTGCAATTACAAATAATTGGCCTCCCAACTCCCAAAGGGTTGTTGTGATGGACCAAGAGTCAGAAAACATCTGTTGGAATCGCTATATGAGCAGTGAAACTCATGGTGGTGGTAGCAAATCCATTCTTTAAACACCAAACCTACCTTGAAAGCGTTCTGGCTTGAAAACACACAACAACTGATACTCGGAGGCAGTTTCAATATTTTCAGTGGAGTTTATTTGCAGGTCATTGTATCTAGTATCACAGCATGAAATATTGTCCTTTGGAGACAAGCTGAAAGAACGTTCTCCAGATTAAATTAGTTGGTGACACAGTAGTGGGCAGGAAGGATACCTAAATCCAGTCCTTGTATTTCCATTCCATATATTAATTTCTTTGCCACCAGTCGTTTCTGGCAAAGTGGTGCTCACTATACAGTTGATGCTGTTTGCCAGTTAAACTGAACAGAGATCCAGCAATATGATATCTAGCAGGAAACCCCACTGGACTCAGTGATAATTCCATTTGAATAGCTAGGTAGGGGATCATGTTGTGTCCTGGAAGTATTTCTGGAAATGGAAAATATTGGCATGCAGATTTTGGCTCTAGGTAGCCTTTGGGCTACTTGCTGTTCTTCCTGGATTTTGTGACTGTACTGTGAATCTTGGTGTCTCATTTTGACAATCAGCAACTTTCCCCAAATTGCTTCTGAGTGTGAAAAAAATGCAATAGACAATAGGAAACAGAAGTATAATCTAAGTGTATTGCCAATAATACCCCATAAATGGATTTTATTATCTTCCATCTGAAACTTGACATTCAATTGCCACTTTCCCAGAAGTCAACATGAAATAAAGAACAGTGCAGGAGCTGGTTTATCTTTAGACTCTGTCCCCAAGGCAGAAAATTAGGAAGAACAACCTCTCGTCCTCCCCGCATTGGCTGGCTCTTTGCCTAGGGGGCACATCTGTTCCCCAGCATGAAAAAGATGCTCTTGAAGTCTTTGAGCCTGCAGAGCAGAATAACTGGAGGGGCCTGACAGTCACGTTGAGCTCCTTGAGACCTCATATGCTAGGTTCTGAATGCTGACATCTCCATTTACATGGATGCGGAGAAGTGGGGGAAGGAAAACAGCTGGGCTTCATTATCTCAACAGCCATGGCACAGGGTGGCAGTGTGATTTCCAGCTGGCAAGCCATGAGGCTTGGGCACCCCCTTGCACCTGAGTGCATTTAAAGAAGGAGGAGCCATGCACAAAACATCGGAGCAATCCTGAACAATTTTGACTGGCAGCTCTGCTGCCTGAAGGGAGGAAAGGAAGGCCTACTGCCCCCCCCCCGAGGAAATGAATTTCCCAGATTCTTTCTTGGAGGCAGGTAAATATTAGTGTTTGGTGCAGCTGACAACACTAGAAGGACTACTTCCTCATTGTCCAAGCAAAAGGAATGAAAGATGTTGCTGTGAGTGGAACATGCATATGGTAACTTAATGTCTAAAGGTTCAAGGTTAGAAACAAGAACCGTAACCCAGATATAAAAGATCTCAGTGTAGCAAGAAAGACTATGATCAGATGACCTCTTTGCCAGCTCAGTTTACTGCCCCAATGCATTTGAGGGCTTTTGAACTCCCTTTTTTGTAATTCTAACCTCCAGCCCTTCAGAGGATGCTTTTAAAATGTGTATTGGCCTCTGTGGAGTGGGACGCATCACCGCTCTAGTTGGCAGAGGGAGAGCTTATTGGCAGAGAGGAGTTCCGCCAGGGTTATGTGTTCCTCTTCAGATGCCTTGTTACACCCCCAGAAATATAGTGGAGATTAGGTCTCCCTGTGTAGTAGGTGCCCTAGCTAATGGATCCACTCAATGCTCCATCCCCAAACAAGAGCATAGGATCAGGCCATTCAACTAAGTCAGCCTTGCTTTTAGTAGGCTGTGGTGATTTCTGGAGAGAGATACAAAGCTAGGTGATTGTGGCCATGAGGTATCATGTTCATACCCTTGTCCTGAGGTGTAGGTGGGGTTGTAGTTTGCCTATGGCTGGTAGATTGTAGCTGAGAAGAGATCTAAACTGTGAGCTTCTTGACTAACAAACTGGTTTTTGCTTTTGCTTTAATGTTTTAGTTGTAGGAATCTGGGAGTCCTAGTCCAAAAAAAAAAGAGCAAAATTTCCCACCTGTGTCTAAGTCAGTGGGTATGTTTCCATTTATGGTCAGGGTGTTTTCCTCGAGCAATTAAAAACATCCTCAGAAATATGTTTCCTTAGGACAATGGTGAAAGCTGTGAACTGCTGCCTTTTTCAATCAGCAGTTTCCGTGTATCCTGTTATTTCCTACTGTTCCTTTGAATACTTTGTTGTGGTACTATAAGGGTTATTTTAACATTTGAAACAATGGGAGAGGTGTGAGGTGAGATATTCAGAATAGGAGCAACCGGGACACCTGCTGGCTGCAGGAAAAATCCCTGGAGGAGGTAATGGCTTGGGGTAGGGGTGTCACATGTTACATGGGTAGTGGGCAACATATCCTTACGCCTGTTTTAATTGGTTTTTTCTTTCTTGTAGAAAGCTACCTTGAACTTTGTGAACAAAAGATGCAATATAAATTAATTATAAATGATACAGTAGGACCCCCTTATCCACTGAGGAAAAAAATTAAATAATTCAGCAGCCACAAAGCAAGCTATTGTTACAAACAGCAGCTGTAAAGCAAGCTATTGTCACAAATAGCATCTGTAAAGCCAGCTACTTTCACAAACAGCAGCCATAAAGCAAGCTACTGTCTCAAAACAGCAGTCATAAAGCAAGCTACTGTCAGGAAACAGCAGTTTGGAGGTGGGTGGGCAGGCATTCTCTCTTATCCACGGTTTTCATTATCCACGGGAAAGCCTGGAACCAATCCCCAGTGGATACCGGGGTCCTGCTGTACATACATACATACATACATACATACATACATACATACATACATACATACATACATACATACATACATACATACATACATCCTCCATTTAACTAATTTTGGTTTTGGCAACCCTCCTAGGGAATGGAAGGGCCTATTCAGGGCCTTCTGAGCAGGAAGCTTGTATCTGCCCTTAATAACTGGGAAATTGGGGATTTCCTTTAAGCAAGAAAATGTGCTGTTTGATCCCCATTAATCACTAATTAAAGTTACACTCCCTTCCAAGTGCCCTCAGCACAAATGAGTTCCACTGCAGTAGTGCTTGAGAGATACCAAGTACAGTATGGAGAAATGAACTCTCAGCTCTTTTTCTTTCTTTCTGACTCCCTCACATTATTTCTAGGATCGATGAGTTCAATACATGGGAACCAAGGCCTGCAAGATGCAAAGCAAAGAATTGTGCTTTTTGCATGTTAGCAAGCTCTCCTTAGCACCCTGCTTTCCAGCAGGTACGTGGAAAAACAAGGCGCTTGACAAATTTTGGAAAGTTTTGAAATCTGCAACTACATGAGTATGTCTCAAGGATGTTTTATACACAGAGATTTTAGATTGTTGTCATTTTCTTTAATTATAAAGAAGGTTGTAGCCGGTACATTAGACTTTGGTACTGCATCAATTATTATAATAATTATGTGCCATTATGTCAGTTACAAAATATGGTGATGCTTAGCAAGGTTTCCTAGGTATAGATTCTCAGAAGTAATTTACCATTCCTATCTTCTGGGGGTGTTCTAGGACCATTCCCAAGTTACACAGGCTGTCCGTTTCTTCCCTGGAGGCACAGGGGGGAATTGAACTATTGACCTCCGGTTCAGCAGTTAGCTGCCGCTGCCACCGGTATTATTTTTAATATTTGTTTTATTTTTTAAATTTAAAACTGGGATAGTGTCAGTTCAGCAGTTTTCTGTTAAAAGAATATAACAAATTGAACTGCTAGGTTTCTTTGCAGCCCAAGAACCATGGTCCTGATGTTCATGATTTGACAAACTCGATAGATACAATTTATTCCAGCACAGGGGAGCACACATGCAGAAACAATTCAAAATAAATTGCATCCACAATCAAGTCAAAATAAACAACCCACTCAACACCGTTTAAAACATCTTGGTTGCTGAACAAAAAAGCCATGCTTCTCCATCAATAATGCGCGCTCCGCTGTAGGTTGTGTAAGTGGATATTTTAAAATCGATTCCAAGCATGCCAAACCCAACGCAAACCCAGGAGTTTTTTCAAGGTCTCATGGCACCTCCAGTCATCTTTCCTGCAGTCTTATAAGCTGGGTATATTTCTGAAATGGGAAGACTGAGGCGGAAGACCAACCAGTAGAAGATTGTGCCAAGATGTGGATCACACACCCTGCTGCAAGAACAGGAATTTACGAGAAGACACAAGGAAGGGTGGCCATTTAGTGTCTAATTAGCAGGCAGTGCATTGGTGATCCTGCTGCTATGCTCAATAGGCAGCAGTAGAAGGAGCAAAGTATGTATGCTGCTGTCTTTTGTCTCATCTGCATGTTGATAGCATACGGGGTGGGGTGTCCGGGGGAGGGACACCAGACACATCTCTGGTGTCTTTGCCAAGGTTAATAATTTGTCTTCATGGGGGCTACAGTTCAGATTCCTAACTTGTAATTCAAGAGGTTGCTTAAGGGCCCAAGTACATATTCTGCTCAGGATCAGCAGTTATCCCTCCCTGATGTATTTCTTTTGCCCTAAACACAGCTGCAGAACTTCCCTCCACATTTTAGACCATGGTTGTGATGCAGCAGGGAGGATAGAAGGCTCAACACACACACACACACACACACACACACATATCCCATGCCAAATGATATTGAGATGAAAATATATATCTCATGTAGGAGATGCGAAAAGAGTTCTTGCTGCATAACATTGGGATTGATCTCACACCACTGAAAACTCTCATTAAATTACTGGTCCCCCAGCAGCCCTTTTTTATTTATGGAATGAGCAACTTTCAGCCTTCCAGGAAACTATTAAGAGTCAGCTGCTTTTTTTTTAAAAGAGAATGTAGGGTAGATTGAATGTGACTTTTGATCTATCTGCAGAACTGCTGATTAATGCCAATGGCAATTTTCTTAAAAGCCATGCAATATCAATCAGATAACTCTCTTTTCCTCCATAAGCCAGTCTAGAAGAGACATTTTAAGAGTAAGGGGAAATGGCATTGAATCAGTGGTGTGACATCTTTTTCAGTCCAAAGCAACATTCCTTCCATGCATCCTGCATGGAAAACCAAAATGGACAGAGGTGGATGCCTCCCCACCACCACCCCAGAATGTGTGGGGCCAGTGCTGAAGTAGCCAAAGCCACAGACATCATTTCCCTCTCTTCTCTAGTTCCCCTACCACATTCTCATTAACCACCCCGTCAATGTCCTTAGACAAGCTTTCAGTCTGATCCGTTTTTACATGTAAGTCTGATCAGTCTGATCTGTTTTTACATGTAAGACGTATGGATGGATGCACATGCACACACCTTTATGCATCTAAAGAGATCTTACACATTTCTTCCAAAAAGCTGGACATGTGTTTAGTTGGTGGTAGGTTTCTTTATTGGAGCTGCCTAGATGCCCTAAGCACATCCGATCTCGCTTGATTTCGGAAGCTAAGCAGGGTCGGCCCTGGTTAGTACTTGGATGGGCGACCACCAGGGAATACCAGGTGCTGTAGGCGCCTGGAGTAGGAACTGGCAAGCCACTCCAGTATTCCTGCCAAGAAAACTCCATGGACATGGAGTCACGAAGAGTCGGTCATGACTATAACGACACAACACACACACAGGTTTCTTTATTAACCAAACCTAACTGTAGATCAGCCATCCTAACTCTGGTACCCTACCTTGGGTAACCCAGGTATTCTTGGATTGCAACTCCTAGAAACTCTGGCCAGCATAGGTAGTGGTGAAGAACACCTGAATCATCCAAGGTTGGGAACCACTGGTCTAGACTGAGGTGAGCATTTTTGGGAAGCAAACTTTAGCTGTGGAACCTTCCTGAGGCCACAGACTGCCAAAACTGCTGTACCACAAAATTTAGTGCCATGCCACAATATGTCAGGGGAGGAGGGGAAAGACATACATTATCTTTGTTTCGAAAATCAGGGCTGCAAGACGTTCGTGCCTTGTGCTTCCAGGAGTATTATTCCCTACTGAAAAAGTGATCTCTGCCCTATGCCTTGTTTTTAAAGGAAAATACTTCTCCTCACCTTCCTTGTCATTGAGCTGCTCTAATTCCACACACACAAGCAAATTCAATGGTGACAGGCAGTCCAACAAAATTGTGAGGGGCAGTATATTCCCAGTTAGCTACAGGCTATTCACCCTGTTCGAGAGGTTTTTAAGTTCAGCAACCATCAGCTCCAGACCACAGGGTCAGCAGTCACAGGTAATAGGGAGTGCTGGTCCTCAGTTGAGGAATCTTCTTTAGATATGCCACCATCTCTGGTGTAGATGATATAACATAGGTGTGTATCAATACCTTTTAGAGGCAGAAATGCATAGCTGTTTTGTTGTTGTTTTTGGTAAATGTACTCCAAAGGGGTAAATCATGCACTTCTAGTGTATATGGTATATGTCCTGCAATCTGAACAACATAATTTCAACACAGATCAAAAGGTCCATTAGCAGCACTGTTTCTATATACCATAACAATTTATATTTGAACATGCTGAAATACGATGAATAAGGTAACAGGATACTCTTCCATGACAACTATTAAATCAGTCTTTGCTTCATGGACCAAGTTATTCATCTAATTTCAGAAGGAACATATTCATTTCACTCTTTGGGAATTGCTATGACAAAGCAGACATGACTCTTTAAAGAACACCAGCTGTCTGTTTATTTGCGTTTGTTCAAAAATAGAACTATAAGTTTGTGCAATATAATCCCTGTCCTGCAGATCAACCATTTGTTTTCCAGTCTTTTCCTGGTTTTTTTAAGGCTTCCTGGACAAGTGTTTCCTTAGACACAGTTCCTCCATCTGTTCATTCAGACTTCCGTTTTGTGAGATCAAGTAATCTAGCCGAAATGGAAACACAAGCTAGATGTATGTAAATATTTGTCTACCACCCTCAGCTCTTTTGTAGTGGCTTGGAATCTGCAGTCCAAATTTAATGGTGGAGAGAGATCTAAATGGGAAAAAGAATTAGTTTTCTCTAATTCCTTGAGGTGATGACCCAGGAGTAGAATGAGCAGCTTTCTCTTCCAAAACAAGAGAGGGGTAAACACAAGTTGCAGCAAAAGATTCTCTCTCTCTCTCTCTCTCTCTCTCTCTCTCTCACACACACACACACACACACACACACACACACACACACACACACACACACACACACACACACACACACACACACACCTTGTACATGCCTAAGGGCCGACTGCAATTACTGACTTATGAGCACTTTGGAACATGTCATTTTTATTTCAGTGCCTCCCTCACCACTGCCATAGGTTCTGTTGTGCCACAGGCTCTGTCATCTACATCACTGCCACAGCTTACGGGAGGCTGTGGTGTTGGGACACCATGATTACAACGGAGGCCACAGTGGGCAAAGTAGGGACAGGGCAGTAGGAATGGGGGTGGAGATGGGGGTAGGACAGAGGACTTGGCTTCTGTGCATGTGTGTATGTGCATGTGTGCATGTATTTGTGTGTGAGAGACAGCTATGGGCTGTCTGGAGAAAAAAAGAGGGGGTGAATAAAACCAAGGAAATATTCATCACTTCATAATTGTTGGGGTCTCTGGACCAGACAAATATGAAGAGACAAATATTTAATGACTCAGTGATATTTGTTGAATATTGCAATATGCTTTTTATTTGTCCCCATGTTTAATGTGTGTGTTTGTGTGTATGCATATTCCTACGTATGCATTACATATGTATACATCCATATGTGTGCACTGCAGATGAAGGTCCACATAGCCGCACATGCATGATACCCACATGCTCCATATTCCCTAAGATGCTGCTTGCAGCAGTTATAATTAGTAGAGCTGCTTGTAGCTGATGACTTCCAAAGTTCTCACTGTTCATAGGTAGGCCCTGAACCTGGAACCCCTACCTCTCACACACTCTTGGTTCTCTTGACTTTTAGCCATGCTGCATTCCCCTCTGTCCATGATGCTCAAACCACCTCGTCAAGTAATTCAGTGTTTTGTCCAGCTGGAATCACTTGCAAATAGGGCAGTCTTTGGATGAAGCCTAATAAATCAAATGTCCTTAAATAAGTTTCTGCTAGCTTTCCAATCCTTGCCTCTCTTCTGCCTTTTGTGGCTTCATGGTATAGGCTTATGCTTGAACACTGAAGAAGGAAAACATTGGGAAACTGTGCATACATTGGCAGTACAGTCCTTCTGTAAATAAAAACCTCAGGGCTTGGGCATGTAGTTAAGCAGCTGTTTTAAAACAAAAAACGTCTGGATTATGCTTTTTGTTGGCAACTGTTTGCCTTTAGCTGCTCGATGCATGCACAATTTTGAACTCCACTAGACTGTTGAATGGAGGAAACTTCATTGACTACACCTTATGAATGGGGAGCATCTACAGATTAATGATTCCCACCTGAAGCAGCCTACATAATGGTCTGGATTGAAAGTGAGCATTATCATCAGTGATCTGGCACGCTTCTGTTGAAATGCAACACCAAGATTTAGTAATTGCTTGTAAACACAGAACTTGAATCAATGGGAATTTCCTCTTGTTCGTGGCATTTCTGCACTCTGCATTACAAAGATGGCTAGACTGTCCAGGCTGCCAGAGAAACTGGCAGTCATAAAAAAGGGGGGGCTGTAGAAACAGAGTAAATAAGAGAGAGAAGGTGAAAAGGAAGAAGTGGGGGTATTTTATAGCGGCTTGTATTTCAAGAAGGGTAATCCAGAAGGGTAATAGTTAAAATGCATGGAACAGGGTGGACTTATTGAAAAGGGACTAAGGGTCTTTGCAGAGCACTCAGATGGTAAGCCTGCAGTTGGCCGATGTCAAGAACAGACCACATTATCTTCCTCTTGAATAAGTAATTTTAGACTATAGCTCCCGACATCTGCATGCCAGCCTAGTCAACTCATGCTCTCTTCCTCGCCAGGGGAATGGAGAAAGTGACACGGGCAATTATTTCTGTTAGTAATTAAATTCACTTCCAACTCACATACTTCTTTCTTTTCCTGTGTGGTTATCCCTCCTCCTTTCCTTCTCTTGCAACGTTGCACTAAAACATACATTCCTTTTGTCAATGCCAATTTGCCAGTCATGAACTCATGCCAGTCATGTCCAAACTTAGATTGCTAATGGCAAAGGACTGTGGGAGCTGCTGTCCAAAACATCTGGAGGGCCGAAGTTTGGGCATGCCTGACTTATGCGACTTTTAGGGTATGCTTTTTGTGAACTGAAGGAAATGGAAATGAATCCTCCTATTTTGTTTTGGGAAAAGATGGGGGGTGCACACCTGGCATAAGAAGGCACCTAGGATTCAGCAAGGATTGTCCAGTGCTAAGAACCACCCCAACAATTGATGTTATTAGTATGGTTATTCATAGTTGCCTTATCCCAGCATGTTCATGCTCTCTTTTGGAAATGCTGGGACATTTTGCTGAGTACATTATAAATGTAAAAGTGATTCCATTTCACCTTTCGGATGCTGCATCATTCAATACATTCTGCAGCTCATGGTCTTGATGCCTGCATTGTATTTTCTTTCTTCTTCCATAGGCTTACCTCAGAGCAATAGATATCAAGATCCTACAGCAGCTAGTAGCTGTGAATGAGGGCATAGAAGCCGTGAAATGGTTGTTAGAGGAGAAAGGGATGCTGACCAGCCGCTGCAGCAGTCTCACCAGCAGCCAGTACAGCCTGGTAGAGAGTCAAGAGACATCCCGGAGAAGCAGCTGGAACAGCCTTCAAGACCCTAATGACAAGCTGGACAGTATCTCTATTGGCAGCTATTTGGATACACTGGCTGATGATATGGATGAGTATGGGCAAGGCGCTTCCTTGGAACCCATAATGTCATCAACCCCAGGAAGGCCGCTGGCCAGAGCAGAGATGGAAAGATCAAAGCCTGACCAAGACAGAACCCTTCCTGTCAAGAACGATAAAGAGCAGGACAAAGGCAAAGCGTATCTTGAGAGGATCCCTGGTTTGGCTGAAAGCCAAAGCTCCAGTGACCAAAACAGAGCTTCCAGGCAGTCACCACCAATGGCCAATGGACTTCCGGGTAGACAGGTTCCAGGACTGGAGCAGAGCCCTGAGGGTAAAGTTACCTCTGCAGTTGCTGAGCAATCAAGCAAAGGCAGTCCGGCAGCAAAGCCTTCTAGGAATAGTAACACTGACTTGGAAAAATACATGTTGAAAAGCAGAAGGTATCTGGAGTACGATGCTCACTGGCAATGGGTTCAGTCTCAAGATGATGTGACATTCTTGTAGCAGCCAAGACCTGCTGTCTATGTCAACTACTATGGGCTCAAGCATTACATTTTGGGCTACAAGCTATACTTTCCTTGCCAAAATGGTTGCTTTTCCTAGGGTGTTCTCTGGAGAACATGATACCCATCCCCCCACATACCTGATTGTATTCTTTTTGTCTGAAATTAACTATAGACACCAGTCTTGGAACAGGCGAAACCACTCCTAGGAGGCAACCCTTGGTGTATCATGGCTGTTTTCTTCCGTCTTGTGCAATAAGGGAATTTTTTCCTGTTTCTGTGGCAGCTGATCATATATTGCCCATTGCTGCTTCTAAAGCATAGATGGAACAATCATTTCATTTCCTTTGCAAAGCATGTGTCCCAGCTGCTACTGAGAATGTTTATATTAAATGTTTCCAAAGTAAGTGGGAATATTTAAGAAGTGGTTTTATCATTGCTGACCTCAGTGAATTCCCATGGCTCAGAGAGGAATTGAACCCACATCTCTTGAGACTTTGTCTGACACTTGATCAACTACTCTACACTGAGAACATTACTGTGTGGTATACATATGTCCTCAATGGCAGCTGAGACATTACTGTAACCATTGTTTTCAATGAGGTTGTTTGTTTCCCTGTTTCTCTTTACATCACCTGAGTGATTCATGGCTTCGGGATGGAACCAAAGTAATTTCTTTGATGCTATTCCCCTTTTGCACTTTCCTCATTATCCATTCTCTT
The DNA here is from genome assembly GCA_037367245.1 of Phrynocephalus guinanensis. Taxonomy (NCBI): domain Eukaryota; kingdom Metazoa; phylum Chordata; class Lepidosauria; order Squamata; family Agamidae; genus Phrynocephalus; species Phrynocephalus guinanensis. Next base: position 61,037,128 of record CM074737.1, on the reverse strand, counting down.
TGCTCAATATTTAAACTGTGTCCTGTGCTTATGGAATGAGGGTAAATTAATTATCATGAGCTCCACAAATTCATTCACTGCGTGCATTATGTCAAGCATTCCCCATCACCACTGGTGAGCCTTCATCCTCCTTACAAGCATGATGGTGAGAGGTCTGCCCTTCTGCTCCTGAGCATGCGGGTGGTGAAGGATTTTTGTGACTATGTGCTTAAATGCACCTAGGGGAGATCAATTCTAAGGTATTTCAAGTGACACAGACATATATCATGTTTGGGAGATCTGCTTCCTTCTGCTCCAAGCTTCAAAAAGAGGACCAGAACTTGTCTGCTTTGTAGTATAGGGGTCGGAAAAACGGACTCCAAATGCCATAGAAAGCAAATAATGATCTGCAGCTTTTCTCTGGAACATAACTTGGGGTATGTGGGGGAATCATTGTTGATCTTATATTGTACTATGTGTTACAAGTGCTTTCATTTACTCCAAAGTAAACAAGACATGGTGAAGATTGGATTCTGCCCCTTAGTAGTGACCCCATTTCTTTTAACAAATTAATTTTTAAATTTAATTTTCAAATAACATAAACACTAAAGAAAAAAAACCAATTTGTCTATTTCACTGTGCAACACACCTCCCACTTGGGACTTACTCCATATTTAAAATCTTTAAGGTATCAATCTTCCAATTTCTCTCCAGAAATATATTGTATCTTCTCCCTGTGTGTATCCTTTTCCTTATAGAAATACGCATCCCAACAATTTTTCCCATATTGAATTAAAATCATTACTTTTTTATAATATTTTTCTAATTTTGAATTCCCAAGTTGTAGTTTATTGTTAATAGCTATGCTCCATAACTCCCTGTGCCACTCCTCCAATGTTATTTGATTGTTGGATTTCCAGTTTTAGCAAACATCCTTATCCTTGTCCCCATTATCATCATCATCATCATTAATTCCCCTTCCTCTTATTTCAGCTGCTTATTTTCACTCACACTCAACAATACAACCCCAGGGGACATTTGAACCCTTTCCTCCATTATTCTTTGTTTCTCTCTATGTTTATTCCAACATTTCATCATTCAAATCCCCTGCCAAAGTGGATTTCTCTGCTCCTCTTGAATATTTTCCATAGAGTACATGTTTTTCATCATGTTTTCTTTCCCCAGAGTTTCTAAATCTCTCCAGATTAAATTATCATTTTCTACAGTTATATCTGGAATAGGTCTTAAATGGTTAGCTATGAAATATAACTGTATATGAAGTAGACCTAAGCCTCCCACTATTTGTAGTACACACCATAAACTTTTATTAATTCTAGCTTTTCTCACCTATCTTCATTGGTAATAGTAACCACTAGAGATGGGCACGAAACGAGCAATTTTTCATTTTCGTTTTCGTTTTTTCGTTTCGTTACGTAACAAAACGAAAAACGAATTTTGTCTCCAAAATGAAACAAAACGAACTGAAACAACAGAAATTTTGTCGTGCGTTTCGTTTTTGTTGCGGCAAATACATTGAACTGTAATGAATGCTAACGAAACAGCAATTTTTTGTTTTCATTTTTGTTTTTTCATTTCGTTTCGTAACAAAACGAAAATGAATTTTTTTGCAAAAAATTCACAAAAAACGAAAATGAACCGAAACGGATCCCCTAAACGACAAACGACAAACGAAACACCATGTTTTTGAGTCGTGCCCATCTCTAGTGACCACCATTTTTGACAGTCATAGAAGTTAATTAAATTTTATGAAACCTTTGGGGGGGGGGGGAAAACCCCTGAGGTGTAGTTAGAGTTTGGGGAGCCAGCACATTTTGGGCGTTTCTGTATGTGCCACTAATAAGACTGATTTTAAAAAAAAAACAGGAAAAGATGGGAGTTGTTGCAAAGATTGAATGTGTAATGAGTTGCAATAAGCTAAGCTTGCAATAAGCACACAAAGAAATGTTTGCTTTCCAATAATTCCCTGATGAGTTTATGTATTATGATTTCACGTCCTATTTCAGGTGACTGAGGGCCAAACTACATATGTGGTTAACTGTGTGCTTATAATTAAAATGTTTATTTTTAGCAGTCAGTGAGCTGGGGAGAATTTGAATTTGGAAGAGAGAGCATTAACTCTTACCATCTTTGATACGTATAATCCTGTTGAATTCCTTTCCCGTTCTCTCCTGGAATGAATAACTATTTAAGATGGGGAGTGAGGTGTGTGTGTGTGTGTGTGTGTGTGTGTGTGTGTGTGTGTGTGTGTGTGTGTGTGTGTGTGTGTGTGTGTGTGTGTGTGTGTGTAGGCACAGTGGGGGGAAAGTTAGACACCTTTTGGTCCTGCCTTATAGCATAGCTGCAATTTCAAAAGCTTTACAACTCTTAATTTCTCCAACTCTCACCCCTCCGCCATATGTTTCTTTCCTGCCCTCTTGTGGTTCACCATGATTTGCAAAACAAACCGTGTCATCCAGAATACACAAGGATTCTAACATCACAAGTGACAGCCACAGTGGTGGCTGGCTTTTGAAAAGTATGCCACACTGTTGTTGGTGTCGTATCAACTTTTCTTTATGCATGACACTATCCTCGCATTCTGCTTTGGGAGAGCAAACAAGGGTTTGTAGCAGGGCTAAGTCGATCAATCACGAGCTGACTCCATAAGCAATATTATCTGATAAGCTCCATCTATTCCATTCTTGTTATATAGGCATGTTTCAAAATATTCTGGATGCTTCTTTTCCTGAATTTGAAAAATGAGATGATTTCAATCCAGGGATTACTTGATTTTAATTATATCATATAGGATAGCATTATATTAACTGAGAAGGGTAGCAACAGCAAAAGCAACCCCGAATAATCGTATTCATGTCCTTTGCAATGTTGATTGGATTTACCCTTTTGATATTGGAGGTATGCATCCTTTTCCTTATTTTATCTTTATCAGAGCATGTTGGTGATACGTGTGGCCTGTCACATATAGTTTTATGGGACACTGAATCATTATACACTGGGGGGGGGGGGGGAGAGCCATAATGCCTTCAGGTAAATGTTAAGCAAAATACACTTCCACATTCCCCCCCCCTCCAACTAGGTGGTGAAGCCTGGACAAACATGTAACTTCATCCAGAGAAGCTTTCACATAGCCTCAGTGGTCATCAGTGTGGCAAATACTTTTGGAATGCTTCCAAAGCAGAATGACAGGCACAATGTATGTTCAAAATTTCATTCCCATTTGCCAGAAAACACCAACTGTGACTAAAAAAAAAATCACAGGACTGGCTGGGCTGACTGTCATCTGATCCACATTTCTGCCTACACACTGGACAATCTGCTTAGCTATCCATGCGATCCTGTACGTCCCCATCCAGATCAGAGAAGGCTCCGAAGACAGCAGGTGAAACAAAGCAAAGCAACCCAGCTTCCCTGAAACCAATGCTTCTTGCAATATGTGTTGGGAGTGGACCTCAATATAAATTATGAAAGGTTCTTGAGTAGATCACACAATGAGGGCTACCCCCCCCCCCAAATAGAACTAAGTGCACACCAACAGAATCAAGTGACAACCATCCTCTAGTTCTCTTATGTTGTGCTTTCATTGTCTTAAGGCACATGTGACTTAAATGTCCCCAGATTGACATAAAAATGACAAACAAAATATCAGCATGCTAAGTATTTAACTACCTATTTCAGGCATGTCCAAACTTTGGCCCTCCTGATGTTTTGGACCACAACTCCCAGAATTCTAAGCTTAGATTGCCTATGACAAAGGACTGTGGGAGTTGCAGTCCAAAACATCTGGAGGGCTGAAGTTTGGACATGCCTGACCTATTTGCTAGTGTTGTCAAACAGGGGCAGGCCTCCAGTCAGCATCCAGGATAGTGCAAGAAATGTAGGGATCCTGCTGTCTGCACCTATTTTTATTATTACTTCATAATAACCAGCATGGACCTTAGAAATATACAAATTAAGGACAAATCCTAAGAGTTTTGGAAATAAGCAAAATGGCAGCAGTAGCAACAAGTAGCTGCTTCATCCAGGACTCTTTTAGGATTAAGCTATATACTACGTATAACCTGTCACAAAGGAGGGCATTTTTTTGAAGACTGAGAATGACTAGTGGTCCCTGCAGGATCTTTTCACACCTTCTGTAGCCTGTGAATTAGTCTGCTTTTTGTGATTGGCCATTGTGGGGTAAGCACAGACTAACTGCTCAGCCATGAATGTACTGTATGCCTGAATCTCACCTCTGAGATGCAATTTTTGTCTTCTAATCCCTTACAATCTACAACGCATAGTTATGGCCTTTGCTGCTCGAGGCAATATTGGCAGGATCTGCCTCATTTCCAGCAACACTGCCTTTCTGCGTAAGAGAATCTCAGAGAGAAAATTCTGGGAGAGGAGTGCAGGCAATGTGGTGGTTTGAAGAACTCCATGTTGAGGGCCACAAAGAAAGCTGGATTCAAAATGTGGAGTTAGTTACTTAACGGGTCTGGGTCAGCTTGCATGTAGGCTCCACTAACAACATTTGAGAAGTCCAGCAGTTTTGTCCAGAAGCAGGCTCTTCAAGGATGACTTACCTCTAGGTGCAGAATACAAGGTTACGGTGAACTGCCTTAAATTAGGATGTGAACTTCATGTGACAGTCACAAGCTAGAAAAGTTACTTATTTGTACACCATTCAAATAAGTAAATTTTTAGTTACAGTTCAAGTAAGAAACCACCCACAGTTTCCCAGGGCTATTAGGCTGGGGGATACGGGAATGTACAGCCCAAGAAAAATAAAACAGCCCATTTCTGGCATTAGAACATTTTATTTGTTGTTTGGAGAGGATAAAAATAAACCTTTTATGATTAATCCCATTCTCATGGCAAAATTAATGGCAGGATATGATGGCTTTGGGGGATTCTAGTAGTGATTGCACTTTGCAGAGGGCCCTGGGATTTGTAACTGATGAACTTTCTTTTACACAGCCTGTCTTGGACTGTTATTGTAGAACTGGCCTCTTGAGGTTGATTCTGCTAAAATCATGAGAACAGTTGCTCATAAAAGTGTAAAATGTTCCAAGGGAGAATGAAAGCCATGTTATCAAATAAAAAATTCCCTTCTTGACTTCTGTGATGTCTCTGTACTTCCTTATGTACACAATCATTTGCAGATGCAGCCTGAAATATTTAAGTTGTGAATTATCTAAGATTTCTTCTGCCCTTTGAAGCCAAAGATAGCTGCTGCATGTAATGTAATGTGATGCTTCACTGAATGTTCATGAGACATTGTTCGCTGTAAAAGTTTCTATACTGGGGATGTAAAATATTTAAGAAAACTCAAACTTCTATACTTGTGTGCATTTCCTGCCCCAGTTTACAACCACTGGTCCCCAATATGCAGTGACCTCTATGTTTCTGCACATGGGAAGAAGAAACATACCTTTTCTCCAGGCAACTGGATGTGCTTGCCACATTGCTTTGGCCGTTTTGTTGTCCATCAGCACTATATAATTGTATTTTTTGCCTCCAGAAAAGCTGGAGGAAGTGACCTGTTTGAGGGACAACTCTCAGAACTAGAGATGGGCACGAAACGAGCGATTTTTCATTTTCGTTTTCATTTTTTCATTTCGTTACACAACGAAAACGAAATGAATTTTTTTAAAAACAAAACGAAAACGAAAACGAAACAACCAAATTTGCCGTGTTTTTCGTTTTCGTTGCGGCAGATGCATTGAACTAAAAATAATGCTAACGAAACAGCAATTTTTGTTTTCATTTTCGTTTTTTCGTTTCATTACCTAACGAAACGAAAATGAATTTTTTTGCGAAAAACGTCACAAAAACAAAAACGAACCGAAACGGACCCCTAAACGACCAAACGACAAATGAAACACCATTTTTTTGAGTCGTGCCCATCTCTACTCAGAACCTCCTAGCCACTATTGGCCAATGGCTCTTTGGAGGAGATGTCTGCCATCAAAAATAACTTTCTTGAGCTACGGCACATCATACATACTTAAACAGGGGGAGTTGGGCAGAAAGGTAGACATTACCTGTCTGCACTGCAGCCCATGTACTGAGATGCACATTTGAATTTGCTTCTGAATATACTTCAAGCAACAACATTTGGATTTGCGGCCACTGAATTACCTTAACGAATAGGGATCCAAAACAGCTAAACGTACATGTTGCAGTGTAAAAATACTACTGAAATCTTGTGATTGACTCCACATAAGGCTGATGAAGTTGACACTTGTGGCAATTCTTTTGGAAATAAAATATTTTTAAATCTCTTCCCAGAGATCACGAGACTTCCATGCAATCCCTTTCTTAATTGGGAAGCCATTTGGGGCTGTGGGGAATGGGAGGTAGTATTTATTCCTGATATAAAAGGGTTGATAAAATATATGGAAAAGGATTTCAACCAATACTTGAATCTAACTGAAGTGAAAAATGGTAAGGATGTATAAATGTATGGGTATGTAAATATATAAATCCTAATTATACAACACAACTTATGGAATACAAATCCCATTTTGCTGTAGCTAAATACAGTTGCTCATCAGATCTCTGCCCCAACCAAGAGGGGTCAATTGTTCCTAAGTACTCCAATTCCCAGCTACCCTCGTGAGACTTTGGAATTCAGAGGCTGGAGATCTTTAGTCCTCCAGGTACTTTGGACTACAACTCCCACAGTGCATGTAGGCTTTTATCATGTGGGCTAGGGTCATAGTTAAGTGCACTTATGCCAAAAAGCCTGTCCAGTCAAGCAGTAATCTTCTTGGGGTTTTATTTTTTTGGCCTTGCATGAATATCTTCCATGATAAAAAATAATTCTGCCCACATGTCCTTGGGGGAACCTGAATGCATTCCAATTTAACTGAACACTGGGGCAGCCCAGGAAGTTTTTCTGCACAGAAGAGAACAGGATCTCTCTCTCTCATAGGCCAGTTCCTAAACAGCTGGAGTTTAGGAACAGAGGGAAGCGCTCCCACTGAGCAGCTGCAAGCAAGAACATGATTGTGTTTCCCTGTGGGCATATGATTGCCGCTTGGATTGCTGATGGCAGAACATGACGTCATGGATATGGGTGAATGAAGGACTCAGCTTGGAAAGAAGCAATCGGATTTCTCCAGTGCATGGAGTAAGAGGGGAAACAGAAATGCATTTGACAGAGTAGAACATTTAGCACTCAACAGTTTCAGGACCCCCTCAGAGAGAGACGGGGGAAAAAAAGAAATGTGCATTATTCAATTTGTTGATATAAACATTAAAGTGATCGATATAATCTTGTATGTCAGAAACGCCTAATAAGGGGTAATAGGAACTGTGAAAAAAAGCCATCCTCTGGTCCTAGATAAACCTCCCTGCTCAGATCCAACCCCACTGTGGTTCTCTTGGAGACCTTGCAGGCTCCCCAACCAAATGCACAGCAGCCTTGCAGCAGCCTTCAAGTATCCTGCAGCCACACATAAAACATGTCACCTGGCAATATTCAGCATAGAACACCTCTGGATTTCTACAGAGCTTGACTTTGACAGATCCTGCTGATGTTCTTATGTTAATGTGCTGCAACTCCTGCAGAATGCTGGTGTGCTACATTGAAATGCATCAAGCTAATTTAAGATGCCAGGAAGGGAAAGTGTTCCTCCTTGCCTCCCACTGCACCCCATGCCAGTTGTCAGGCAGAGGGTGAAGTGAACTCTTTGCAGTAGCCAGGAAGTCTTCCCCATGAGATTCCGTTTATACAGTATCTGTGGCAAAGCTCAGATTCCATCTCTGAATCAGCAGCCACCTCTGCTTCCTGGAGACTGGAAGGGGGTCCATTATGTAGCTCTGGAGGACAGACTGTCAGAGCATTGAAGATATAATGCTCAGGTGAGTTTTTAAGCATGCAATTCGGAGAAATAAGTCCAGCTGTGGACAGAAACAGGTCAATTTATTTATTTATTTATTTATTTATTTATTTATTTATTTATTTATTTTTTGTTTGTTTGTTTGTTTGTTATTTATTTATTTCTGGGTTTACAAAAGCTGATCAAATTTATCAAACAACAATACTTGAAACAACAGGTTACAAACCATGATGGTTTTACTTCAAGTGCAGGGGAGTGGTATCAGGAGACAGATATCTAGACTCGTGCGCTCCCAGATGCATCTAGTTCAACCCCCGGGCCGCGGACCGGTGCCGGTCCGTGGAGCAATCTATGCCAGGCCGCCGCCCCAGGAACTTCAAATCATTCCCCTGTGGCGGCGGCCCGGCTCCCGGAAATGAGAGAGAGAGAGAGAGAGAGAGAGAGAGAGATACGAGAGAGAGAGAGAGAGAGAGAGAGAGGCACACACATTCTTCACCTGCTTGCTCAGATGGTTGAGCGCATGCGCTGGGAGGACGGGCGGGAGGTAGCCGAGGCACGCTGCTTTGGTCCCACAACCTCCTCCTTGGCGAAGCTGATCAAAAGCAGACCCAGGAGAGCGCGTCTCCGGGCGCGACGCCAAGCACGTGCTTGGGCCGGCCACGAGCAACCCCGCGTGCCTTCTCCGGGACCCTCGGAAGACGTAAGGGGGGCCCCGGGGCCGAGAGGAGAGAGAGAGAGAGAGAGAGAGAGAGAGAGAGAGAGAGAGAGAGAGAGAGAGAGAGAGAGAGAGAGAGAGAGAGAGAGAGGAGCCCTGCTCGGAAGGGCCGCTTTCTCCCGGCGACTCCCAAACCCCTCGGGCTGAGGAGAGAGAGGGGAGTGGCGGGGAGAGAGAGCGCGGAGAGAGAGAGAGAGGGGCGCGCGAAGTTTGAGTGTTCCTGGAGGCGCCGCCGAGCAGGACAACTGGTGCCGAGGCAGGAGGCGCGGTCTTGGCTGGCAGCGGCGAGACAGGCAGGCCGCGCCTCTTTTGAGGTGAGGGGAGGCGGAGCGGCTCAGGCCAGGCCGGGCCTGGTGTTTTGGGGGGAGGGGGAGGGGGGCGTCTCAGGCCGGGCCGGGCTTTGCGCCGCGCCTCTTTTGAGGTGAGGGCAGGGGGGGAGGTGGAGCAGCTCAGGCCAGGCCGGGCCTGGTGTTTTGGGGGGCAAGGCCGGCCCGGGTGTTTTCCCGCCGCCACCGCAACCCCCCCCGCAATCGCCGCCGCCGCCGCCGCGACCAAATCCCCCTGCCCGCCATTGCTACTCACCCTCACTCCGCCAGCTGAATCAGCATCACAGCCGCCGCCGCTGCCGCAACCCCCCCGTGCCCCCGCCCCGCCATCGCCGCCGCCGCGACCCCCCCCGCAATACCAGGACCGCAACCCCCCCGCAATCGATCGCCGCCGCCGCGACCCCCCCGCAATCACCCTCACTCTGCCATCGCCGCCGCCGCCGCAACCCCTCGCAATCGCCCCCCGCCCCGCCATCGCCGCCGCCACCAGCAACCCCCCCGCCATTGCCCCCGCCCTGCCATCGCCGCCGCCGCCGTGACCCCCCCGCAATTGCCCCCGCCATCGCCGCTGCCGCCAGACCCCCCGCCATCGCTGCCACCGCAACCCCCCGCCATCGCCCCCGCCCCGCCATCACCGCCGCCGCCACCGCACCCCCCCGCCATCGCGGCCGGCGCCGCACCCCCCCCCCGCAAGCGGGCCAGGGAAAAATTATCAATCATTTACCGGTCCGCGGTGATAAAAAGGTTGGGGAGCACTGATCTAGTGGGGCCACTGTGAGAAACAGGAAGCCGGATTAGATGGGCCTTTGGCCTGATCCAGCATGGCTCTTCTTATGGTCTTGTGTTCTTATGTTCTTATGGCGTTGAAGGGAAGCGAAGTGTCCAAGGACACAGAAGCGAGAGATATATAAAGCCTGGGTCATTTGACCGCAAAGTGCACAGATGATTGGAAGTAGAGCCTATATACTGTATACTGTATGTGGTACAATGACACTGTTGCTGATGGTGAATGATTATGACTGACACTGAAGATGATGATTCCACTGCTGTTTATGCTATGATGCTGAGGCCAACGATGCTGCTGCTGCTGTTACTGATGATGATGATGATGATGATGATGATGATGATGATGAAAACAGTGCTGATGGTGCATGAAGGAATGAAGGAATGATGGCTGATCTGCCCCGAGTGTAAAAGGTATTGCTTATGGACTGTAAATACTGCAAATAGACTGCACAACAACCAGCAACTAGTCTGTTTTCATTTCTCTAACCTGATCATTGCTGCTATATCTGTAAGTGGAGGCTTCTAGCTCATTGACACAGATGAGGCAAGCCCTCCCTGGAACTAGCAGCCACCCACCAGAGCTCTATGAACACAGGGCCTCCTCCTCCCTAGAGGAAAGGTCCCATTTGCATGACTGGACCCAAACCGATGCCAGGGGGAGGGGGGGAGGACAATTGTCTAGGTTAATAGTAGAGGGGGCACAGGCGGAAGCGCGTCTCTTCTAAATGCGGGGACCGAAGGGGCATTTGTCTAGCTACAGAAGCCCCTTGTCTCTGGCTAATTGGATGAAAAGGAATGGAATGAGGTCCTTTCAGCCAAAGAAATGCAGAGGCTGGCATACTAAGCACATCTATGCTGTCCTCCTCCTCCTTCTCCTCCCTGCATCCCCCGGATAGTTCATCCAGTTCAACCCCCTCATTTTCAAATAGTTTAGATTTCATTCCCAGATTTTACTTTTCTTTTCCTCTTGTGATGTTTAACTGGTGTTTGACAAAAGCCAAGTGCTCTTGTACTGTGCATTAACATGCTCACTCACTCACATATGGATCGGTGCCACCTCTGTCTCGCCACCTGTCTCATAGTTTCACCAGCAGAAGACATGGAGACAATAGTCTCTTTTTTGAACACATCTTGCCCCTGCTTGGCTACATTCCAAGTGCTTAGGTCAGTGGGGCAAGCCCGCATGTACAAACAGCATCCTAACAGAAGATGGTTGAGTAGCTTATGTCTTGAAGAGAAGAGGTGACTGAGTTTGAACAGAGTGGGTAGAGAGGCATCTTCCGTGATTATACTTAAACTGGGAAACTCTTTTCACCTGGAAATGCATGGTGATTCTGAGCATATCTCAGGGATTTTATATTCGGGGTGTGTAGCCTCACATCTCTTTTTTCCCTGGCAACCCAGGAGGTGACTGGGCATACTGCAGTGATGGCTCTGCTTGTTCCAGCTTTGCTCCAAGTTGGTCACAGAATTGCCAGCAGACTGTGGAAAAGAATTACCATACTTTTTGAGATTGTCAGGTGGCATCAAATAACATCTGACTCATGGCAACCCTTACAGGGCGCTCAAGTACACAAAATATTTAAGGGATGGGTTTACCAGTTTCACCTTTCACCTCCCTGAATTTTCATGTTCATGTTTCAACTGATTTTCAGTTTCTCACGCTGTCCGCTATGTCACACCAAGCAAACTTTGAGATAATAATTGGGAATTGTAATCCATAAAATTAATTTTTCTTCCTAATGGTTAATATATGTCTTTACTGATAGATTTGATTTATCTACTGTCTCATTAGTGCAAACACTACTCTGGGCAGTTTACAGTATAAAAATTAAAAATATATAGCATATACCAAAAAACAGAATAGTAAGACTCTTAGGGAAAATGTCTAAGTAGGCCACACAGTTATGGATGTATCAGCTTGCAGTTAGTCCTCAGAAGGTAAACCAAGCTACAGTTGTTAAAATTTAATTTCTTAAAAAGACAGCAATTGGTAAACACTAATCATATTAAAACCACTACACAGCTGTAACAATGCCATTGTTTTGCTTCAACATATTTCTTTTGTTTGTAAATGACATTTATTATGCCTGCCTGCCTGCTTGTTTTGTTTTCTTAATGAGTATGGCAGTTTCATCAATGACAAATCAGGTAACAAAAACAAAGAACTTAAATGTGTAGTAAAGGGAATAGACAAAATTGGGGTTCTTTTCCTTCCTTCAGTGTTGCTCACTGCCATATTAATGGCATCTACAAAACCATTATTTTTACTTTCCTCCTGCAAATGGAAAATCAGAATGTCCTATTTTCTTCCTTTCTGGCAGAAGGTGCAGTGTAGAATTCAAAGGGAGTGACTGATTATTCCAAATGAACCACTCAGAATATGAGGAGATAAATTTTTAGTATGTCCTCTGAAAATGAGTGAAGTGCCTTGACCTCATGTTGGAGAGGAACCCTAGGGAACCCATGCTAGAATCACAGGCTTTGTTTCTAGAAAGAAAGAAAAAAGTGGGCCCAAGTAAAACAAAGCTCGAAGTTAAAGGACAACACACTTTCACCTGCTAGGATAGCAGACAGAGTTTCTGAGTGGTGAAAAAAGATCAAAAACTTCTAAATAAGTTTCTACCCTTCAGTTTGTTGCAATGTCGACTAACCGTGTCAGAGTGACTTCTTACAATTAGATGGTGAGGGTGGTTATGTTTACACTAGTACCTGACTGGAATATTAACTTCCAGTGTGACCTACTTATTTTGAGTTGATATTAATTTGTGTGCATTTTCAATGTGATATTCTATGAATCTCAGTACAGTGATACCTCTACTTACCAGTTTAATCCGTTCCGAATGCATGCTCTTATGTTGAACAGCTCTTAAGTAGAGCAGTCCTATCTAATAAATAAAATAAAATAAAATAAAATAAAATAAAATAAAATATTGTAAGTAGAGCAGACCACATCTAAAATATGTAAGGTCAGTTAAAACACCAATGGTTTTTCGCTCTTAAGTAAAATTGCTCTTAAGTCGAGCTGCTCGTAAGTAGAGGTGCCACTGTATATAACCAATTATTTTAGACCTCTCAACAGCTTACCTTACAGCACTACTGCCCATGTTGTTCTCCTGCTGTGACTGGCTGGGCTGGAACTGGGTGGCACTGTTCTGTGGTGATTCCAGGCTTTCCTGAAGGAATTGTTCTAGAAAGGGTGTCAGAGGGGTTCCAGGTCAACAGTATGGTCATCGGCCTATGGCAGTGGTGGTGAACCTTCGGCACTCCAGATGTTTTGTACCACAACTCCCAGAATTCCAAGCCTAGATTGCTAGTGACAAAGGATTGTGGGAGTTGTGATCCAAAACATCTGGAGTGCCATAGGTTCGCCACCACTGGCCTATGGCATCCCATAGGGCTTTCTTCTGGTCCTTCGGTGCCAGGTTGGGAACACATGTTCTGTTATTGTGAACTTTAAGAGGACCCAAGGTGACATTTCCAGCCCCAGTCCTCCCCTTCCCACAGATGTTCAACAAGAACTTTGCCTCCAAGGCGGTTACTTCTTTGTTCTGCGACTAGTTTTGTACCATGACAGCGTTGGTCATGATCACATGATTTTATCCCTGTTTCAGTGTTTCCATGGTCGTGATAACTTGTCTCGTAACAAGAGTTACCTCACGGTTTTGTACCGTGACAAACATTGAATTTGTCTAACTTCTTTTTTTCTTTTTGTGGGGCTTAAAAATTCTTTTTTAATATTTTGCTTCTGAAAAGACAACAAACAAACAAACCCGGACAAAGTTTTTTGAGAGAAATGAATGTTTTGTTGCATGACAGTCATTACTACATGGTATCTTGTGTCAGAACAGAAAGTGGGAACAAAGAGTGACAAGGGAAAACCTTACCCCACCACCAGGTATAGTATTGTTGTGCTTAGCACCTGTTCCCGGGGCGTGGTCAAGACAAATTTCAGTAGTTGCATGATGGACGTGAAGTAACATTTTTTTGTACCGCTCCTAAGCGCAATACTAACAGAGACAAAACAGACATGAAGTAACCACCCAAATTTGCATTGCCAAATGTGACTGCAGACTAAGGGAGGCTTTAAGAACCCCAAACTTCTACAGATTTCTAAAGCGTAATGGGAAGACTCCTCTCACATAAGGATTTTTGATTGTTTTGAATGTCTTTCTCTCTGAATGTGTTCATTCAAAAAATGAATGAAGTTCCTTCCTTGAGTGCACAGGTCTGCTCTCAAAAGACTCCCTCCACATGGTCAAAAACTATGCAGAGTCCAACTCCTGACATGGACCTTTGCAAACATACAGAGACCCTAGGTGAGGGATGATGGGAACTGCAATTGTGTACATTTATAGCCTACAAATATTGAATATATTAATAAAATCTAAAATGTGAGTATCATTATTAACCTATGTCAGCAGTCACTTTGTACTGTTTAACTACTAGATTGCTAAAGTAAGGCTTAAACAAATATTTTTAAAAGCTCTTCAGGGCAGGCTTTCTCTCTCCAGTTCACCACGGTCATGGGCACATTTGTGAAAGACGTCCATTTTGATAGTTGCTCCCAGGCTGTGTAATGTCCTTCCACAGAAGACCAGGCTGGCCTATTCATTGCTATCCTTGGCAGGCAAAGGCTTTTCTCTTTTGGCAAAAATTTAATAAATCATTTGTATCTAAGAAGCAGGCTTAAGGGAGGAGTTGTCCTTTTTATATTTTTAAATGTGTTTTTAAATTTTAAAGGAATTTTATATTCAAAATGCATACATTGAGTGTTGCTTAATGTTCCAATTTATTGTATTGCTAGTACACTGCTTCTATTATTTGTGTCTTAAAATTCTTTCTAAGCTGACCTGGCTTCATCTTGAGAAAAATGTGGAATATAAATTAAGTGAATAAATGAATGAATAAATTATGCAGAAGCAGGACTGTTACCAACCATGGGGATTCTTTGGATACCAGATAGTGATAGGCCATTATGCACACAAGAATGCTGAGGCAATCAGTACTGGAGTAATTGCCTACCGAATACAATCCTAATGAACTGAAGAAAGGGGTTCTTTCACTCCACCATTCACTCAAGACATACATACTTGCCAGGGGACACTTTACTCAAAGGATAGTCACTGAAGCTGATCTTCTTATAGAAAATCCGGATGCTAGGGCAGTATTGGGGCAGACTCCTGAACCCATGTTGGTCCCAAACCCATGCGTCTGTTTCCTCTGAAACAGTCTGTTAGCTCTGCACCAGACACTTCCCTTTTATTTCTGCACAAGCAAGTCCAACTTCTTCATATCTCACAGCTCCAACATCTCATTTCTGCAAACAGTGCACCTTCTCCAGACTCATATAAAATTATTTGAATCAATCTGCATCTATTTTGTGGGTGTCCCCCTTGTATGGCCATTCATTCTCACCTGACAGGACATTGACTGTTGCCTGATTCCTGAATTATGCATGCCAATGCTACTAGAATTAGGAATCTATTTGATAACTTATTAAAATAACACTTCTGGACTACAGTTTCCAGAATCCGTTAAGATATTTCTACCAGCCATAATGGCTGAGGATTCTGGGAAATGTAATCCAAAAAGCAACTTTTCCAAGCCTTCTGCCCATTGAGGACAAAGGAGGAGTGTTTCATCTCTGGCTACTGTGATGGGTTTTCTATGAAGGAGAAACAGCAGAAGAAATATGTGCTTGGACATTGAGGCAGTAGTTATTTTTCCGCAGATGAGTTGTGACACTCCCGTTCAAGGATATGTGATGAAAGTAAATAGGTCTGCTGTCTTTACATGAGAACCATATTGGGGTGAAGGGCCAGGTTTGACTACCCTGGGCTTCCTGTGAATGTGTACACACTTTAAAAATGAGATTTGGACAGCAGTTTATTAAAAGTCACCACCATGGAATAATCAGGTAACATTCCAGTGAAGTGAGAAAGCAAGGCCAATGTAAAATGACATTGCCTTGCAAAATAAACTTTTTCATACCTTGAGAATGGAGGTAAACAAGTAAGACAATAAAAACCATCAAGAAAAAGAAATTCCTAGAATTCTAACATTTAGATAGATCAGATTTGTTCTTGACTAAATTAGTTTATGAGCACTTTATACTCATGGCATTTGGACACCCCAGTAAAATGATACCCAAACAACTTACCATTCCCACTGGTGCAGGGATCCACTTAGTCAAAATAAAGACTATTGTGCGTCACAGTGGCAATTTACTAGTCTCATCTTTTATGAAAGTCGTGCTGTGTTACCCTCTTAAAAGCAATAGAGATTTCTATTATTCTGACCATTTATAATGATAAGCAATTTACTACACCAGCATAATCCAGCTGTTTACAGTGGTAGTGCAAACAATTAAAAATATAAACATTGGACAGCACACTTTACCACATACCCTGGATACCACAGATACAGATACTAAGAAAGCACCAAGCATCATGTATTATTATTAGCTTCAACATCAGCATCATATTAAATTAGATGAATTAGAGTATATTATTTATTTATTTATTTATTTATTTATTTATTTATTTATTTATTTAGCTTACATGCCAACCAGTACTGAAAGGTCTCTGGGCAGCTTACAATAAAAAAAAAGAATTAAAACAGTTAAAACACTAAATTGTCAATAAATAATTAAAACAATAATAAAACATTACAACATTACACTAAAATTGCCATCAGGACCCACAATCACTTACCAGCCACAGCGCACAATACTGTATATTAGAGTATATCAATATGTTAGAGATGAATTCTGTGTGGTATACATTTGCCTTTTAATGTTACGAGCTCCTGCATTTTTAGAATGTCACTGTCTACTCCTGTAATTTTGAAACATGTTATAACATTATTTAAATTCTACCTACAATTAAGTTCTGTTTTTGAATGCACTGTTGTTTGCAACTTTTCATAGTTCTAAGAGTTTTAGACATCTTTTATGTATTTACGTTTTGCACTTACCGTTTTTAACTATCGTAACTCTGAAAAATGTTACATGTTTCCAGTGTTCTTTGACTTTTCTGCATAAAACCAATGTAGATAAATAAAGCTTTCAGAAATAGAGAGGTTGATGTTGCTACCTTTTTTTAAAACCTTGCTACTTGACCAAAGATGAACTTGGATTTGACTGGAAAGATTGTCTGGTTTCGTTCTGGAATTATCTCTACATGGGATAAATGCTAGCTGTGACAAACACAGCCTTCCGCTTCTTTGTAAAAGTCTATAAAGGTCTATAGGGCTGTTAGGGAGGTGTTTAGATATACAACTTTTTCTCTGATAGCTAATGTAGCAGAATTAGTCACTTCTAATGGAACTACGGGGCATGGTGGCTCAGCGGGCTAGAGCACTGAAAACTGTCGGCTACAAAGTCAGCAGCTCAGTGGTTCAAATCCTGGGTGCCACGTAGCCGAGTGAGCTCCCACTGAGAACCCCAGCTCCTGCCAACCTAGTAATTCAAAAGCATGTAAAAGCAAATAGATAAATAGGTACCGCCGTAAAAAGCGGGAAGGTAAAACAGTGTTTCCTTGCAGCCATGCGAGCCACATGGCCATGGAATTGCACAACACTGGTTCTTTGGCTTGAATATGGAGATGAGCACTGCCCCTAGATTCGGACACGACTAGCACACATTCTCTAGTGTTATACAAGACCTTTACCTAATGGAATCACTGGAAACAGAAACCTCATCCCATAGAAATGGATGAGGTTTTACCTCCAAGTAAAGATATGCAGGCTTGAATGAAGAGAGGGAACCTTGAATCAAGAAATCCCCCCATCAGTTTTCATATCAGCTGCACGTGCCTTAGGTAGCCTTACAAGCAGCTGTCTCTCAGTGACAGCTCTTCATAACAGGATTGTTAGGTGCATTACCCGTAGCAATTTGAATGCTTGACAATATATGTTCTCCTAATTTTAAGTAGTATCAGGGATTTCCCTCCTTTCCAAACTGGATCATATTTTTATCACCTTATCACGCTCTTGCTTTCCATCATCTGTGAATGAACTTTGGAGGCAGAGGTAAAAGGAGCTATTTTCAGCCTCTGAATTCCCTTACTGTGAGTTCAACACTGCCTGACCCATTTAATCTCTGACCTGCATAGATACTGTCCCTTCTTGCTATAGGAGGTTCAAAGGAGGTCTTGTATAACACTAGAGAATGGAGCAGCTCTCAAAACAAACAATCCAGACTCCTCTTCTTTTGAGGACAATGGCATGGGATCATTCAAGCTGCAGCGTATCTGGAGGCAACTAGCTACTGTGCCAGGTTATTCATTTGGAGATAAGAGTTTAAAAAATGCTTTGGGGCAATTCACAATTACAGTATCTTCATTTCCAGAGGATCCATCCTTGTGCCTAATTGTAGTCTGATGTTATTCACTGAAATATGGGTACTGTGGACATTTCCAACTCATTATCATTGAAGATGAGATTTGTTTAAAGGGTGGCAAAGAGCAAATATAGGATTGAGCTAACTGTCCAAACCAGTTAATTGTTGGTATTTCTGCTACCGTGTTACCGTGTCTATACATGCTTATGGATTTTTGAGGTGTTAGAAAAATGTTAAAAGCAAGGTCCACGTTATGCCCTTATTATTTAAAAAATGGGTCAAACCATAAGGTAGCTAATTAGCTTAGAGTGATTAACTACTGTTTGAAGTGAACTGTAATTGATTCAGCTTTATTTGTGCATGCCAATCAACCCAGAAGTGGGGGCTCGTCCAAGGTTAACTAGTGTGTGTGTGTGTGTGGTGGGGGGAGACCAGAGGGCTACCAAAAATATGCATGCTTTGGCAAAAGACAGGAGGAGAGGGGGGGAAAGCTTTCTTTCCAAACAATGGGGTCAGTCAATAAGATAGATTGCCAGAACATTCAGAACAGATGAATGGAAGTCCTTTGTCACAGAACACATAATTAATTTGCAGACCCGCTCTGCATAAGATGGGACAGTTGCGACCACCTTCAGGCATAAACAATCTTTTAAAGAGATTGAACATAAATATATGTTGCAATGATCCCATTTTATCCAGAATAGATCCTGTAAAACACACACAGAAAGAGAGGGGGGGGCACCTGTTGGAAATGTGGGGAGGTAGAGTACCAGAATCTTCCAGCCTTCATGATCTGGAGAAAAAGTAGTCACACATAGAAAGACGTGTGTGTGTGTTGCATTGTTACAGTCATGACCGACTCTTCGTGACCCCATGTCCATGGAGTTTTCTTGGCAGGAATACTGGAGTGGTTTGCCAGTTCCTACTCCAGGCGCCTATAGCACCTGGTATTCTCTGGTGGTCTCCCATCCAAGTACTAACCAGGGCCAACCCTGCTTAGCTTCCGAAATCAGGCAAGATCGAATGTGCTTAGATTGACTGGAACATTATTTCTCTAGCACTCCTGCACAGCTAGAAAATATGCTCAAATTACAATTTTGAGTCCAAATCCTGTAGCTTAGTACAACAAGTTAATGCTATAAGCAGGCATGTTGGATCAAAAGTGAGTTAGTGAATCAATTTAGTAGTTTGTAACCACTTATAACTTTTGTGTTTATAAATATCTCTCCTTGTGTGATTGCATTGACACTATGTTATTAATTGTTAGCTTTAATGTTGCCTTATAATTCTGTGGGTTTTTTTTGTATCCCTTTTTTGTAACCGCCTGGAGGTCCTTCAGGAAGACGGGCGGTATACAAGTCTAATAAATAAATAAATAAATAAAAATAAGATGCCCTTCAATTCCATGTTTCTCAAACTGATTGTGTCTTAATTGTAATCGACTGCACAGTCTCTCCTTACTGTAAGCTGCCTTGGGTCCTTTTCCAAGGAGAAAGGCGGAGTGAAAATACTCAATAAAATAAAATAAAATAAAATAAAATGAAATAAAATAAAATAAAAATTATTCTGTAAGATCCACTGATTTACCGTAGATGAGCCTACTCCCATTTGTGTTTTACTGTACTAAACTCAGTTTCAGTTTAAGCAGGACCAGGGACCTTTTGGATGCTTTGATGCACTAAATCCTCATTGATTCAATGGGCCTCCTCTATAGCCATTTACTACACTAACCAACAGGATTTGGGTTACTATGATTATCTTTTTGCTGCAACACAAGGAGGCTTTGTAAAGATTTGTGGTTAGCCTAGTCCCTCAAAACCAAAACCAGCACTTTTAACAGGCCAACAAGGTCTTTCAGTAAAAACAGGTTCTTCAGTTCAGCGCTTGCTTTAAGGGCTCCCGCTTAACAAGTATGGAGCTCAGCAAAGCAGTACAAGGAGTGCCAAAGCCACAGGGATGCCAAAGAATGAAGACAAGGGCTAGAGCCAGTGATGGACAACCACGGTGAACACAAGAATATCAAGACTGACAATTCAAAGCTCTTAGTAGGGCTTTCTAAAGAGAAGCACCATGCAGATTCTCAGACGAGTCTCTTTTTTAACAAACAGATCTGGGGCAAACGAAAGGTGCCAAACATAGTCAACTTTGACAGGTTTGTTTTATCCACTGAAAATCTAACCCCTATTCATACCTCTTGTGTTTTCACAGTGGATGTCATCTGGTGCTGAAGGATACTCTAGTATCTAGGTTCCTAACCATGAATCCCTGGATGTTCTTGAATCAAATATCCCATAAACTTTCACCACTAGCTGTGCTGGCCAGGTTTCCTGGGAGTTGTAGTCCAAGAATATCTGGGGACTAAGATGGAAAAACACTGTTCACCAGGACTGTGCGAGTCTCTTGGCAGCGACCATGCATGCCTAAATCCTTACCTGATTAACGATCCTTTGGACTCCTAGGATAGCTAGGATTATTTGGCATTCTATTGGCAGAATGAGGCACCTATTTTTGAGCTAGACTATTAAAGAGTCATTAAAGACTTTAAAAGTTAATAATCAACCTAGAAATTAGTAACAAAGCAAAAATAATTTTAAAGATTATTTTTACATTAGGAAAACCATTTAGAGATGGTGCAGGAGGAAAGGGTTCACTACATGTATTTAAAATGAGGCGATGAGGCGATGGTGTCGAGAGGAGGGCTTTAGATTTGTCAGGAACTGGAGAACATTTTGGGACAAGCCAAACCTGTTCAGGAGGGATGGGTTGCACTTGAATCATGATGGGACCAGATTGCTGGCACTCAACCTCAAAAAGGCTGCAGAGCAGCTTTTAAACTGATAACTGGGGGAAAGCCGACAGGAGCTGTGTGGCATCCGGTTCGGAACACCTCATCCACAGGGAATGAGGTTGGAAAGGGTAGAGAATCACATAGAGATGACATAGCAGGTATTAACACTGGGAGAATAATGGAATGTGATAGTTCATCTACTGAAAATAATAGCTGTGGGGGGGGGGAAGAACAAAGCAGCAGCTGTTGTTGCAGAACCCACTGTACAGGTGCTTCTACGCCAATGCTCGAAGCCTCCGACCAAAAATGGGAGAACTCGAACATTTGGCAGCTAGAGATAACATTGATATAATAGCCATAACAGAAACCTGGTGGAATGCAGAGAACCAGTGGGATACAGCAGTCCCAGGCTATAAACCCTATAGAAGGGATAGAGAGGGGCGGGTTGGAGGGGGAGTGGCCATCTACGTTAAAGAAGGGGTAAAATCCAGCAGAATGGAGATTGACAGAGGGTCTGATTCCACCATAGAATCACTGTGGGTTAAACTACCAGGTCCAAGGAGTGATGTGATAGTTGGGGTATGCTATCGCCCACCAGATCAAAAACTTGAGGGGGACCTTGAAATGAGGAGACAAATCATGGAGGTGTCTCAGAAGCACAGGATAGTAATCGTGGGGGACTTCAATTATCCCCACATCGACTGGGCCAATGCGAGCTCCGGGCAAGAAAGAGAAACTGGGTTTCTTGACTTGCTGAATGACTGTGCCTTAGAGCAACTTGTCATGGAGCCCACCCGAGAACAGGCAACTCTGGATCTAATACTGTCTGATACTCAGGATCTGGTCAGGGATGTGAATGTCACTGAGCCTCTGGGAACAGTGACCATGCTGCAATCTCCTTTGCCATGCATGTTGGAGGAAGAATGTCAAGCAAATCAGACATAAAAATCCTTGATTTTCGAAGGGCAAACTTCCCTCAGATGAGGAAACTAGTTAGAAAGAAATTGAAGGGGAAGGTTGGAAGAATCCAATCTCTTCAGAGTGCATGGAACCTGTTTAAAACAACGGTAACAGAGGCCCAGCACAAGTGCATACCACAAAGAAAGAAGAGCTAATCTAAGTCCAAGAGGACACCGGCATGGTTAACGAGTGGAGTTAGAGAGGCTCTAAAGCGCAAGGAGAGGTCTTTCTGTAAATGGAAATCCTCCCCAAATGAGGAAAATAAAAAGGAACACAAACTCTGGCAAAAGAAATGTAAGAAGATGATAAGAGAGGCAAAGAAAGATTTTGAGGAACGCATGGCTAGCAATATAAAGGGTAATAATAAAAGCTTCTTTAAATATGTTAGAAGTAGAAAACCTGCCAGAGAACCAGTTGGCCCTCTGGATGGTGAGGGAGGAAAGGGGGAGATTAAGGAGGACTTGGAAATTGCAGAGAAATTAAATGAGTTCTTTGCATCTGTCTTCACGACAGAAGACCTTGAGCAGATTCCGCTGCCTTGACTAAAGAATTAAATCAAATACAGGTTAAAAGAGAAGATGTTTTAGGACTAATTGATAAATTGAAGATTAACAAGTCCCCGGGCCCAGATGGCATCCACCCAAGGGTTATTAGGGAACTGAGAAATGAAATTGCAGATCTCTTAACGGTAATATGCAACTTGTCTCTTAAAACGGCCACAGTGCCGGGGGACTGGAGGATAGCAGATGTCACACCAATTTTTAAAAAAGGAAGGAGGGGGGACCCGGGAAACTACAGGCCAGTTAGCCTTGCATCTGTCCCAGGGAAGATGGTGGAAAGCCTCATCCAAGAGAAAATCTTAAAACACATAGAAGAACAAACTCTGCTGAGAGAAAATCAGCATGGCTTCTGCAAGGGTAAGTCTTGTCTGACAAATCTTGTAGAATTTTTTGAAAAGGTCAGCAGTCTTGTAGATTTGAGTGAACCGGTGGATATAGTCTATCTGGATTTTCAAAAGGCCTTTGACACAGTCCCTCACCAGAGGCTGCTGAGAAAATTGCACAGTTTGGATTGAGAACTGGTTGAGATCCAGTTTGGATTGAGAACTGGTTGAGATCCAGGAAACAAAGAGTAGGTGTCAATGGGAAATTTTCACAATGGAGAGAGGTGAAAAGCGGTGTGCCCCAGGGCTCTGTCCTGGGACCAGTGCTTTTCAATCTGTTCATAAATGACCTGGAGACAGGGATAAGCAGTGAGGTGGCCAAGTTTGCAGATGACACAAAACTTTTCCGTTTGGTAAAAACCAGAGAAGATTGTGAAGAGCTCCAGAAGGATCTCTCCAAACTGGGGGAATGGGCTACGAAATGGCAAATGCGTTTTAATGTAGCCAAATGTAAAGTAATGCATATTGGGGCGAAAAATCAAAACTTTATCTATCAACTCATGGGCTCTGAGTTATCTGTGACAGATCAGGAAAGAGATCTTGGTGTGTTGGTGGACAGCTCCATGAAGGTGTCTACCCAATGTGTGGCAGCGGTGAAGAAGTCCAATTCCATGCTAGGGATTATCAAAAAGGGGATTGAAAATAAAACAGCCAACATTATAATGCCATTATACAAAACAATAGTAAGGCCGCATCTGGAGTATTGTGTACAATTCTGGTCACCGCATCTCAAGAAAGACATAGTGGAACTGGAAAAGGTGCAGAAGAGAGCGACCAAAATGATTACTGGGCTGGGGCACCTCCCTTATGAGGAAAGGCTAAAACATTTGGGGCTCTTTAGTCTGGAAAAAAGGCACCTGAGGGGGGATATGATTGAGATGTACAAAATAATGCAGGGCATGAGTAAAGTGGATAGAGGGAAGCTCTTTTCCCTCTCACAAAATACCAGAACTAGGGGACATGCACTCAAATTGAGGGCTGGGAGAGTAAGAACAGACAAAAGAAAATATTTTTCACCCAGCGTGTTGTTAGTCTATGGAACTCCCTGCCACAGGATGTGGTGATTGCATCTGGCTTGGATGCCTTCAAAAGGGGATTGGACAGATTCCTGGAGGAAAAGTCCACCACAGGTTACAAACCATGATGGAGATGTGTAATCTCCAGGCTTAAAACCAGGGTACTTCAAGGGCCAGATGCAGGGGAGTGGTATCAGGAGACAGATATCTAGTCTCATGTGCTTCCAAAAGCATCTGGTGGGGCCACTGTGAGATACAGGAAGCTGGACTAGATGGGCCTTTGGCCTGATCCAGCATGGCTCTTCTTATGTTCTTATGTTATGTATGTTCTAAAACATTCTACAGTTAGCATCAATAACTGTAGTGTAGATCTTCTCTGTCTAGGTAAGATGGAAGAACAAGGAGAAGCAGGAAGTGACTTTAGAGAGAGAAGGAAGGAAGCCTAAGAGTATCAGTCTGCATGTAGATGTAGAAAAGATGTGAAGGGAGAACATAACTGAGACATCTATCTGCCTCTTGACTCCCCACATCTCTAGAACAGATTATTTGCTACATAGAACAGATTATTTGCTACATTATTTGCTACACTCCATTTCCAGTGTAGTGGAAATACTCATCCTAGAAATGGCTAATTGGAGTTATGTTTTGTTGATATTCCACATGCATAACCAGCTGCTGCACTTACCCCATGAATCTGTGCTGTCCAACTGAGTGTTCTAAAGGCCTCCATCCGATAGACAGTCCTCACCTCAAAGGATTGCCTAAGCCTGTATGAATATGCAGATGTGGCCACATGCAAAAAACTCTGGTGAGTTAAGCATAGGCCTCTTTGATGCTGCAGCCTGTCAGAAGTACTATATGCTGCCCTTATTTTAGATTGGCCAGTCATCCATATTCGGTGATTCCCACTCTTATCCACGAAGAACGAAAACAAAGATGTTGCTCTGTTTTAGAGCTATTGTAGGCCAAAAATAGATTGGAACTCCTGCACTGCAGACTGTCAGCTCAGCACTGCTGTTGATTCAATATGTAGCATTAAGAAATTAATTGCCTTTCCACTTCATCTGTCTGTTTGTGAAATCTTGTAGGAATTATAATGATCGCACAACACTGGCAGGAGGATTAACTGGATCTGATAATGCAAAGTGCTTTGCAAAACAAAACATGTTCAGTTAATGATAAAGATTAAAGAATCATTCTGATTGCCAGGTGAATTCCACAAATGCAAATAGTTGAAGAAAGGCTTTCGGTGACCTACTTATGTAATTTTCCACTTCCTTTTCTAGAACAGTTCTTTAGTGTAGTTTTCCTGAACTGTGCTGGCTGCCTCTTTCCTCAGCTTCATGCTAGGAGAATGGGTTCTCAAACTTAGGGTCTTCCAGCAACCACCTCTGGGGGTATTGTTGTTGTTTTTAGCATCTTTTAAGGCTACACAAACTTAGTGTGTCTTTTAAGGCAACACAAACTCAGTGGGGACTCCAAAACACCTTTGTTTTTTCTCTTGTCCCCAGTTGTGCTTACTTCCTGTGGTTTTTTTTTTTTTTGAATTTGTGGTCATATGCGCTGCCCTTTATTTTACTGAAATTTCTGAATATTTCCTTATTACTGAAAATTCACTGAAAATTTACCTATTAAACACCATGATGTAAGAATATTTATAATTGTGCACGTTACCTCAGAGTTCACAGTGACACAAGGAAGGCGATATGTCAGCATAGAACATTTTTTAAAAATTGTTTGCAATGGAAAAGCAGGGAAACATCACAGAAACTGGCGTTTTGATGCACATCACGGTGGTGGGGACAAAATTTAGGCGGAGAATATAGCAGTGTCCATGAGGACACAGAAACCCCCGTTCTGAATCATGTGATAGTTGGTGGAGTGAATCCGCCTTCTCTTAGGAGCTGGTTCTTCTGGTCGTGGGATAACGCTCTTAGTCTTGGTGTAGTTCTGAGAGGTAAGATGCTTGAACTATTACTCTTTTTTCCTGTTTCCAAAAAGGTCATTAAGAGTGCAGTCAGACAGGCATTTAGCCCATGGTTTGGTCTACTACAGGGATGGATTGGCTTACCTTACTCCTTTTCCCACTGATCATATGATATACTCTAATTGCAAATCTCCCCATCTCTAGAGCATTCTTACCCACACCTTCCTGGGCCCTGTCAGGAGCACCTGTTTATTTGGCATGGTAGGACTACCGAGTTTGTTTTGGTTCCAGAGTGTGCATTCACTGGAAATGAACCCAAGTAAGTCTTGTGGCAATCAAATTGCCTGCCAATGTCAGTTCACCAACACTGAAAAGCGGTTTAAGAAGAATGCATCACTTAGCTATCAGAACAAATGCAGTTAAGGCTAGAATAGGAAAATCAGCTGAGTCCCCCACATGTAGACTCTGTAAAGAGGCAGATGAAACTATTGACCATATATTGAGCTAGTGCAAGAAAATTGCTCAGACTGATTACAAACAGCGTCATAATGTAGTTGCTCAAATGGTTCACTGGAATTTGTGTCAGAACTATCATCTGCCTGTAGCAAAGAACTGGTGGGATCATAAGCCTCAAAAAGTGATTGAAACTGAGCATGCAAAATAACTTTGGGACTTCTGAATACAGTCAGACAGGGTTTTGTAGCATAATACCCTGGATATTGTGATTGTGGAGAAGAAAAAAGTGTGGATCATTGATGTTGCTATGACAGGTGATAGTAGAGTCACCAAGAAACAACTTTAAAACATTACCTGATATCAGGACCTGAAAATTGAACCTCAGAGACTCTGGCATAAACCAGTACAGGTGGTCCCAGTGGTAATCAGCATGCTGGGTGCAGTGCCTAAAGAGCTAAGCAAGTATTTAGAAGAAATGTATTGGAGTTGACAAAGTCACCATCAGTCAGCTGCAGAAAGCCACCTTACTGGGATCTGCTTGCATAATTCGCCAATACATCACATAGTCCTAAACGCTTGGGAAGCGTTTGACTAGTGATTTGTAATACAAAATCCAGTATAGTTATCTTATCTGCTGTGTGATAATTCAATAATAATACAATTGAAAACTTCCTCCTGGAGGCAGAAGGAGACATTATGGACAAAAGATGGCAACAAGGGGTATTTGCCCCTTGCCTTTCCCTAGCCTTAAAGATTCAGTTAAGATCCTAACCGCTGTCTGTATGGAGCTACAAGACTGTTGCTCTTTGCTACGCCATTCTAAACACTGTTATTGCTCTGAGCATTTGCAATGCAGCTGCCATCTTCTACACCTGAATAAGAGCAGATGTTTGCTAATGTGATCAATTGCATTTCTTTATACTTGTTTACTAGGGAGGAGGATTATGTTTACTCTAAGCTCTGTTAAAGCAAAGCCAAAAAACCAACCAACTAATAAAAAAGTGCACGGGTGATACTAAAAAGCGGTGCGAGAAAGAGATCCCTTCCTGGAATCCTTGGCCTGTTCTGATCACTTGAAAGTTTTTCTTTCTCTTTCCTTGCTGCATCCCTGGCAAAGCAGCCAGGCTGCATGCCCAATTTGGCACAGCTCCCCTCGCCTTTGGCAAAGGAGCAGACCGCTGCAGAAACAGGCAGCAGAGATAGCTCACCATCAAGTAATTAGGCCATGGGTTTGCCTTTGTTTACAACATCCCCATCTCTTTTAAACGCTTTGCTGTTTTCGCTGCCAGAATCTCAGGGCCTAGCCTGGGAGGGATATTGTGCCTGGGCAGGGAGAACAAGGAGGGGGTGGGAGAGGAAGTCTGATAACAAAGAAGAGAAAGAACTTGGAGGGATAAATTGTTCACAGGAGTGGGTGCCAATACAAGTCTTCAATTGTGAGATTGTGTGGTCTCTTACAGCAGTATTAGCATTGGATTTTTTGCATCCTTGCCATTTATTCAGTTTTTGTCTCTGTGGCTTTCTATTGCTTTATTTTTCTCTGTGTATCCACAGAGATTACAAGCAATTGGCGCATTATTTGAAATGGAGACGGAGAAGGAGGAGAATGATTTTGAGATGCTCTAATCCAGTACTGACATCTTGGGTGCCACAGGGGTTTTAATTTCTGGGCGATGACTCAGGAATCAAATATCCATTTGGCCATGTATTTCTCTCGGGCCAATCACATTCTTTCAGCTTGACCTACATCACAGGGCTGTTGTGAAGATAAAGTTGTGAAGAGCGACATGTACACTGCTCACTGAAGGAAAAGAAAGGTAGCAATACAATTAATAAACATCTAATAAATAATTATTAACGGATGTTGAACTGAGCTCCAGTGTTTATGACAGGTAATTTGAGCTTGCAACAGGAGAGAGAGTGAGGGATAGGCTTGTGGCAGGAATTTCTCTCTTCCTCAATAATGAATGGTTGTTATGTAGATTGCTATTCTCAGGCTGTACCTCCTTCCTGTTATTTTTTTCAAGAAAATGTTGTTCCTTCTTTGTCCAAAAACTGGTGGGCATTTTACTCTAAGCATGCCAAGAAAATTGGCATCCCCCTTAAATTAGTCCTACTTATTTATGGGATGATTGGTGCTCTGCTGAACTGTGTGTTGAGCCTTGCTATTCAGCTGAAGCAAGGGTTCTCTAGATCAAAATGAATGAATGTCCTCTGAATATGATCAGGCTCTGGAGACCAGAGCTTATAGGCCAGTGATGGCGAACCAATGGCACGGGTGCCAAAGGTGGCACTCGGAGCCCTTTCTGTGGGCACCCAACATCGCCCCTTCACAGCCACCTGTATACAGGTTAAATTACTGTATTGGCACTTTGCAAAGAAATTAGTGGGTTTTGAATTGCAGTTTGGGCACTCGGTCTCCAAAAGGTTCACCACCATCACTGTTATAGGCAGTAGGGCTGCTTTGTGTACTCTCACTTGTCTCCAAACCTGCACAAGTGCATGCATTTGCTTATAGAAGGAGAAGTTTATTGATGGAGACAATTACTTCCAGATTTTTGGAACACCATTTAGGAATGCTTGGGGATTCCCAGCAAAAGCGCCATATGATCAAGAGTCTCCCCTCAGTACAGTTTCCATATATAACTTGGCTACAACAAGAACCAGTAAATGGCTGCTGCAGTACATTGTCTCCAACAGGGTGAGTTCTCTTTGGGGTCTTCATTCCAGATTTACAGTGGAAGGTGCATCAGTTATATGAATGCCATTCCCTGTTCTTTTGCCAGGGGAACTGGTTTGAAGATATTTGTCTGGCTATTTGGGGGGAAGGCTCCATGAATTTTACCATCTCTCTCTAGCAAATCCCTGGTTTTTAAGTAAAAGGTGGAAATGGCAACTATACCTGAATGAAGCACCAAGCCAGGATATGTCCATTGGTCTTTAATTAATTAATTAATTAATTAATTTTAAAATATGTATTTATTTATTTTAAAAGGCTCTCTTTTGTGCCTTTGGCCCGTGCAAAACTGATATCCAAACTGAAGTGCAGCAAAAGCAGGGGAAGAAGTAAGAGGATCTGCCAATGAAGAGAAGGAGCTCATCCTTTCTTGGTATTCTTTTGCCAGCTTTTTCTGAGCAGATACCTTTTAAAGGTGTTGGGTTACAACCCCATCATCCTCATGAACATGGTTTAATGGGAGTTGCAGTAAAACCAGTAAGGCCACAATCTGGAAAAGACTTTCCCAGCCCAACAAAATATACCCTATCAAGGAGCAAAAAGGCTTGGCAATGAATCAAGCATTTTAGTTGATTATCCGCAACTCTGGGTTTGTAGGCTGTGCATAGAGCTTTTAAGTATTTTTGCTAGTTTCTCTGAAGTGTCCATAGCATGAAATGCACAGAATTCACAATTTGTTTCAAATATTATGTCCTTTATATATGGCACTAGAGCAGTCAAGGTATGGTAAGTTTGCTGCAAATAGCACACAAGGCTCCCATATACTTGTATAGAAGGCTATGGTGGCACATAACAGTTGCCATTCCTGTCCTTGCCGAAATTCCTTTTGTGCACAAGAGTAAAAGTCACAGAAAGCCTCTTCTCCTTGGCATTCTTCTTACTGTATTTCAGACAGTTCTTCTTTGCCTTTGCCTGGCTTCTCTCCCCTGCTTGACCGGAATTAGCTCACTTCACATGGGCAGTGACTTGATGCTGCAGTAATCCCAGATTTCAAAAATAAAATTATGAGATTAGATGGCTGAACCAGAATGCTTTAAGCAGATGAACAACAGGAACCCAGCAAACTGCATTAGCATGGTAGCAGAAGGAAGGAAAACAATTAAAACAAACAATAATGTTATTCCTTGGAACATGCATGAATTGAATATTGCAACTCCCTTATTTTAAACTGGTGGCACCTTTGCTTTTTCATGAATGGTTGTCCCTAAAGGAAAGGGAAAGGAAAGGGTTAATTTACCCAGGGCAATGGGAGGATGCCTCCACAAAACAATGGACCTTTTTCTTCCACTCCTAGGTGAGGACATGACCATGCTTCCCTCCTCAGGGCTCTTTGAGCGTTTATACACGACCCCTAAGCTCCGCCGCAAATGGCTGCAAGGTCCGGACCTTAAAAATGTTTACCCACCAGCTCTGGACTTTGCAGACAATTAAGTGCGACCCCGCCCACTTTAGCAAGACCAAACAGCAGTTTTCTTGTACCTGCTTTTTGGAGGTGATAAATATTTGATCCGGTGTAAGGATAGTGAGTGCGGGGCTCTCCTGGCTTCCGTTTGTTCTTTTTTTGCGCCCTGCCCCTTTAAGAGATCTGAATGCTGCCCGGAACAAAACGGAGGTAAGAAGGCATTCTTTTCTTTCTTTTTTCTCCTTCCCTCAGGCAGCCAGCAACCAGGAAGTGCGGAGGGGGGTGGGGACAGAGGAAGATCTAGGAACCCCTAAGATCTCTGGTCCGAATTTAAGTGGCCAGCGGATCTTAGGGGTCGTGTAAAAAGGCCCTTTGTCAAACCAGTACCTTTATTTTCATGGTCACCATGCTTTGCAAATATAAATGTTGAGCCACCAGTTTGTTTAGATCCCCTTGTCTGAGGCAGCATAGTAGAGGAGCAAGGCAGGAGGCAACTTTAAGGTGTCCAAAATCCAAAGAATATGTAGAGAGAGTTTTATTTTTGAGGCCAATAATGGGGCCAGTTTTGGAACATAATTTGCACTCATCATCCTCATACAGGCTTCCATTTTCAAATCCAATTGGGGTTTTAACAATTAGGTAAAATTACAAAGGGCATTTTTTTTCTTTTCTTT
Source organism: Phrynocephalus guinanensis (assembly GCA_037367245.1). Lineage (NCBI taxonomy): Eukaryota > Metazoa > Chordata > Lepidosauria > Squamata > Agamidae > Phrynocephalus > Phrynocephalus guinanensis. Next base: position 61,006,228 of record CM074737.1, on the reverse strand, counting down.
AACAACTTCAGAACCCAAACCTTGACAGTCCTTTAGAATGGAAGGGGGAATTTTGGAAGTAGGGGTGACCGATGATGATAGAACACAGGAATCTTTATGATAACTCACAGGACGGTGCTCATTTCTATTGTTACTCACAGATTCTTTTCATCATTCCATGCCATAACTTGGGAAGCTTTCCCCATTATTTTATCTTTGGATTTGATGGTGCTTTCTGTCTACTCTGCAGCTAAATGCACAGGAGCTTCCTTGGTCAAAAAAAGAATGGTTGCAAAGCTTCTTTTGCCATGAGAAACATTTCTGGAGAAAATGAAAGGCAGCAAATAGGTCAGGCCACCTTATCCTTAAAGCAAACCCAGTATGAATTCTATAAACAAGAAGCCCAATCATACGGAACAATTGACTGAGCCCCCTTTCACTTTTAAGCACATCCAAGTGAATTAAAATATTTAAACATATCTAATGACATATATTAGTTAGGGGTTTGCAACTACTGTTTAATCTAATAAGGATCCACGTATTTGCTCTGCAGATTGTAACAAACCCACCCTAAGCTGATTTGGAGCTGGCCTGAAATGGTTTGTTCTTGGATTCAGGGAAGAGGGAGGGCAGAGACTATGAATACAGAGAGCAAAGGTTCATGACCTGGAATAGGGGACACTACACCATGCCATCAATTTCAGGAATGTCGTGGACCTCCTGGGTATAGGGAAACTCCTACCATCTGGTTATCTGATCTCTCCCTTGCCCAGCTCTTGCCTTTCTGGGAATCTATCTTTCACCACCCAGCAGCGGGCAGTGAAACATAAAAGGAAACAGAAAACAGGTGGGGAAGAAAAGGGAGTCCCTGGCATTAAACAAGAAAGTCAATCATCCATCCAATGGTCCAGTGTTGGCAAACCTATGGCACGCATGCCAAAGGTGGCACTTGGAACCCTTTCTGTGGGCACCCAGCATCGCCCCTCCACAGTCAACTGTATTCAGGTTAAAATTGCTGTATTGGCACTTTGCAAATAATTAGTGGGTTTTGAATCGCAGTTTGGGCACTTGGTCTCTAAAAGGTTCGCCATCACTGAAATAGTCTCAGGCATACATTTAATCCTAAATGCAACGAAATGTAGCCACCTAAAGGGGAAAAGGGGGAAGAAAAATTCAGAACACAGCGGGCATGGTAAGTGATATAGCACCCTTCTTTTGGCACGCCTGGATGCCAAGTGGTTGCTCACTCAGGTGGTTGGGAACAAATATAGAATCTGCTGAGGTCAGTCTGAGCACTTAAGAGATTCAGCCATTGGGATTTTCAGGATAGGACTTTGCTTTCATTGAGACTTCAGCTGTCAATCTTCTTTGACTTTGTTGCTTCTTTCTTTTCCTAGAAAGCAACTGCTGCCAGTTTTCGTCCCCCAAAAGTATAACATTTCTAATCCCCAAAATGCCAGAGCAAAGTTCAGGGATTTGCAGAGGTTGGCGGACCAACCTGAGGTTTTATTAAACTGCCCCTTGTATCTGATCTGGAAATGCACAAATACCTCTACGTTTCATCAAGTTTGCACACTACCCAACCCCTTAAAAAGGTGCCCATTTCTAATACTACCAATATTTATGAGGAGGGGGTGATAGATAAGAATAAAAAATGACTTTTGGGAGAACATGGTTTCCAAATGCTGTCCAGTTTCTAGAGGTGTTTCAGGCCTCTCAGCTTGGCCCAGAAAAGGGGTGTCATCTCAGAGGGTATAGGATGGCCTACAGGTTCTCTTATAACTATCTATTCATGTGTGAAAAATAGGCAACCCAGCTTCGAAGAGTGGCTGCAGGACTATTGGAGGATAGTGGTGGACTATGATTCATTATAGTTGATTCTGACAATTATTTGTACGCATATCATGTACTCCTGTAGCCTATCTCTGCCTTTTCCTTGTACGTGTCAACAGACGTAGCAGTTTCTCCTTGACAAACATTTAAAAGCCAACAAACAGTGGGAGGAAAAATCTTAGAATCTGGGATCAGACAGCACTAATGCAGAACACATGAGACACCATTAAATTTAAACAAATGTCTATATAGAGTGAATGACTTTTATTTCAAAAATGAGTGTGTGTGTGTTCCCTCTAAGGACTGTGCTTGAGAAGAGCTCCATTGGCTCCATGCAGGGGCACTCAGGTTCAATACCTGTTTACTTCTGGGTTTCAGATGAAACCCTTCCCCCTCCCCTGCACAGATGTTTAAGGCACAGCTAGGATGAAAATCAGAGGGAACACGGGGTGGGGTGGGACTGAATCAGAAGAACAAACAGGGCACTTAAGAATGGCTTGGTCATTTTCTGGCATTACCACCCTTAAAATTATGTATTTCCACTAGACCACATGACTTGGTGGGAAAAGAGTCCGTATATACTATAACATTTCCCTCATATTTGGAAACACTGGTGATTGCTTGATAGAAAGGAGCAGTGGTATCTTTATGCTGGAGATGGCTCGTGACCAACAGACTGAGCTGTCCCCTTTAAGCCCTGGGTCTAAAACTCCCCCTTTAGCAGCAGCAAGAAAAAGAGCATCACTTGATCTGAGATGGAGATTATTTTTATGTTCTTGCATTGTTATCAGTGTAGGAGCAGTGGTTAAATGCCTGTACTGCAGCTAAAACTCTGCTCATGACCTAGGGTTCAATCCCAGGTAGTCAGCTCATGGTTGATTCAGCCTTCTATCCTTTCAAGGGAAATCCTTAACTGATACGAGGCCTGGAGTGTTACAGATTGATCTTCTTTCATGTCCAGTTTTTTTGCAGATAAGCTTGCTTTGTTTGGCGATTGGTCTTCAGAAATTGTGGTGGCTCAGTGGACTAGAGTGCTGAAAATGTTGGCTGCAAAGTCAGCGGCTTGGTGGTTTGAATCCCTGGTGCCACGCAGCCGGCGAGCTCCTGCTGTTAACCCCAGCTCCTGCCCACCTAGCAGTTCAAAAGCATGTAAATGCAAGTAGATAAATAGGTACTGCTGTAAAAAGCGGAAAGGTAAAACAGTGTTCCATGAGCAGAAATGCATTCAACCATTCCAGTCACATGGCCACGGACTTCCACAACACTGGCTCTTTGGCTTGGAAAGAGAGATGAGCACCGCCCCTAAAGTTGAACACTACTGTGCAGGTGCAAACCTTCACCTTTACCTTTACCTTCAGAAATTAAGGACAGCATACCTTTGTTTTTACACTTCTTGCTGGACGTGCGGCTGCTTGAGTACAGTACAATACGTATAAATCTTGGATTCTGAGAGAGAGCGCCCCTTCACCACCACCCCTGCAAGACAGTAGACAGTATAGTTACGCTTCCTGGGGATAATGGTAGTTGTGGTCTAACACACCTGAAAGATGCCAGTTTAGGGAAGACTTACAACCCAGTGCATCCAGGGGACATCAAGCTGGAAACAGCATTTATGGTATTGTTATTACAGCAGGAAGTACTTTTGCATTAACCTTCATTGCTATTCCTTCTTTTGAACTGGGCACAACACCATTTTCGCTTTGAAATGCTGAAAATGGGGCAAAGGTAATGCAGACATGATGAGAATGCTTGTGTGTCAAGAAGTTTTAGAAGTGAGAGTAACCGTCATCGTTGGCTGAGATGTCAAAGCAGGCTGCAACAAACCCGAAAAATAGTTTTCAAGTGGGATCATTGTCAATAGATGATGCCCCAGTCTAGCTTCCCAGGCCCAGTCTGGTCTCAAGGGAGACAGTGTGACTCCCCCCCCCCCCATTGCCTGTCCTGTGCTGCTTTAGACATCCCCAGTCACAGTCAAACTAAGGTCAGAGCCGCATAGAAGTGAGGCCCACAAAGAGTCATGGGAACCAAGGGGTCGGGGTGGGGGAGGAATCTCATACCCCCAACTCCAAGTTGTAAATCATCCATCAACACCCAGCCTTTTCCAAGCAGTGGCTAAAGAGATTGGTTTCTAAGCCAGCCTTTCCTGTCCTAAGCATCTTAAAGGAATGTAGGTAGAAAAACACAAGGCTATTTTTAACAAACTAATCCAGAGATTCATAGCTGTGCTTGCTTCCAAATCCCAACGGGACTGAGCTGCCTGTGACAGATAAACAGGGAGCTTTTCATCAAGGTGGGAGGTGGAGGGAAAGATACCTCCTCGCTGAAGTGCATGGCAGTGTTCCTAATGAAATTCAGTTTTGTCTTTCCTTCCTTCCATGAAGGGCTGATGTGTGACTGCATCTCTTGGACAAAGAGAGAGAGAGAGAGAGAGAGAGAGAGAGAGAGAGAGAGAGAACGATCTGGCTTTGAAGAGGTAGGAGGAAGTGCAACAATTGCAAATCAGTAAATCATAATAATAATAATCACCATTGTAGATCCACAGAGCTGCAAGGGACCCTATGGATCACTGAATCCAGTGCCTCTCAAGGAGGCACCATCTGTCCAAAGTAAAATTCTACATTGGGAAAGGAGTGGGTGAATACCATCTGTGCCAGCTGTGGAACTCTTGTCTTGTTCCAAATAGATGTTGTGAGTATTCCCAGCATTTGGGAGAAGAAGAAAAAATATCAAATGTCTTTTTTATAGCAGAGCAGATTCAGCATAGAAACATGGGTGGTCAGTCCCACTGGGGATCAACAATAAAGCAAGAGAAACAGTTAAAATCAAATAACTTAATTGATATTGAGACAGGTACATTTTGGATAAAAAAGCAAAAGCCCTAATACTAACTAGACAGACAAGTAAGAGGGATAGCATGTCTTCTCCTTATAGAAACATGAAAGGAAGCTGAAGAAAAGAAAATCTGTAGTTGAAAGAATGTCAGTTTAGCAAAATGTGCAAGAGGAAATGGAGGTCACAGAGTCAAAAGGCTAGACTAGTCTTTCCTGACATCTACCCTCAACTTCTTTTCTGGTTATTTGGGCTATAGAGATGGTAAGATGCAATGCTTGGAGATTACCAGCGCAACAGCTCTTACCTATGATTGCCAAAATTTTACCATAATCATAAGGCTAAAGAAAAGAAAAATATAACAATGAAGATCAACTGGAATGCTAATAAAACAGGCAAGAAATGAGTAATTATAGTATTCTTTCTGAACATCAGACTAAAAAAGTATTAGAAAACACACAGTATTAGAGATGGGCACAAATAGAAAAAATGGCATTTTGTTTCGTTTCGTTTTGTTAAGGAGTTCGGTTTGTTTTGTTTTGTTTTTCGTGAATTTTCATGGGAAAAATATTTCATTGTTTCGTTAATTTGTTATTCATTTTAACCCACTGTTTTCCCCCAGCGCCCACTGTGCGGCCCCTGGGGCCCGGTCGGAGCTGGGGGGTGCCTACAAACGGGCATGGGAGGAATAAAGAGGGGGAGCGGCATTGGAGCCATGCTGCTCTGGCCGCCTAAGTGTGGCCTCCTTCTTATCACCCCCTCCTGATTGGCCCTGCGATAACGGGCTGTGGGTGGGAGGCACAAGAGGGCGGCTTTGAAGCCGCGCTGCTCTGACCGCCTAAGCACAGCCTCCTTATCTCCCTCCCGATCAGCCCCACGATAACAGGATGCAGGAGGGAGGTGCAAGGGGGGCGGCTTCAAAGCCACACTGCTCTGGCTGCCTAAATGTGGCCTGCTTCTTATCTCTTCTCCCGGGGCTGGGCCGAGGCTCGAGCCTGCCGTGTCCCTCGATGGCACAGACGAGGTGCGTGCTCCCTCCGTGCAGCTCAGTGCGAAAGGACCTCCAGACCAGTACCAGGTAGGAGACATCTTCGCCCCCCATTAACGAAACGAACCTAACCAAACCAATTTTTATCTGTTCGTTTCGTTTTGTGTTAAATTTGCCCCTAGGGTCGTTATTTGTTTCATTACATAACGAAATGAATAACGAATAACGAAACGAAGCAAAAAAAATCATTTTGTGCCCATCTCTACACAGTATATTTAGAATAGCCCACAGTCCTTTCATATGAACAGGCAATTATTTAGATGGATAGGGATGTGTTTGGGGAATATTTTGATTACAAATATCATAATTAGAGATGGGCACGAAACAAGCGATTTTTCGTTTTTGTTTTCGTTTCTTCGTTTCGTTACGCAACAAAAACAAAACAAATTTTTTAAAAAACAAAATGAAAATGAAAATGAAACGACCAAATTTGCCGTGTTTTTCGTTTTCGTTGCAGCAGATGCATTGCACTAAAAAGAATGCTAACGAAACAGCAATTTTTCATTTTCATTTTCGTTTTTTCGTTTCGTTACCTAACGAAACGAAAATGAATTTTTTTGCAAAAAACGTCACAAAAACAAAAACGAACTGAAACGGACCCCTAAACGACCAAAGGACAAACAAAACACCATTTTTTTGAGTCGTGCCCATCTCTAATCATAATTCTTCATTCTGGAAGTTCTACCTGACAGACAGGCACTTTAATGTGACTCTCCTGGGAGAAAGGCTCTGAGGTTGAGCTATGCCTAGCTTCTTGATCTTGCCCAATGCTAGCTGGGAGCTTTCTCTATAAGTAGGAAGCTTTGATGGAGCTAGGCTAGGCTCAGCTTCAGAGCCTTCCAATTAAGGCCTTTCTCACAGGTGAGCCACATTTAAGCATCTATCAGATAGAATTCCCAGAATGGTGAATTGTTGTATATGTCATCCAAAGATCCCACTCCTAGTGGTAGAAATTCTAGCCCAGCTAATTTGGATTGGGACATGTTGGGGAAGGCTATTAGCGCTTGAAACATTTTGTTTTTCTAGTATGAACGTCCTAGACATTGGAGATCATTTAACACACTTAACTTCCCTGGGGCATTCAGGCTACAGATGATTCCCAGTGATCAGTTGACTCAATGAAGTTTGTTTACTTTCTTGTTGTGACTCACAGGCTCTCTGGTATGTTTAGTGAAGTACTCAGGAAAATTTTTTTTTAAAAAAAATCTCAATGCTGAGTTGGCTGTAGATGAGAGGCAATGTATATTACATCTGGAGGGCATATGGCGATAAATCTCTAAATAGCCATGACCTTATCTCTTTCTTACCATCCCATTTTCCTGATTGCAAAATGAGTTTGTTCCAAGGTTCTTTGATCCTGGGATATATTCACACGTTTGAACTTTGGACCTGGAAAAAAGAGATTAAAATATAAGATGTAAGAAGAGCCGAACTGGCCTTGACCAATAGTCTAATAAATCCAGCATCCTGTTTCCCACAGTGGCCAATGGGATGCCATGATACAAATGGGGTTGGGGGCAACAGGTCACTCCTGCTATATATTTCCCAACAGCTAGCAATCAGAGGTGTCCTCCCTGTTCCATGGAGGTAGGCATAGCCATCATGAACAGTAGGTGTTTCAGTACTTAGACATATTTTGTGAGTCACAACTAGAATTTACAAGTCAGCATGCCCCTCTTCTGGTCTTGAGGCATTATAGTTAAACAAAAATATAAACTTTCTCAACATTTTCTGCTAATTGGTTGTCCACCATGAATTTGTTTAATTCCCCTTTAAAACTATGTATGTTGGTGGCCATCATCACATCTCAACCTGGTGAACCCCAACATTTAATTCTTCATTGTCTTTGAGAAACTGGGTATTTGTGAATTCTAATACAAGTTAACCTTATCCACACCTTCCAAATTAGAATGGTACTTCACTTTAGATTTCCCAAATGTTCTGAATACAGCGTGTATCTCAGAGCAGAAGTGTAAAAATTCTTTTTTTAGATTTATGTTGCACAAAGAAATAATTTGAAAATGCAAATGGTATCATAAATATGCTTAGAAAAATGACAACATATATTTTAAAAGCAAAAATTTGGAGATTAATGAATTTAAGATCTATAAAAGTGAAATAGACTGGGAATAGACTAGTTTACTCAATTACTAGCTGAAAAACAGAAGGTCATGGTGTAGTCTATATTCTTTATTCTATTATTGGACTGTGTCTAATCAAATGGATTTCATGAGAAGAGGAAGACTCATTCCTAATGCAGGTCTGCCCTCTCCTGGAAAACACAAAGTCTTTCAGCATGAGATTGCTTCAAAAGCAGAAAGCCAATCAGAGACCAAGTTACGCCCGTTTCTTGAGAAACCAGCTCCCACTGGCTGCCAGTCAGCTATTGGGCACAATTCAAGGTGTTCACCTTGACCTACAAAGCACTGTACGGCCTAGGTCCTAGCTACTTCAAAGATCGAATCTCACAGTATGAATCAACTTGGGTGTTAATGTCATCAGGAGAGGCCCTTCTCTCCATCCCACCACCCTCACAGGTATGTCTCCTGGAACACATGAAAGGTCCTCTGCTACTGTGCCCAGACTCTGGAACTCCCTCCCACTAGAGGCCAGGACTGCCTCATCTCTGCCTTCTTTCTGGAAACAGGCAAAGACCTTTCTCTTCAGGCAAGCTTTCCCTGAATGATGGTCTACCTATTAGGTCAGGTGTCTTTTATATGAATGTACAGGATCACATAGACTTTGTGTTTATAACTAATTATAACCTTATGAGTTTACATTGATGCTATGTTTTCAATTAGTTTTCATCACACATAACTTTACAAGGAACTTTACTCCCCTTTAACTACTCACATTCTCTTGTAGCTTTAATGTAATGTTGTCTATTAATGCTGTAAGATGTCCCTCAATTCCCTGTTCTCAATACTTGAACATGTCTTACCTGTACTGGACTGTATATTATCCCTCATTCTGTAAGCTGCCTTGGGTCTTTTTTCCAAGGAGAAAGGTGGGGTAAAAATACTCTAAAATAAATAAAATAATAAATTGTTGTCAGACAGCAGCTTGCTGACACAATAGGCCTTCACATGTCAGGTTAGTGATGGGCTGACTTGAATCTGTGGTGAGTGGGCTGGATGATGAATTATGGGAGCAAAATCACAAGAGTGAGCTTTGGTTTGCAGGATCGCGCCTTTTTTCTTTGATGCTTAGTGCTTCATAGGCATGTATACAGTTGCAGTTTGCAATGTGTTCTTGATGGGGAGAAGCTTCAGTGGTCAGAACGGCATCTATTGCCTCCCACTAGGGCTGCCCGAGCAGCCGCTTCTGTTCCCCTGATCTTTCAGGATTCAAACCGCTACCAGGGCATGGCCAAGTGATGCCATGGGGTGGGCTGTCGTGAACTGCCAAGAGGGAGGACATTTTGTTACAACTGCAAAAGAATATGTGTGCTTGAGAGCTTGAAAGCAGGCAATATGGGTTTTCCGCATTTGCTCCTAAAGCACTGCTCATGGGTTTAGGCATCTGGTTGCAGAGTCAGGGGTTGGATATCTGGTTCTTCACTGAAACTCCTTGAGAGGGGCTGGACTCAATGATCCATAAGGTCCCTTTCAGCTCCACACTTCTACAGTGATGATGATTAAAGCGATATGACATCTCTGCAGCATCTGCACAAACACTGTCACATTGAGCCCTGGCACCAATTGGGAGCCAAGTAGAGGTAAGTAGCCCGGCATTAACTTAGTACACAAAACAAAATCGGGGTTCTCCTCCTCTCCCAGCGCTCCTTGCCATGAGATTTGTCTCCCTGTCTGGAGACCCAAAGAGGTGTAGTGGTTCCCTGAGACTTCAGCCAATACCCTGAGACCTGCCAATCCTCCCTTCCACTTGGCTTTCGCGCAGTCTCGTGCCTGCAAACCTGCCCACTCACTGGCATGCAGCTGTTTGAACCTACCCCAAATTACACCCCCCTGGCCGGCCAATATTTCCCCACTGCCAGCTCACAAAAATTCTTCACAGAAGATGTGGAGGTACAGGGGAGATATAAGAAAAGGAACAAAATTCCCAATGTATTCATGTTATGAAATGGGGACATGATCAAACAGTTGAAAGAACTGCATTCTTTCTAAAATGAAAACAGCTCATTTGTCTGAGCTCCTGTTAAGGAGGTGTGGAGAGGATTTTTCTGTTTGCTGTGAAGAGCCTCCAGCTTCAGTCTAGTCACCTGATGCTGACCTCTCTGCACCTCACTTCTTGGTAGGACTCTGATTAATATGCCAGACTTAAGCTCCAGTGGCAATGTTTCACAGTCGCATTTGAAAGTAATTCCTAGGTGGAAGCAGGGTTCATCGGTGGCCGGCTGCCCCTGATTTGCATATCATTACCCAGCATCCTTAGGGTTTTGCATCTCATCTTGCAGTAATTAGGAGAGGATCCATTTTGAGGACAGCCATGACAGAGTTCGACTTGCAGCAGTTTTGTGGCTGAGTACCTCCAGGAGGCTTGGGTGGGTGGGGAGGCAGCTTGCTTTAATTTGAAGCAGATTCTGCTGCATATCACCTGCAGCAGTATTAGAAGGGTAGAAAGGCTTATTGCGGAATTTAATCAACAAGTCTTGAAACATTATTTCATTGAGTTACTTTTCTGTAAACCTACAATATTCAGAGATGAAGGGTGGTGACTGCCATTGGATCACCTCTCCTGGAGGACAGACTACTGCCAATGTCCTCGGCTGCATTGCTGTGGTTGTCCCTCAGTCTAGAGAACCTTAAATCTGGACAACAGTGTTTGCCTTGAGCTATAGTTGATTAACTCAATAACTGGTCCCCCTAAGCTTAAAGCAAACAACAGAGCATCATCTCATCTTATCTCCCATTACCTTGAATACAACTATCCTAGGCACTATGGCTAATGTAGGAATCTATTTGAACCCAGGCTTCAAATTAATTGGACAAGAGCCTCTTGCATAGCTTACGCAAAGGGCACAGTATTTGGAGGCAAACTGTCCCATTGAGAAATCTCTGTGGGTGTTATCCGTTGCACAGTGGACCACAGAATTAGTGTGCAATGGATTAGGTCTATCGTGACAGCTTAAAGTGGGGAAGCTAATATCTAATGGTTACACTGTTTGTATTACATCATTGTAATAGGAAACTGAATTGGGGCCATTGAATCTTACTAAAGAAGATTATGAAATGAGATGAAGCTATGCCTCATGGTATGTACGAATTAGATTAAATGTGGGCATCGCAATAGAGGCACTTGTTCTGGCTCTTTTCTCCAGGGTAGAGCATATAGAAGGCAGGCCTTTATGGTTCCAAATAGCACATACCCATCATCTCTGCTCTTGGGCTCTCCCCACAGTGCTTTTGGAGGATCATTGAATGGTGCACCTTCCTTTATAGTAAACTGAGATGGTTGTCATTCCCAATGCTTGTTGTTGTTCAATCTCTTTAATCCTGCCAATGAGCTCTGAAATGGTGGTGAACAGTGCACTACCTCACTTTAAATGAACCTAAATGGAGTTGGGGAAAGTCACTTGTTGGTCACTTAATGTGTCAATAAGCCACTATATTGTCACTATTTCTGTCTTTAAAATGTCACATTTCTCCTTGTTTGTTTTGACTCCATGAAGCGCTGGCAACCCTGCAGCATGCCAATCTTTATTTTCATTTTGAAAGTAACATTACAAGGTTGGGAAGGGTGGGAGGTAATGTGAATCTTACCGTTCAGGAATCCAAAGTGAAATAAGTTGTCTTCTGCTTCCTTTTGCTCAATGTGGAACTTTGTGATTCAAGAACATTCGCCCTGTAAGCTTAAATCTGTTTCCAGACTCATACTTCATTATTAGAAGAGCATCTTGCTTACCAGATGATTGCATGTGATTGCTGCAGGAGGAACATTTCTTGTCCTATGCAATTTGTTTCTTTTGTTTTGTAATTGGTTTTTCAAGACACAGTCATGTTTTTTATTTGGAAGAGCCATTGATTAGATATGAAAAACTGCTTGAATGAGATCTTCAGAACACTAAAAGGATTTCGGCCTTAATTATGGGTTATTTGTAATGCATAGATTAGCCATTAAGGGGTGGTGATGAGGCTTCCACATTGCAGAGAGTAGCGGAGAGGGAACTGGTGCAGTGCAAAACAAGACCCATGTTGTGCAGCAAAATTCTTTTGAGCAAGACCCAGCCCTCTTTTGGTGCGCAAATCTGAAAATTAACCTTGTCTGCAGTTAAGCTCCTCTCGTGTGTATAACAGTGCTGTGCCTAATATTCAGTGACGATTTTAGCTACAGGATTTTGAAAAATCATTGTGCAGCTCAAGCTCAACGCTGACATTCTTTTGAGCCACATATTATATTTGGTTGTCTCCAAAGGCTTAACATAAAACAGCCCTCTTTTGGTGCGCAAATCTGAAAATTAACCTTGTCTGCAGTTAAGCTCCTCTCGTGTGTATAACAGTGCTGTGCCTAATATTCAGTGACGATTTTAGCTACAGGATTTTGAAAAAACATATATATATATATATATATATATAGGCTCAATATGTCTGAAGTCTTGAACAGATGTTGGAGTTCTAGTCCTAAATGGAACTTTTCCAAACTGCCTTGAATATCTCTGCTTGGAGAAAGATGGGGGTGAAAGTCAAATCAAATCAATCAACCCACCAACCATTCAATCAACCAATCAATCATATTGACAATAAAACATCAGGATTCTACCAAACAGATATTGTGATGTGTTGCAAAGATGTGAATGGGTTGGTTGTTACCTCTCCTACACCTGAGGGAATTTATTGTGCTGGGTGGAACTAGTGCAAAGTTGCATGGTTTATGTGGAAATGATCACCATGACTTGAAGGAGTGCAGGATATACAGTGTAGGATAAAGTGCAATTGTGCTCTTCTTCCCCCCCTCCCCAATCAAGACTCCATTCCTTTTTTCTTGTTCTGCTGGTGTATCATATGTAGTACTGGTGGCCCTTGCATTCTGCCAATGTGACAGAATTAGGATACCCTCTTGTGCTCACTGCCATTCAAACGTGATGGCACATGATGGCTAATGATGCCCTGTCTTTGACGCAATGTAGCAATCTCTTTAAACAAATAATAAATCCCTTAATGTATGCCTAAATTCATCTGAAGACTTCTCCATAGGCTTGGCTTTGAAAGACCACAGATAATGTGGCTCTCCGGATATTTCCATTCTGCGTTCATACTGAAAACTGTTTAATCTGCATTAGCTATGCCTTTGCAATACTACAATCCTTTTGCATTGGTGACTGATGTATGGATGCTGAAAGTCTGTTACACCTTTCTCTGATTAAGTATTTTTGTTAGCTTATAGTTCCCATCATTCTCAGTCCCCATGCCTGTCCTAACTGGGGATTGGTGGGAGTTATATTAGTACACATTTGGGTGGAAGCAAGTTGGAAGGATGTATCTAGTACAAGGGCATACTGTATTCCCCATTTTAGACATGCTTCTCATCCAGACACATAATGGATATCTTGCTTGGGAAAATGGCACCTCTGACTAAGTTATGCAGATCTGAATAGCTCAAGAATATTTTAGAAGTACTGTACTGTATTGCTTTTGTCTGATTTTGTCCTAAATGATTTTTTTAAAAACATAAAATCATTGCTATGAGTATCATTGTAACTGTCACAGCACTGCATTTTTGAGAATAGTGTCTTCCACATCTCCTAAAGCATTATTGAACTCATGTATCCCTTGCCTATTCATTTGTCAAAACTGATTTTAAAAAAAAAACAGGGAATACGAGAGCTGTCATTCGTATAATTACAGATGCTCAAGTGACAATGGCAGGATCCCATTTTTATGCTAACAAGGGCTGATCCAGTAGCGGACTAGAAGAGGGCTAGTTTCTAAACTCCCTTTTGAGATAAAAGAAGTGCCATTGATTTTTGAATAGTGAATAAAATATGAGAAAGGCCTTGAGTTTTTTTTAATGTATTTGTTGTTTTTAAAAAAAGAAAGATGAAAAATAATAACGGCTTGGGACCTGAATACCTGGCTTGGGACCTGAATACCTGGTGGAGTGTATCTCTCAGAGATCAACAGAGGCTAGGCCCACTCAAATGTTGCGGGCACGCTCACTCAGGGTTGCCACCTCGAGGGAGGCGTGGAAGTCAGCAACGCATAACCGCGCCTTCTCGGTGGTTGGCCCTTTGTTATGGAACCAGCTACCGAGTGAGCTGTGCCTTGCACCATCCCTGCCCGCCTTCAAAAAGGCTTTAAAAACTTTACTCTTTAAGGAGGCTTAAACTTTGCGCTTTAAGGAGGCTATTTAGGTTTTTTTTCTATTCAATTTTTTTCCTCTGCCACCACCACTTCCTGTTGAGGGTCTCCCCCTTCTTTCCTTATTGCTGTTTTTCCCCCATTGGTGTTTTATTATTGTCTTATCTAATGTTTTTACCTGTAAACCGCCCAGAGTCCCTCTGGGAAATGGTGCAGTATAGAAGTGCAATAAACAAACAAACAAACAAATAAATAAACAAACAAACAAACAAATAAATAAATAAATAAATAAATAAATAAATATAAATAAAAAAAACAGTATGATGCTTGATGAATTTTGCTATTCCATAAGCATTTCAATTCAGAATATAAGAATGGGGAATGCTTTCATTTTTTTTCTGCATTAAGGAAAGAGACCCAGGCCCAGAAGTGCTGAAAAATTACAGCCACCATCAGGAACTGACTGGATATCTGTTTCCTTGTTGATTTTTGGGTTGGAAGGCTAATGGTGGGGAAATGTGGTCTCCGGGGAGGGGGGGGGACAAAATGCTATTCAGAAGTTGAAGATGCTTAGTTTTGTTTAACTGCATCAAGGCCGTGGGAGGGGGGGAGGGGGGCTCCATGAAAGTCATGAGGCTGCAAACATAGGCTCCCACCAGGGAATCTGAAATGCAGGCAACTGAAGAGTCTATAGCTGGCTGAATAGCTCAGTCATTTAGATATATGGGTGCCGAGCCAGTGGCTGGTAGTTTTATTTCCCCACTGTGTCACCTGGGAGAAAAGCCAGCCTCTGTAACCCAGGGCAAGCTGCAAAGACCCAGGGCACCCCCAGAAGTAGAGAATGGTAACCCACTTCAGAGTATTCTCTGCCTGTAAAACTCTAAAAAGCATCATCATAATATGTCAGAATTGGTGGCACATGATGATGATGATGATGATGGATAGTCTGTATCCACAAATGAGATCTTTCATAATATTAATGGCACTGAATTGCTCATTCAAGATCAAACCATCCTTTGCAGTACAGTAGTGAGAGCTTGCAACCATTTGCTTATCATAGGAATAGTATTTAAGATCATAGGGAAGAGTTGGTGACAGAGGTTGGAGGACTTCAAATCTTGGAAAATAAGTAAAGATACAAAAAAGAAATGATCCCTGAGACCAGGTTCTTTTTTTTGTTAAAAAAATCTTGTTTTTCCCCTGTTCTAAGAAAGAAAGAAAAAGAAAGAAAGAAAGAAAGAGAAAGAAAGAAAGAAAGGACTGAAAACCAATAGGAACAATAGGAATGAGTTGTGATGCACTGAAAAATTCTCTCTCGGTGAATCCAAACATTATTTTACTTCAAAGGAGGATGGACATCAGAACTAATCAGAAAGTAAATTAACAGTAGAATTTTGGAGAGTGGTGCATACTCTGCCCTCTGCACTTTTGTGATGCTTCTTTTGATACTGGCAACATTTCCCAGAAATCCAGTCAGTGGCTTCTTTTCTATCAAGCAGCCGACTCGTTTGTTGGAGGCACTCTGCTTCTTTTCTTTCATGTCTCCTTGTATATAGGGCTTCCAATTCCAGACTCAAAGCAGGCTTTTATTTATTTATTTGATTTATATACTACCCCATTAGTGCAAGCACTACCCTGGTGCCTTTAATGTCAGTATTAGGGCAAAAAAAATTTAAATGATGAAGCAAGATCACCCACTTCTGTGCTACAGTGGTGAGAAATAATGCATATGTCAATGCCTCTGATTCTCCATAGATTCTCCGCCATCGGGAGAGCACGGCAGACAGTCAGAAACAAGAAAACTTTACCTGATGCTATGGAATCACAAAATCCGTGTGACGTCCTGTTGGTATGATCCTGCTTTTGTGTTCTATGGGATGCATGCAATGATTTGTGTGGAGAGTGCCTCATGATGGGAACATCTTGGTTTTACGTAGTTTGCCATATGAACTGGGATCACACACAGAAGTAGATGTCTGCATTGTGTTCCATCCGATACACTGCAGCCTGGATTATCCCTAAGAACCCTTCAGGGTTCTCAGCAGTCTAGCAAGTAGTCCTCGTCAAAAATGGCAGAATTGCTCGAGCTTAAAAAACAACAACCACACAACACTTTTCTTTTTTTAAAAAAGGAGCCCTCTACCCTATCACCTCCCAGATGGTCCGTGCATCTCCAGGGATTAGCCCATTCATGTTGACTGGGGTAGATGACAGGAACTTTCGCTGATGGAAATAACCACATCCTGAGATTGACTTTCCCGGTGATGGTGTATCTCTCGAATCTCGCCTATTTCACTGACGTTACTGCTGATACAGTTCATATCGCTTTTGTTGCTGTCATCTTCAGGGTTGGGACCAAACATCCAGTCTGCAAACACAATGTTGGAATGGAGATGTGAGTATTTCAATGTATTTGAAAGGTAGCTAGAGACCCCATGCATCTTATGATGTCAATGTGAATTATAAAGTTTGAAAAAATTAGTTAGTTTTTCCAATCTATTATTAGTTTGGAAAAATTTTGGTTTTTTATTTTGCTTTGTTTTGTTTTGTTTTGTTTTTCTAACCAGTAAATTTTTGGATTTGTAGTCCAAAGAAATAACCTTTTGCAAACACTGTAAGTAGTACTTATGTGAGGTTTCCTCTCTTGTTCGCAGTTTATGTGGAAGAATTATTGGCGATGCACCCAACAGTTGTCAGAAATAGGCTTCCATAGGGAAATCACTTTACAATTATTTTCTACACTCTTGAAAGGATTTGGTCAAAATCATAAGGTAACACATTAGGCAAGTTCTTTGTTGTTGTATTCCGTTTGCTAGCTACTTCTTGTGTAGCTGGGAATGTATGGGACAGATGGCCAGAAAGATTGCACATGCCACTTACACAGTTTACACTATTGCAATTGGATTCTGGCAAACCCCAAGCTCCCAGCTCAGAAGACCTTAAGGTGACGTGTATGAGGCTATCTGATATTATCTACAAAGAGGCTGGCCCAAGTGGGGGCACTCTTCACACTGCAGTCCCTTAGCTGCTCCTATAGAGTCCCCCCAGGTAAAAGCAAAGCAGAGGTGTTCTGCTTATATACCGCCCAATACCACTTTAAGTAGTCTCTGGGCGGTTTACAATTTTTAATTACAGTGTGCAGGCTACACATTGCCCGGAAGGATGGAAGGCTGAGTGAACCTTGAGCCTGCTACCTGGGATTGAATCCCAGGTCGTGAGCACAGTTTTACCTGCAGTACAGGCATTTAACCACTGCGCCAGGAGGCTCTTGACATTTTTTTTCTTGTAGTGGAAGAGAATGGCAGATAAATTAGCCCACTGTACTAATTGGCAATGCTACCTCATTGTAACTACTGTACTAAAATTCAGCTACTGGTCCACTCAGCTTTTGTACATGAAATGGAAGGGGAGCCTATTTGTCCTTTGCCTCAGGCAGCAAAATGGTTTGGGGGGTCAGTTCTCATCCTGATCATGAAAGTTAGGTGAGGTAAATTAGGCTGAGAGGATGACTGGCCTAAAAATACCTTAGACAGTTTTATGAGTGAGTGGAATTCTAGAGCGACCTCTGACACTTTACCCACATCAGCTGTTTGTTTGTTTGTTTGTTTGTTTGTTTGTTTGTTTGCTTGTTTATTTATTTATTTATTTATTTATTTATTTATTTATTTATTTATTTATTTATTTATTTATTTGACTTTTATACCATCCATCTAGCCCTAGGGCTACTCTGGGTGGTGTACAACATAAAATGTCAACATAACATTAACAACAGTGTTAAATAACGAAAATACCATCAACATAATGAAACAAATAATAATAAATAAATAAATAAATAAATAAATAAATAAATAAATAAATAAATAAATAAATAATAATAATAAATAAATAATAAATCAGCAGCAATAAACTAAAATAAAAAGAGAAATAACCAAGTAATTGCACAAATAACAACAACAAAAAGTAAAGACACATGGTAAAAGAAGAATAGCATCTTGCTAGGTCTTTAAGAAGTCAAGGAAGGCCATTCTGTACAACCATGTTTTCAAGAGCTATCATCTAATGTTTCACATATAAAATCTGTATCCCAATTAATCAAATGCCACACAGTTATTTCTACCAGTCCTTTTGCATCTGCATACAGAGAAACAAAACTTTATTGCATTGTTGCCTTCTTGATCTCACCCACAGTTGACTGGTTTCCACAGAATTTCGGGTTAACTCCTATTGTGACATTAAGAGAAACACTGATTAGATTTACACCAGTTAAAGAGACCTGTGAATGTCTTTTAACTTGCCTTATTTAGTGAATTGAACAAAATAGATATGCTAAGGAAATTTACTGACTCATACTCTCCACTTGAGCTATGTGGTCCCCAAATATTTACAGTGGTACCTTGTATAAAGGAATTAATTTGTTCCAAATGAAATTATGTTAAGCAAATTTTCTTTTATATAAATTTCTCATAGGAATGCATTGAAAACAGAGTAATCCCTAATCACGACCATTTTTATGTTGTACGGAATCACCCCATAGACAATTCTGTTAAGCAAATTTCCCCTATTTCTGGAATGTTTTTATGTTGTACAGATTTTATGTTATACAAAGCGTTTGTTATACGAGGGTCCACTGTATCTTCTTTTGCAACTTTGGACCCTACTTCACATATGCCCGGGATCTGTACTGTACAATGTCTGTCTCATAAAAATAAGTGGCAGTAATATAATAATTCCTCATGCAGTTTATGAACTACATGATATTTCCAATTTTGGATGAAGAAATCACATTACATTTTCTTACCCTGGATGCTAACTTGTGTCAGAGATACGATACAGACCAAACAGCTGAATGGTGTGTGAGAATATTATGTCATGAATCACAAGTCAGAAATAGCACTGGGTAATTATTTGCTATCAGATAGTGTCTGACTTGTGAAATCCTGGAATTTTCTAGCTATAAAGTACTTAGATATGTTTTACCACTCTCTTCTTCTGAGGATGGTTTGGCACTGTGAGAATCAAACTCTTGACTCAAGGTGTTCCAGACTATTGAGCCATCCAGACCACTGCACTCAATGCCTTTCCAAATATGCTTCTGTTACACTGGTCACCAGAAATACTTTTGAATTCCATCTTGGGTATACCTACAGGAGACACCTCATTGCTGTGCCTTTGATGGAGTTACTGTGACAGCTTCTTTCACTTCTGAGGAAGAGTTCCAGTGGCCCTTGTGAAGAAACAACAGCAATACAAATTTCTTGCCTCTGCTGGTTTGGAATATTTTGTCACAGTTCTGTAGAGTTTAGACAAGTCCCCTCAGGACTTCGTTCTCTCTCTAGGCTCACATGTACTCTGTCTCCCTTTTCTGGCAGGCTTGCTGATGTTCTGTGTAATCTTTCCACGAAGCAAGAATGTACTGGAATCCCTTTCCTAATTAAACATCCCTGGATATTTTGAATCCCCAGCTCTCCAAGCACCTTCCATCCCACAGTGTTATTTATTTGGTCTGTCAGCTTTGAGATATCTCTCAGCTTTCTGAGGAAAAGAAAATCTGCTCTTCAGCTACCGAATGGAAGAATTTGGGGAGGCCCGGGGGCAGGGGACTTAAATTGTTAATTTAGAAAGGAGCCTTGACCAAATTAAGCCTGTCAGAAGAAACTCACCACTCTCAAACACTTATTGCAGGAAAATAGCCTAGTATTTTCCTGGTGCTGGGATGCCGTATCTCTCCTTGTTTGGAGTCAAAAAAAGGAATAAAGCTTTCTGCAGACTGAACATGTGCCATTTGATGTCATGCGCAAACATAAATCATACTCAAGACAGAGAAACTTGATTTTTTTTTCTTTTTAATTTATAAAGTGTCCCTGTCAGAACTGTTCCAAATGTTGAAATTTCTGAGAGTTTACATACACAGTGGATGAAGCATGAGTATAACAAAACCACAGATTGTGAATAGATTTTCCCTTGGTATTTACTGTATATATGAACCTATGAGTGCCAGCAGCTGAAATAATATCCATTTACTCATGGAAAGACTATAAGAAGGTATAACATGTTGAAAAAGGAATTGGCAGTACTTGAACATTTTACCTGGTATAGATTTGTGCTTGACAGGCTTATAACAGTTTCCATTGAATGCCATGGGAAAGGCATCATTGTAAGGGGTAGACACTAAAGAAGTGGAAGACATTAACAATGCAAATAGGAAAACAATGTTGCAGTTCTAAAGCTGCTTTTTCTGTTTTCTTTAAAAAGCCCTTTCTTACTTTTATTATATCACATTTCTTTCCGTAATTTTCTGTCTGCTTTAGATGTCCTCTGGTGACAATTCACTTGGAGACCCGGTTAGCAACTGTATATTGACCCCTGTCAGATGCAATCAGACTGTGAGGCTGGTTGCATGTTTGAGATTAAACTGTGTCAATGAAGCCCACATTTTTAAAGTGCTGGTAGTTGTGCCGTGAAATGAAACAACCAGCATGGATTTGTTTCTTGCCAGACTAAGCAGGTGCTCTGATTATTATATGTATGATTGATTATCGCCACCACATACTTCATATCTCTTTCTATGTGTGTGTCTCATATATGAATCAGAAGGAAGGACACACTCAATAGAGGGTAGGGAAACATATCAAAGGATCAGAATGGAGGGAGACAGGTTATCCCCTATAGCTCTCTGTGGACATTGGGATGGGGAGGGAGAAGAGATCACAGGCAATAGAGGGAAGATCCCTACCTCTTCCCCCATGGGCAGAGCCAGAAGGAAAGGGAGGGAACTGGGAGGATAAGGGCCTTCACCAGTGCATGCTGAAGTGAGGGTTTTGGCGGCTATGTGATCTGTATTAGCAGCAGCACAAAGCACGAAGATGGTCCTATAGCGCCATAGAAGTCTCACCACTACTCTGCTTCCCATTGAAGGCAGCAGGAGGACTTGCACCAGCAATGGTTAATAAGGGCCAAAGCTCTTGTGTCCGTGTTGTGCTATTTGATTTAAATCAATAATAGACTGAGTCTAGAGACCATGACATTAGGAGTTGCCTCTTGTTGTCAGGGACTAAACCACTGGTTGTTTCCAAGGATGTTCCTAAAATGTGAGAAGATGCATGATGAAATGTAATGGCAAGGAAAAGACCTACAGCAAAAAGTAATGGTATGCAATTGGGCAAAGACTGCTGTCTGGATTTTCTTTTGAATCTATTTTTTATTTATTTATTTATTTATTTATTTATTTATTTATTTATTTATTTATTTATTTATTTATAATAAATACATAAATACAGAAATACATAAATAAATAATACATGCTGCAATACTACAGGGTGGAAAGAGAGTGGAGACAGGGAAGGAATCCAGGCAGATCCTGAAACGGCAGAAGCGAAATGTATTTTGCAGAGGCTCAATTATATATTACAGAGACCCCTGGATGTCACAGCTGGATCTTTTCTCTCATTTCTTGTGATTTATCTTTGGTCTTCAGACTGTCTTTCCTTGGTAGGTTTGATTCATCGGACATGACAAACTCTCTCAGTCACATCTCTTGAACATGACTATAACTTCAGTTCTAATGATGGCTTTTCTGTGACAAATTGTTTGGCCCCTGGAAACAGCAGGCACATATTTAAGAGAATTGTATAAAGTTCTAAGACTTTATGTATTCCAGACAAAAGCAGTTGACCAGGCTTATCCCAACACGCGCTTCCAATGTGCAATGAACAATTAAATACTTGGGCATTATCTGCCATGAATTAGGAAGAACTGGACACTGGACTACCTTCTTTGTTGAATTTTATAGTATTTTTCAGTCCTCCTCTTACATTACTGGTATTACCTGGGCAAGACTTTACTTTAGACATGCAGCATGCCACAAATATCAAAGCAAACAAAAACTCCACTTGCAAATTACCCCTTCCTTAGATTTTCCTCTTTTTTCTTTTGTGCTTTTCTACTTTCTCTATTCAAACATGCAACCACTGCAGGAATGATCAACAGAACCTGATCTTTCATGTATGTGTTTGTTTGCACGTGTGTGTGAATGTTCATGAGAGAGAGACAGACATGGATGCGTCAATTTTATAATTACTGCTCATTAATGCACAATCAGAAGGATTTACAGTTCCAATTGTCTGCATGTAAGTTCAGGCCAGCCATGCTATCTCAGCAGTTAATGAAAGTGGAAGAGAGTGGCAGATAAGTAAAATTGTCCTTAATGAAATAAAGCGGAGATTCCGATCACTTATCCTGCACAAAGAAACTTGCATAATAGAATATGCCTGTTTTAGGAAGATACATGTTGTTGCTAAATGTTCCAAAAAGAGAACAAAGAAAAAGAAAATGTGTTCCGTTCCACTACTGTATTTGGTAGGGCAGAATTAACAGAAGTTTTTAATTCTTTTATGAGATACTAGGTAGAAACCTAGCTTGTGAAGTATTATAATAATAATTGTATGCCATCAAGTCAATTCTGACTTATAGGAACCCATTTCAGCATTTTTAAGGTGGAGAATATTCAGATGTTGTTTACCTTTCCCTCATACCTTGGGTGCCCTGGGGCTGTGCAGCATGCCCAGGACTATACAGGTTGACCCTTCTGCTAAGAGGCACAGTGGGTGATCTGAACGTCTGACTCCACAGCCATCTAAACCACACAGCACTCTAGACCACAAAATACTACGTAGAATACACAAAACAAAATACAGTCTTACTAAATCTCAATTTGTAAATGTTGCTGTAGAAATAAAAGATTCCTACCAGAAAGAACACCTGGCAAATTAATGCACCTTTTGCCTTTATCTGAAAAAGTGAGATTTACTTCTGAGTTGAACAGAATCACCTATGGTGCAAATCTGTAAAAAATAAAAATGGGATCACTCTGTTTTCAATGCATTCCTATGGGAAATTTGTATAAAGGAAAATTTGCTTAACATAATTTCATTTGGAACAAATTAATTCCTTTATACAAGGTACCACTGTACTTTTTGCTGAAGCTGGTGGACATCTCTATTCAGACATATCTCCATCTTTAGATGAAATGACACAGCTTCCTCAGTAAGTGAAAACTGGTAATCAAGAAAAACTGTACAAGTTATTTATTTTAATAAAGCTGGAAATAGACTTATATAATGTACTGGGTGGCAGCAGCAGCAGCAGCAGCAGCAGCAGCAACAACAACAACAACAACAACAACAACAAAGATGGAATGCAGGTTCAGTCTGAGGTCAGGGGGAGGGGAGCCCATATAGCTCCCAGAATCCACACTAGCCATGGTGGCTAGAAGAACCTCGGAGCTATACTTCCCAGTGTACATTTTCCAAGCTGCAGTCTTCATAGCCTCAGGGAAAGACCTCTGCCTCAGGTCTTGAGAACTCCTGCCAGTCAGAAAACAACAATACCCTGCTTAATGGATCGAGCTCCTTGCCAAGAGAGCGTCTGCCAGCAGGAATGCTCAGTCACCTGTTGCATGATAGTGCCAGGCTCTTGCCTCCCAGGGTAGTTAAAGAGCTTTAAGGACAGGGACAGGGAATGTGGGGACTTCCAGATGTACCGCGGTGCCTTGTATAAAGGAATTAACTCATTTCCAATGAAATTCTGTTAAGCAAATTTTCCTTGGTACAAATTTTTCATAGGAATGCAATGAAAACGGATTAATCCCTAATTGCAACTGCTTTTTTGTTGTACAGATTCGCCCCATAGGCAATTCTTTTAAGCAATTTCCACCTATCTCCGGAAATGTTTTCCTTTAAGTGGATTTTCTGTTAAGCAAACTGCTTGTTATACGAGGGTCCACTGTACTTGTGTTAATCCAGCTCTCATCGCCCCTTATCATTGGCTAGGATAGCAAGCCCAATGGGAATCACAGTCTGGCAATATCTGGAGGGCCACATCTTCCTCACCCCTGCTTTAGAGTGATGTTCTCCCTTAGAACTGTTGGCATCCTAGTGGTGTAAAACTCCAGAAAAGCCCCATTACTGTTTTCCCATTCCACAGCCTTTAACAACAGCCACCGTTGTTGCTAGCTCAGCATTAACGCTAAGGTCAGATCGCTGTGCAGCACAGGCAGTACATTTGATCTTACAGTAGCTCATAGGATCAGCCAGTTAATATGGATTAGTTCCCCTTTATCACTTGTCAAATATTCTTCCTTACATACGATCCAAGTGGGGAAATGATGGATCGCCTTGTTTCTGCTTCCTGCAGCTGCCTGGATGGATGTGTGGAAACTCTGTTTGTGTCTGCAATTATAGTACGGAATGAAAAGCGATCTGGCGAGAGAGGGGAGATGAAAGAATGACTGGAAGTTCTTTGAGATTGATTAATCTAGTGCAGAAGGTTTTGATCAGGAGAATAAATAAACCCTGAGTTGTAATGTAACTTGAAACAACTTATTTGCCTGGGTCTCAGCTGACCTCGCTCCACTCGCTGCACAGGATTAAAAGCTTCCTGAGTCTGGAAGGACTCCAGTAGGGCTCACGGGGCAGACGTGTGCCCATCTTGCTACTTGTTCCCGGTGTGCAAAAAAAGAGATCATTATGGCATTTGGTCAATCTGTTCAACAAGGCATTGATGCCTCTTTGCAATGCCTCTCCAGGACTGCTTTAGCTTTGGCTATTTATAATAAGGTCTCCTTTTACACGTGCTAACCAAGGTCTAATTCCACTCCGCCCAACGGGGGGGGGGGAATCTAGCAGGAGCAGTGCTGCACAATTACGCTTGATTATTCATAAAGCTGGTTACTAAAGCACTCTGTGCTGTGCTAGTGTGCCACTATTTTTAACTCACTCGGATTGCAGGGTCTTAGCATTTAGCTGGGGATTGAAACCATAGGTGTCCAAAAATCATGTACATAAATCAGTTGGAGGCATATTGAAAAATCATGGAGGTGTTGTCTTTTCCTTGACCTCTTTAGAGCATCCTCTGCTTCAATCATTTGAAAGTTTTCTCTTCTCAGCCTGTGGAGGTTAAATACAGTACTTGGGTTCTGGGAGTGACTGTGCTAGTCTACTAAAACTGATGGCAAAATAATGTATCAGTCACACATGCACCCCCATGGCTGCAACTTACATATAAGTGTATAAATACCGCCTTAGGCTCTTCTGACCCCTCTGTGCCTGCTTGTTTCTTGCTTCCAGCTGGAATCGCTAGAAGGAGGAGACTGCAGATAATGAGATTGCAGTTACTTTTAAAAGCTTGTTGACGTCAGTGGTTAAACATCAGTAGCAGCAGGTGAGATACAGAATGACAGAAGACGGCGTATGACCTGAGAAGGTTCAACCCAGAGATGTGCAAAGAAATACCCTGGACTAAGTAAAAGCGACACATTCTTGATATGAGAATACTGTACTAGAAATGGTGGGAGGTGGGAGGCTGCACACACATTACAGGCTGGATGAAGCTTCATATTGTCAATCTACCTGGGCGCTTTTGTGTATGCCCTGTGCAATGATGGCAGGCCACAAAGCTGTTAGTGTGATGGTCTCAATTTGGAAGTGTTTAACATAAACACTGGGATGAAATGCAGCTCTGATAACAGTTCCTGTAAAACCCAAGAAGAACAAGGACATAGAACAGTGATGGCAAACCTGTGGGTTCTGAAACTGCGATTCAGAACCCACTAATTTTTCACAAAGTGCCAATGCAACAATTCAACCTGAATACAGGTGGCTGTGAAGGGGCAATGTCAGGTGCCCACAGAAAGGGCTCTGAGTGCCACCTTTGGCACCTATGCATAGGTTCGCCAACACTGGCATAGAACTTGGATCAAGTGATTCCTCACTATATAAAACTGCCTTGGAGTACAGCAACCCCCACTACCCCTGTCTTGCCCAATTGCTTAGGGACCCCTCAGACTCTTAATCGTTCTGCAGTCTTACCAATAGAATTTGAAAGTCATGAAAGTGGTCGTTTGGTAGAAGGGACAACACTTACTTGGAAATAAGTAAGCAAATACGCAGAGTGAATCTCCCAGAGGTCAACCGAGGCTCGACCCATCAGAATGTCACAGGTGCTCTCACTTTGGGTGCTCACACCCAGGGAAGCTAGGAAATTGATGATCCAAAGCCAAGCCTTCTCTGTGGCTTGCCCCTCTCTCTGGAACAATCTGCCAAGTGAGATGTGCTTAGTACAGTCCTTGCCTGCCTTCAAAAAGGCACTTAAAGACCATGCTTTTTAGAGAGGCATTTGGCGACCTTTAGGTTTTTGTTTTTAAATCATTCCGCCATCTTGCCGAGTACTCTTATTTTTATTTTTATCATTGTTATATGTCCTATTATGTGTTTGATTCTGTTTTATTGTTTTTCTATTGTTGTTCCTCTGGGAAGATGGGTGGTAAGTAAGTAAGTAAGTAAGTAAGTAAGTAAGTAAGTAAGTAAGTAAGTAAAGTAAATAAATAAATAAATAAATAAATAAATAAATAAATGGGGAAAGTTGCTTATTGGTCCAAAAGTGATTGCATTTATATGCCCCCTTTCTCCCAACAGTGGGACTCAAGCATGCTAAAGATTCCAGCACACAGATGCTCACTACATATGCTTGGTAGGATTGGAAGTAATCTTGAAAGTTCTGCCCATATTTTGAATGCATTCGGATGACATCCATTAACTGTTTCCAGAGTTATCTTTTGCTATCCTGATCAGAAATCCAGCTGACTAAAAGGGACCTACAGTGGCCAATCTGCAGTAGACCCACTGAAAGTGTTGAGCCTGGCATTCTCATCATGTCCCCTAAGTTGGGTGGCCAAGTACCCTTCTTTAGAGAGGACAGTCACATGTTTTGAAGGGCTGCCAGGAAACAGTTCTATGTTTGAAGGTGTCCTCAGTTTGAAGAACACATCCATATTAGAGATGGGCACGACCAGAAAAAAAAAATTTTGAGTTGTCGTTTTTCGGGACGGGTCCTTTTCGGGTCGTTTCCGTTTTTCGTGAAATTTTTTAAAAATTTGTCGTTTCGTCGTGTCGCTTGTCATTAGCGCCGCCGCGATTTTGCGTGATTTGACGTCCCAGTGAGTGGCGTCCCGCCGGCGCTATGTGTTTTTGCGCCCTAGGCGGCAGGCGGGGTGGCGGGGTGGCATGGGCGGACGACGGCAGTGGCAGGGGGAGGGGCAGGCGCGCGGGCGGCGGGCGCGGGTCCCGCAATGACCCAGAGCAGGTGGAAAACACTTTAAACTGACTTGCTGCACAAGACTGCATCGAATAAAGCAATTGCAATTTTTGCAAACAAAGTGGGCAGTGCACCCACAGCAGAGCTGCAGGCAGGGTATGAAAGGACCTTGGCTTGCCACCAAGCAAATGAAATTTTTAAAATAAATCCACACCTCCCCTCCCACTCAAACCTCCCCCCCTTTGAAGCACTATCAGAAAAGAAATCCTAACAAACTGCAGGAGAATAAAAAAGAATAAACTGCGTTGCTATTCCCCACAGCAGACAGAGAATGAAAGGAATTATTATTATTTCCTAAAAATTCAATTGAATCAATTCCCTCCCTGCCTGCCTAACTGAAATATAAAGGCTCTGCAAAATCAAAACTAGTCTAGCACAGCAGCCAGCTACACACAGCCCTCTCCCACCCACATCCAAGCCCGGACTGCGATTCTTCTGGGAGTGCCTCGGCTTTTTATGCCCTCTTGCACATACAGAAGTGTCAGTCAAAACCTGGCCATGCGATTGGTAGAATGGGTCCAAAAATTTGCATGGTCCCATCCCATGGCCAGCCCATCATTGCGGAGGTGTAAAAAAATAAAAATAAAATAAAATAAAATAAAATCAGTGTGACCTTTTACTGCTATAAAAAACCCACTGTTGCTACTGCAAAAATTCAAGCATTTAAAATAGCTAATTTTCGCATGTTTCTGTGGTGCTTTGGTGGTTTTTTGGACCATGATTTCAAAAAAATTTATTGCGGACGCCATTTTGGATCCCCCCGCACCGCATGGCAAATGGAGACGCCGAGGATGCCCCCTCCCAGCCCGGTACCAGCAGCCCAGGACAGGAGGGGGGGGAAGGCTGGTGACCCCCCCCCCAGAAACCACCCCTCTGGTAGGTGCCCTCAGGCAGGCATATTTTTGCCTGCTTTTTTGGCCGGGAATCGGGTTTTTTTATTTTTAAAACTTTTTTTCTGTGCCGCTTGGCATCGCGCGATCGCCGCGCGATGCCAGGAACGACAACGACAAATCAGACCAAATTTTTCTTTTTTCGGTTCGAGTTCGAGTTCTGACAGCTTAATTGTCATTACCATTTCCGTTACGTAACGGAAACGATATCCGAAAACGGAAACGACAATTTCGCCAAGTCATGCCCATGTCTAATCCATATCTGTTTTATAGTTAAACAACCATTAAGGGACACCCAAAATACTGAAGCTGCCCATCCAAAGATGAAACCCAGAGAGCAGACTTAGCAAGCACAGAAATCGCTTGTTCTCAACCGTTCCCACTTGAGTGAAATGTGAGTGTTTCTGTTCAATACAACTGTCTGCTTCTGCATCTTTACATATGAATCAACCTATGCTATTTTGTGGAAATCAGGATTCACAAAAATGGATTGAACATATGGACTGCACTGGGATGCAAAGCTTCAACAAATTCCTTCCAAGCCCTGCAGGCTCAGCTGAAATGGGGTTGAATTTCTGTCAGCATTGTGATGGGCAAAGAGGCAAGTTATATAACAGAAGTCTCATTTAATTCCAGAGTAAATAACAGGATGGCTTATTCCTTCACAGGCTAATCCACAAGATGGTTTCCGCGAGGATTATTTCGGGACTTTCTGGATTTAATAAGCTAGTTATCTGCAGGAAGAAGTAATTAGGAGATTGTTGGTTGGGACCCGCAATGCTGTTAATATTTTCCATTGTGAAGAAGACACCATGAGAGCTTTTTAGTGCCTAGATCCTTGGACAGAGGGCTTTGTTATGAATAACTTTCAAGACCAGAGAAAGCTCTTCTTCTGGGAAAACCTGAACTCTTAATGAGAAACTGAATCAAGTCCTTTGCCCTGTTGCACTAACCTTTACTGGCTCCAGACTTTCTGCCTTGCTTGTCCTTTGCAATAAAGCATTTGCATTTCTCTGAAACCATAGCCAGCTGAAGCAAGAAGCAGCAGTGTGGAATAATGGGATGTTATGTTTTGAAGGGGTTCACGAGCCACAAAACAGAACCTTTTAAGAAGGACATTACCACCCCTGTCAGTGGTCTAACAAACAGCACTCCAGGAACCCTGCCTCACATGGACAAAGAAAGACAGGGGACTATGGGCAAGTGCAAAGACAGAAAAACAGAAAAAACACACCACTCAAATGATGAGGTTGCCCCTGGAAATGGAAGGACAAGCAAGAAGCTTCTATGCCCTTGTTAGAAGGCAGATAAAGGAAGGCTTTTACCACCAATGGAGAAGGAAAGAAAGGAAAGGAACCAAAGGGAGAGCTGCAGGGGTAGAAAATAGAGGAGGTAGTAGGCTAGGAGAAAGAGGGAGAAGTGCCCAGTAAGGAAATAAAGGTGCAGACAACTACGATGGGGGGTGATTGGAGAGGTAATTAAAGAGAATACTAAAGGAGGAGAAATAAATAAGAAGAAAACTAGTGGAACAATGCTAAAGAGCAGCGGTCTAGAGCTTATTTTGCTGCCCAAGGGAAACCCAGAACCCCCAGGGGAGTGGGACTACATTTATGAGGTGGATCCTCAGAGAGGGGTTCTGGTGCAGCTTAGGGTTCCAAAGGGTGAAGGAAATGGCTCCCTGTGTGGGTTTTGTGGGGCAAAGAGAATACTAAAGGAGGGGAAATAAATAAGAAGAAAACTGACTTTCAGACTGAACACTAGTAGGAAAGAGGAGAGATGAGAGTTGACAGGAGGGAAGGATCAGCCTGTGCTTGGTGACTGCAGGCTCTGGAACTGTATCTGAAGACCCAGTGCCCCAGTGCCAGGAAAAGTGACTGAAAGTTTTCAACCTCTTGTTTCATACGTTTTATAAGTGGGTTTAATAAAACCCACGTTGCTCATCTATGGATCAATTCCTCCCATGGTAAGGCCAGGCAGGAATCACAGTTTCTAAAAAGAAAGCGACAAAATGAAGAACAGAAGAAGAATTTACTGATCAGATCAAAGGGCCATCGGTCAAGCAGCCCAGCAACCCTGACAACGAGCCAAATCCTAGAAGCCTCATGGCACAGTGGTTAAATGCCTGTACTGCAGGTAAAACTGCTCACAACCTGGGGTTCAATCCCAGGTAGCAGGGTCACCCTTCCATCCTTCCAAGGTTGGTAAAATGAGTAACCATCTTGTTGTTGTTGGTGGTGGTGGGGCAATGTGTAGCCTGCATACTGGAATTAAACTGTAAACTGCCCAGAGATTACTTGAAATAGTATGGGGCAGTATATAAGCAGAACACTTTGGTTTTAAACAGGGCCTCTGGGAAGAAGAAAAGCTGTTTCTGGAATTCAAAGATTAAGACAGCAGCACCTCAAATTCTATGACACCATAGCGATCAGCCATCAATTTGTTTAAATATCACACGTTGTTCCTGTAGCATTTTTCATTCTTTTCATTTTCTGGAACTTGATTTTCACCTTTTATATAAGTGTAGTGGGAATGTAGCTCTTCATGGGAAAAACTTGACAGGAGAAGGTAGACCTGTTTTTGGGAAGGCCAGAGTAGGATTGGCTGTTCCTCATCATACTTAATCAGCTGTGCTCGAGTTCAACTTTCTTAACTCGGCGCTCTTCAGATGTATTGAACTTCAACAGGAACATCCAGCTGGGCATGATGGAAGCTAATGGTAGTCTAATTGATCCAGATGGCACCAAGTTGTAAGAAGTTCTGCTATTCCAATTATAAATTGTATATCGCACCCTTCATTGTACAATTATCCCTAGGTAGATCAACAACGTACAATGCATTGTCTTAAAATGCAAGGAAACCACGATGACCAATCTAAATTCAATACAACACCCTTCAGCAAAACTTCTCTGACACAGAAGACCTAGCTGTGAAGTGCCGTGAAATGAAATGTCATCTCCAATATCTCACCACAAATTAAATGATTTTGACGCACAAAAAACATAGGGAGAAAGATTTACATTTAAAAACCTACGGAGGATACCTGTGTATCAGGGCGTCCTGTTGGTCTCTTCTGCATGTCAGAGGAATGACAAATGAAGAAACAGGAATCGAGTGGGACCAAAGAACAAGATTGATTGCCAGATTTGAGGAAGCTGACAACTGTCAGCAGTGAACCAATTAAAGGATGGGAAGGCTGTGTTATGTTAGGAACTTGGATGAGATCAATACAGGGAGATGGAGTAGGGAGCGTAATTACGAAAACTATAAGAAGGATGAGAGATTGAGGATGGATTGTGAACACCTTAAAAAGACAAGTGACCAAGGATAGAAATCAGCCCCAAGAGACTGATACAGCAAAGTTTCTGTAAGGCATACAGCTAATGTGCAACCTACCACTCACACCATTGCTGATGTTCACAATGTCACTTGATTTTCAAGAAGCTTCTGAATGCTTTTATAATGTATTGGATTTTTAGAATGGCAGGGAAGCTGTGCTAGGAATAGTTACCAGCTTTATAACTGTTCTTTCCAGGACATCAACCAAGTTATTTAATCTCCAAATTTGGACTGATGTAAATATCGAGGATCTGTAGGACTGAAATTGAAGTGGATTACACAGAGCATAAATAAGCCACATTTTAAATGTCCCGAGCTGCAAGGTTTTATTGAGGGGTGATAGAGCTGTAAACAATTTGCTTAGAGGGTAATGAAATGCAGAAGGGACTGACCAACTGTCATGTGAAAGTTTACAATTGGGCCATGTTTGGTTTCATATTTGCAAATTTTATAATTTGTGCTGGACAAAATGTGAACTGTGCAGAATTTGAATCAAGTAATGATTTCCTTTCCATATGTTGCCAAGTCACTTTTCACCAAACAAAATGGGGGAAAAAAGTGTCAGAATGCCATGAATTTCAGACTTCAGTGAAATATAAAGGAGTTCAGAAATAAATGAACTGATAAAGCAATTGGAAAATATTCCTTATTTTAAACGATGGCAAAAAGTAAACGAGAACTGGGGGGACGAACACAGGTGGTGGCAGAGTAATTGTTGTCCAGTGAAGTCTTCTGAGAATGCTCTGATTATTGAGAGGTCAAGAGAGATGACAAGTAGGATATAAGTGTAAAGTGAATACCTGTGGCAAGGTTGAATAGGAAAAAGTATTTCTGCTTGAGACATTGGGAGCGCCAGGATCAGTGTTGGGTGCCACATTTGAAGGTGGCCATTACTGGGAAGATAGGGACCCAAAATGACAGTGGGTTGGGAAATGAGTCCTGTGAGGAACAGTTGAAACTAGAGCTGAATGGGTTTAGCCCAAGGAAGGTGGAAATGCAACAAGAATGTTCAAATAGCTGGAAGCCTGAACGTCTCTTACTGAGAAGAATGTTGCAGCAATAACTATAATAAGATCAAAGACACTGTATCTCTTAGAGTTGGGAAATTGTTTTGTGGACTTCATCTCTCAGAATCCAATAGCCAGCATGACCAATGGTCACAGGGATGACATTCACAATCACACACTGCCAGGGAGCTGCCCAAGGAAAGGCATTCAGTTACCATTCAGCGACCAAGTATATAATGTCGAGACATTAACCAGATTGAGCAAGGCTGTTATATTTTCATTATCTGCACATATGCCAAGCCTTCATTCATATTTTCCTTTTTCTACTTACCAGTAGTGGCAGTTCTATAACAAATATGGAAGCCAATTATACTCCCTTGCCCATTCACAGAATGAAATTCCCAACACCATTTTAGAGGAAATAGTGTCCTGGTTGAGTGTGTGTCAGGGTTGATTTTGTTCAACATTGCAAAACATGCCAGATGCCTTCATCATTAGAACAGCTGGGACTCAAGGATGGGAAGCAGTGTCTTAAAGTGAGGGGTTTCCTTGTGCTGTCAGAGATGTAATCATGGAGACAAATGATGCATACTGTGTTGAATTGGAATCCACAAAGCAATCCCTGGTTGGATATAGGATCATGGAGTGAATATTGAAATACTCCCCCCCCCCAACCAAGCATGAAAGGAGCAATGCAGAATAGTGGCAAAGGCATATTGAAAGGGATAAAACACTGTGAAGCAGGTGTTGTAGATAAACATTTTGTATGTTTACCCACGTACACATGTACAATGCTAACTAGAGCAGCAACAGTAAGATCTCATGAAAATTCAGAGCATTACTAACCTCACAATTTGATATAAAATATCAGGAACATCTCAATATGGGTGGGATTTCCCCTAGTATTATGCTCCAAAAGAGAAGTTTGAGGAAGCCTTCCTTGTCAGATAGAAAACTGATAGCACTGACAGATATCTAGATGTCATGTTGGAAACAAAGAACTCTGCCAAAATGAGGAGCAGTTTTAATGCATGTTTGGCACCTGCCAAAAAGTGCTCCCCTCTCTTGGCAGTTTTCAGGGGGTGAAGCATGTTTCATGGTGCATGAACATAATCATAATTTCATAATGAGGCCAAACTAATGAGGCAAGCATTACTGTCAATCAGAAATTGCTTTGTTTTCCCTTCAGTATTATTGCCGTATTTGGCTACATGGCATCAAATTCAGCCTATTGGCTGAAAGCTGAAAGGAAAGGGTATTAAAAAACCATTGCTTTCATTATGAATTGGCAAAATTGGCAATGTTCTCCCTTAGCAAATAAAATATATCTCTAACAGGCTGTAGGTAAGGTAGATGTGACTTAAGAATCATGGACTTTGAACTGGGTCCCTTTTTCCTCAGCTGCACCGCTAAATAGAAAGATTTGTTTTTACATGAAAAAGGCATTTCCCAGCGTCCACACCTACATAGTGGAGTTCTTCAGCTCTAGGTTAGCATCCTCACTGCAGCTTGGAAAATTTTCTTTTCCTCACTAGAATTTCCAGAATTTCTTAGTTTGCACGCACCCTTTCCCCAAAATTTGATCTTCTCTAATAAAATTCCAATGCACAGTAAGGATCTTCTCATTTATGAGAATTTGCTACAGAGCTTTAATGCTTTTTGTACTCTCTATCGAGTTTAATTATATGGTTTTAATGCCTTTTTGTATTTAATCACTTTTCATGGATGGTCCAAACTTTTTGTGCGTGGGGGGGGGGAGACCTAGTGTGGGAAAGACGACTGCCTTCAAAGCACTGCTATTGCTCCAGGAAAAGTCTCCAGTTTGACTCACTTCAGTTCTCTTGGGTGGTTACTTCACGTCCTTCCTCGAGCCGAGGTGAACTTGCCTCCGTGTTGAAATCGGTTTTCAACATGGATCGAGAAGCGGATTGAAAAGATTCCCGAGCTCCAGGACGGGAATCTCTCACCCTGCTTGGAGCGCAGTTCAGGGGGCGTGGTCGGGGTGAACTCAGATTGACCCCACAAGGACGTGAGGTTACGTTCCTTCGAACTCAGATTGACCCCACAAGGACGTGAGGTTATGTTCCTTCGAACTCGGATTGACCCCACAAGGACGTGAGGTTACGTTCCTTCGAACCGATCTCCAGCGGGGCCATGAACTGCAGCAAGAGGGACGTGAAGTATCAGCCTTGGAATCTGGCATCGTAGCAGACCTCTGGAACGCATATCAGCAGCTCTGCACAGTTTGAGGGATGCAAGATGGTTGTGAAGTGCTGCTGATATGCCTTCCATGGTTTCATTGACTACATAGTTTGCTGCCTTAGAAAGAGATGACTTAAGTCATGCAAGAAGTTGGCCTTCTCATCACTGAATCTAAGAGAGTGATAAAAGCACAAATGCATGTTTTGTGGCACTTTTTATTTCCATTCCATTTCAGATTCTCCAAACTACTGCCAAAAACCATTATCTCTGACAACTTGTACAACACTTTCCCAATTAAAAACAACTAAAAACCTAGTGCATTGTGGCACAACCATGAATATACTACTAGACAAACATAATTTCTGGATGGATATAACATATAAATGGATAATGCTCTATGAATACAGGGTGATAATTTGTTTCCATTTTGCATCTCTGGATTTGTTTAAATTGTTTGTTTACAATTTAAGCAAACAAAAAGAAGCATAGAAGAAAGGAAGAATAATCATTATTCCTATACAGGAATTGCAAATAGACATAATGTTTAAAGAATGAAATTGCTATCAACCAATAGGCTATTTAGAAACTGAATGAAGTGATGGTATTGAATCGAGGTATAAAACACAATTAAACTTTCTGAGACTTAATAGTGCCAATTTAATGCAATATTCATTTATTTTTGTTTTTAAACTAAATGAATCAATGGCTAAATCCTGTTGCTTGCCATGGTAAAACACACAAAAGTAAACCCAGTGAATCAGTGGGGATCTGGTGAGTCAATATTGAGTACTACTTAAGTGTTATTGATTTATATGAGCCTACACAAACAGCAACACAGAAACTAAGCAGACTCTAGAGTTGGGCCATTTAAACTCATGGGACTTGAGTCACTAAATCCCCATTGTTTCAATTGACCTCATCTAATGTGATTTATAAACAACAAGTCAAGAAATTATCTATGTATGAGTTAATAATGAATAACTAAATTCAAACGGGAGTATGCAATGTGAGTTTATTTAGCTGTGTGGCATTTATATGATCCTAAAAGAAGCACAGGTGAAACCCACACAAGTTCATGTGACCCAATGTTGAGTGTCTCTGGGAAGCTGATAGCAACATTGTCAAAGAGCTTAGATTCGTTAGGAATTAGCACAGCCACTGAAGTTGGGATGCTCACAGCTGAGATACCAGACTAAGGGCCTTTTTACACAACCCCTAAACTCCGCCACAAATGGCTCCCAGCTCCGGAGCTTAAAATTGTTTACCCACCAGCTCTGGAGTTTACTGAAAATTAAGTGCAACCACGCCCACCTAAGCGGGTCCCAGTGCACTTTTCTTGTACCTGCTCTCCAAGGGTGAAAAATCTTGATGCGGATGTGCCGGGCTCTCCTCGATTTTTTGTTGTTGTTTTTTGCCTCCTACCCCTTTAAGAGAAGGAACCAGGAAGTGACGGGGCTCCCGGCAGCTTCCACCGGCACCGGGAGGTAAGCCTTTATTCTTTTGTCCCTTTTTTTCTCCCTCCCCTCACGCAGCCAGCAGCCAGGAAGTGTGGAGAGGTGGGGACGCATGAAGAGCGACAAACCCCTAAGATCTCTGGTCCGAATTTAAGTGACCAGTGGATCTTAGGGGTCGTGTAAAAGCGCCCTAAGATATACCTGTTCCTTTCAAGAATCATAGAACCATAGAGTTGGAAGAGACCTCAAGGGCCATCTAGTCTAACCCCCTGCCATGCAGGAACCCCCATCAAAGGACTCCCAACATATAGCCATCCAGCCTCTGCTTAAAACCCCCCAAAGCAGGGGACTCCACCACCCTCTGTGGCAGCATATTCGATTGCTGAATAGCTCAAACTGTCATGAAATTCTTCCTAATGTTTAAATTGAATCCCTTTTCCTGTAATTTAGAAGTTTTCCAGTAGTTTAGAAGTCATATCACCACTGATGCTTGCAATGGTGAGAAGGTTGGGAGATTCATGAAGAGCAGCTCCTGTGTAGCTGCAGTTGTGGAAAATGTGCTTATGGAGGATCTCTCTCTCTCAAGCTAAGTTATTGGTACATTGGTACAGTGTTTAAGAACACAACGGTCAACCACAAATGGCAAGGCTCAGTCGTAGACTGAAGGTACAGAAGGGAACCAGTGGTAACCGGGGAGTAGGGCATTGTGCTTTATTTTTATTTTCCTCCTTCATTTCTCCAGACAGCAAAAGAAATCTCCCCCCCCCGTTGCTAAAACAGGAAAAATTCCAAAAGAACAGAGTGAATGTTTTTAAAGGGTCAATGGCCATGGTCTCCTCTGATTCCTCCTTAAATGGGCAAGGCAGAGAGTTGGCTCTTCTGGATCTTGGTATCCTTTTTCCTGACCCCCTTCTCCTCTTATCCCCAAAATTAGTGGTGCTGTTGCTTCAACACTTTGATATTTATTCAATGACTTTGCATCACGAAATGCAAGGAAGGTTTGTTTCTGTGGTAAAGAGCATAATCTCTTTCATCTTCTGTAGTTTTCTTTATCTTTTCCATTTCTAGTTGTGACACATGGATGCTGGATTTAAGAAAATCAATCCATAAGGGATATTGCTACGTCCTGTGGGTGACGTCTGGTTCTTGACTTTACCCTGTTGTCACCCCAAAATGGACACATACTCCTGAGTCTGTCCATTTTTGGATATTTGTCCAAAGACAAGCAACAACCTTAGTTTAAAATTAAATTGCAGAAGCTGAAAGACCAAGAAGGCAATCTGTTTTCTGAATCACAGAATGAAAAAATGGAAACAATATACAGGAGAGATATACAAAACAGATTCAAGAACGACAGATTTGTTTAAGGAAAACATATTTGAAGGACCTGAAATTTCAGAAAGTGAAGAGAATGCTAATCACAAAGCACGCGTATGCAATAGATTGTCAGAAATAGATAGGATATACTATAAATAGAGATGTTTCAGTCCACAGAGAAACAATAGAACTTTACGGCACTCAATATGCAAACCAAACAATGACCCCAATACTAGAGCCGAATAGTATACATTCCGGTCCTAAAGAAAGGAAACACCAAAGATTGCACTAACAGTAGGACCATCATAGCAATTTCTTGTGTAAACAAAGTGAAGCTCAATATGTTATAAAGAAGACTTTCAGCATATATGGAGCAAGAAATGCTAGATATTAAATATCATAATGCAAATTTGTGTTGACTACCGAAGTGTACCAGATAATTTCAGAAGAGAATCAGTTGATACTACAATATTTCATTACACACTCACTAAGCATGAAAAACTATGCATCATAAAAAGCTATGATCCATATCACTTTCTAAAAGAAATGGGAGGCACAACATTTGATTGTCCTGCTGAAAACTGGATTAAATTAAGGTGAAGGTGGGGGGGGGGGAGAAAACTGCTTGAAGCTCAGCATATATAATTTAATATATGCATATAACATATCACTAGCAGAAAATAGCAATGACTTGAAATGACTACTGATGAATGTAAACAAAGAAAGTGTACATCTAGTGTTAACAATGAACATTAGGAAGTCAGAATAATGCTTACAGGAGAGTTGCATTACATGAATACCTTGTATAAAGGAATTAATTCGTTCCAAATGAAATTATGTTAAGCAAAATTTCCTTTATACAAATTCCCATAGGAATGCATTGAAAACGGAGTGATCCCAATTTTATGTTGTACGGATTTTCCCCATAGGCGATTATGTTAAGCAAATTTCCCCTATCTCCAGAATTTTTATGTCGTACAAATTTTATGTTATACAAGCTGTTTGTTATACAAGGGTCCACTGTACTGAATTAAGAAATAAAAATAGGAACAAAAAACCCAAAATGAAACAAATTCTATACCTTAGTTCAACCACCAATCAAAATACAGACTGCAACCATGAAAGCCGAAGAACACTGGGAAGGGCATATAGGAAAGTATGAGAAAAGACCCTTAAGTTTAAGTGTGTGTTGCTGGAAACCAAGGCTAAAATCATCCATACTATGTTATTGCCTGTTAATTTGCAGGGATATAAATGCTGAGATATAATGTTGTAGAAGGATGATGGGGAAAATCAGTGCATTTGGCATATCATGTTACAGATACCAAGAACCACCAGAAGGGCATATAAAGAGGATTCTAGATCAAATAAAATATGAGCTTTCTCAAGAGATTTAAAGGACTGCTCTAAAGCTATCTGAACATATTCTCAGAAGATGAAACTCTGTGGGAAAGATCACACAATGCAAGAAGAGGAGGTGGTGTGACTTAATAAAATAAATTATGGCCTTTATTTTGGGAGACCTGAGCTGGACTGTTAAAGATGGGACCTTTTGTAGGTCATTAAGTCACTGGGTCACAATAAATTGGAAGCGACCTGGTAGCACATAACATTTTTTTAAAATCTAAGGTACAGGTTATTCACCTGGCATAGAGAAGGCCAAGTCCCTTACATTTTCTCAATGTGGCAACAGCTTTGCCGTCTTTTCTTCCTCTTAGACCACTAGTCCTTTCGTTAATGATTTGAAACCGAAGGTGGCTGCCCCTTATCCTCTTGGAGAGCAGATCTTTAAATTAGCAGTGACAGCTCATGTGGGAAATGTCCTGCTGAGTAGTAATACCCAGAGTCTTGTAATTGGTTAACAAACGACCAACCATACCAAAGTGACAGGTAAAGAGATAATTCACTCCATTTACAGAGACTGTCAGGAGTCAGAGCCAAAACAGGCCCTGCTGGAATTTAGAGAAGATGGGGACAAGCAGGAGCAGCTTGGAATATTTCATTAAAATGTCTTGCCTCACCATAACTCCAGTGCTGAACTTTTACTAGAAAATCTGGCACATGTCCTAAAAGGACATCTCGTTGACTGATGAGGGAGTCCCATGTAATGTATGACTATTGTGAGTTTTTGGTCTCATACTGAAAATATATACAGTAACCCCCCGCCATTTCACGGTTCCGGTATTGCGGTCCCACTACATCGCGGGACCACAGTACTGGAACCGTGGGGAGGTGGGGGGGGTGCCAGGCTGCTCCACGCCGCCCCCACCTCCGAGAAGCCTCCGAGGTGCGTGGGACGGCAATGCCGCGTGGCCCTCCCACGCACCCCGGAGAAGCCTCGGGGCTGATCGCTCTCTGCCGCCCCCAGGCCCCTCTGGGAGGCCTCAGAGACGCATGGGGGCGACAGGGAGCGATCAGATTGCTCTCTGCACCCCCCGCCCCTTCTGGGAGGCCGCGGAGCCACATGGGGGTGGCGGGGAGCGATCTGGTCGCTCAGTGCGGCCCTCCCATGCACCCTGGAGAAGCCTCGGGGCCGCATGGGCATGCGGGCGGGCGGTGGGAGGTAAGATCCCCCTGCTGCCGTGGCACGCCGCACAATTGCCCCCCCCTGCTTCCTCATATCGCGAATTTTCATGCATCATGGGTGGGTTGGGTCCCTAACCCCCGCGATCAGTGGGGGGTTACTGTACTACTGTTCAAAGGACACCACGGGTATATTACAGTGCTTACATTACTTGTCTCATGGAATCTTTAGAGCTCATATAAATGGCAGGTTAGTAAACATTGTAGAAATCAACTGTGCTGGTTTAGCCCTTTCAGCTCATTGGTCTCTTACAGAGCTGCCCATGGTGCTGATTTTTTAAAAGCCTCTCTGTTGCTAATATAATGTCATTTCACCGGAAAATGGTTACAGAGTGTAGCACAATGGTCTGGGAGCTCCCAAGAAAGAATGTTATGTCATCTTGTGGAATAGCTGATGTGGAAGGTAAAAGGTAAAGGTTTTCCCTGCACATGCATGCTAGTCGTGTCCACTCTAGGGTGGTGCTCATCTCTGTATTCAAGACAAAGAGCCAGTGTTGTGCAAGCCCATGGCCACGTGGCCAGCATGGCTGCAAGGAAACATTGTTTTACTTTCCCGCTTTTTACGGTGGTACCTATTTATCTACTTGCATTTACATGCTTTTGAACTGCTAGGTTGGCAGGAGCTGGGGTTAACAGCGGTAGCTCACTCCACTGTGTGGCACCCGGGATTCAAACCACTGAGCTGCCAACTTTGTAGACGAGAGTTTTCAGTGCTCTAGCTGTCTGAGCCACCACATGGCTCATGGATGCAAATTCTGTCTCAGGCACAGCTGTTGAGATGGTGTCAATGAATCATGGGCTGCCTGCACTATTTTAGCATCTGTTAATAACGATGATGACATTGGTGAGATTTTGAGGATGAATAATTATTTTCAACATTATAGGAGATAAAGAGACTCCCATTCAAATATATCATCAGTGAGAGACAAGGCAAAACAGAGCAGTGGGGTAATCTTCTAAATTGGCTTCTCCTCGTCTTTGGTCTGCCACTGTGAGACACAAAGTTGTTCCACAGATGGGGGATTTGGAAGTGGGGACAGGATTTAAGGTGCGTCATGCATTGGAAATGAACTAAAAACAAGGAGGTAAGACACGATAGCTCAATCCAGCTATTCTCAGAAATGAGAAATCACTCTAACAGTACTTCCAGATGTTCCCCTACTGATGTTCCTTTCTTCCTTTCTAAGCCTGCAAATCCTTGCCTAATGTGGCCAAAAGATACCTGTGTATATTAGGTAAAAACATACCAGAGCCGAAGTGTGCTTGTACCAAACACTCTCACTTATAATGACCAGCTAACCATGCACAGGTCTGCAACCTGACTGGAAGGAGAACAAATGGCCTGGGTCACTGGGTACAGCTGCAATAAGTAACCTACACCCTGCCCCTCTAACACGGATGTATGTACACTGATGTTATGCATACGCAAAGATAGAGATAAACTCATGGATATAATGTGGTCACAACTTTCTGCTGATCCGAGCTTGGAAAGCTTATTCCTTAGAGCACAACCCTCAGAACCTGCCAGCCGGCAAGGCCTGTGCAGTTGTATTTCAGAAACAGTAACTTTCCCAGGCTCTACAAAATAGGATGGCAGAAGCACCCCCATCTGGAGCTCATGGTGTTGAGTTCTGACTGAGATCAGAAAACAGATGTGCTGTGAGACTTAGTCTAGGAGGGGGAAGAGCTTTGGGTTTGTTGGAAAAGAAGAAATGTAACTTAATGAATGCATACTAGTTATGCTACAACACATTCTGATTAGCAAATCTGAAATATGAGTCCATCCTGCTGTTAATCCCATATGTATAACAAGTCACGATTTCGAGAGTCCTATTAAGTACAATGCCAATTAATTTCTTCATCTTTTTTTGTACAGCTGGCTTCTGCTGCTTGCTTACTCCCAGCCAACACTTTTCCCTGGGGTTCAATGTCAGTCTGGTGAGTTTGTAACTAAAATGTAAGAGCATGAAAATGATACTTTAGGGGACTACAGCTCCCAGAATTCCCAGCCACAGTGGCTACACCTTGTAATAGAAGAAATCTGAACGGCACATGGCTGGTTTGGGCTGTGAGGCTCCTAAGTCAGACTTTATTCCGTATAGCAATGAAATCAGTTCCCCCATTCCTAACACAAACATATGTGTTCTTTTGAAAGAGGATAAACATTCATTCAGTAAACTCTGTCATAAGTGTGTCACACACAGGATGTCACAGAATTATTTTCATCAACCACCCTGCAAAGTAAACCAATATTACTATCATATTAGCTGAGACACAGGGAAAATAGCTGTTACCAAACTACTCATTGTAGTTGCAATTCAGACTAGTGCCACAATTTGTGTCAATTATGAAAATGCATAATACTGTACTTGGTTCCATACTGAGAAAGATCCTGTTCTTTAAAGATCCTGTGCAAAACAAATCCTTCTGCTTTCAGATTGGTTCAAACTAATTCATTACTTGTTGGGTGGTGA
This sequence comes from Phrynocephalus guinanensis, assembly GCA_037367245.1. NCBI lineage: Eukaryota > Metazoa > Chordata > Lepidosauria > Squamata > Agamidae > Phrynocephalus > Phrynocephalus guinanensis. Next base: position 60,963,869 of record CM074737.1, on the reverse strand, counting down.
TATAGCTCTCTCTGATATCGTTTCATTTTGTATGTTGGTGTGAATGGAACAGCAAGGAGAAAATTCTACTCGCTGCCTGACTGGTGCCAGTTGCACTCACTAAGCAAGGAAATCCAGATTTAAATTACTATGAGTAAGGTTTCCAGCAAAAGGTCATCATCCATTCAAACAACACTGACATACAGAGCTATCAGCTGCTTTCAGAAGTTCTATATTCACTCCCAATTACACAAATTTAAAGAAAAAATGATTTCTTATGGAAAAAGAAGCCTGAAATATGGTGTGTGGAGATAAGGCAGAATGAGAATAATATAGCAAACAGACCAGAAGGAGAAGATACATGGGATTTCTATTTGGAAGGATGACTGAATCCTTCATTTCTTAGATTTCATGGACCAGATCCTAGGTGTATATATATAAACCAATGGATATTCCTGCATTTGTTTGCATGCAATATGTGTTTGTGTGTAACTGTCTAGATAAACGTGTCCATGAAAACACACACACACACACACACACACACATTGTGGTCATAGGGAGGCCTGTTGGATGCAAAGAAAGATTATGTTTCTAAGGTAGGCTAGACAGCACCTCCTGGATGCTTGCCAACCCAGTGATATTCAGTATGGAATCAAGTAGTTGCATGCCACATGTTACTTGTAATCAATTCATTTTCAAAATAATCAAGGCATAATTAATGTTACATAACATGGTTATAACTGAATAGAGGATAACAACCTCTTCTGCAGTATAAGTTACTTTTAAAGTTATGGTATGGTTTAAATGATAGAAATGCGAATTTCACATGGTTGAAGGGCCAGTTTATGTTGTACATACTGAGATGATGGGGGGATGATAGGTGACTAGTGTGTTTTGCAAAAATATGCTAAAGAGGAAGCATTTTTTGTTACAATTGTGAAACTGGAAAGTAAAAAGTGGCTTAATTATAATGGTAACTAATTATTTTTGAATAGTCTTCTGCTTGCTTTATTCACACAACTTGGAAAGTGCCATGAGTAGAGCACTTGAATTAACCAGATCACTTTACCATTTATGAATTCTACCCTGTGGAGAGAGGGACAGAAAGTACCCATAGCTTAGCGGTGGCTGCAGCATATTCTTTGCATGCCAAACATCCCAGCTTCAATCTACAGTTTCTCCATTTACATAGATTCTAGGCAATGAGTTTGGGAACAAACCTATTGTTTATAACCTGGAGAAGCAATGCCAGTTGGAGTTGGGAAAACTTAACAAAATTAACCTTCACCAACCACATGTCCTTGGGATGTACGTATTGAACTACACACCTATCACTATCAGCCAGCAACGTTTTCTAAGAATGATGGGAGTTATGGATCATTACACCCTAGAGAGCATTGGGGGAAGCTGTGGTAAAGGGACGGAAGGTTTACCTCAGAGTAAACATCATTTCGTGCTCCTTCGGGCATGACTTGGGAGAGGACTTGAGAGCAAGACACATCTCCATTTCATTAAGATTCCTCTCCCCCCCCCTTTTATAATTTGAACACTGATTAGATGGGAATATGCTATGTGTGTCTGAGGAGGCCATGTTAGTTGACTTCAATAAAGGAATTTAGATGTCTGTTCCCTCCTCCTGCCTGATCATTTATTCAAACATATTCAAATGAAGATGCCTCTTGGAAGTGGGGGGGGGAGATGACTCACCTTTACAATGTTAAAAAACATGATCTCAATTTCCCTCTTGGGAGAATTCAATAATTTGGAGAGCATAAATATGAGAAATGCATGTAGGGCCTGCTAAAGAGGTCTAAATGGTTGTTTTGGCTGCACTCCAGGAAAACCGAGGTGCCCCAGACCTCATTTCCATTTTCCATTTATATGACATGGAAACATACACTATTTTTCGTTCTGATCATAAATATATGATTTATACTTTCAAAACCCACTCTTTAGCAAGGCTGTTCTTTCTGACAAGATGACGGTTGCTATCTATCAGGCCTGTGAAGGTAGTTTGTCATAGCCTGTCAGAACTAAGGGAGAACCAGATAAGACCTAGGAATAATTGCATCTCACAAGACAAAATATAGATTAAACCTTTGAGTGGTCAATTGGAGAGTTCAAGTAAAATCAATGCAGGCTTTTCAGGTGTAGATCAGAACAACCTGGTAATGCCAACGTGTTATTAAAGTAACATGGATGCTTAGACTTTTTGACAGATTTAGATTCTTAAGAACAGAAGAGTAAGAATAAGAATGTAAGTTATATTAAGGAAAAGTTTTAAAAGGACTTGGAACATTCCAATTGAACTGAAAATGCATATTATTGACCCAGAGGTCAAGGTCATTGTAAGTCGATAGGGATTCTTGGTCTTTTAACTACAGAGCTGGAAGGGAACCTATGGATTACTGAGTCCATATCCTGCTCAGGAAGCACAGTGGGGGATGGAACCCGCAATATTTGGCTCCACATCCAGGGACCTAAGCCACTGTGCTAATCAGAAGCCCTTGCCAGCATGGCCCATCGGAAGCTGATGTGGGACCTGTAATCCATAATATCTGAAGGGTCAAGGATTCTCCATCTGTACTTTAGAAGATGTTTAGATTTGTATTTATTCAGAAACTTCTGCTGTGAAACATACAGGTCAATATTAGCACCTCTTACAATACTGATCTGAATCTTGTTCCTTAACCATGCACATGCAGGTCAATTTCTCATAATGGGACACAGATTACTATGATATTCAATGTGAAACTTGAGCTGTAACCCATGAACACTTACATGGGAGTAAGCGTAATTATACTTTGTCAAACCTATATTGAATAAACATGCATGGGCATGTGCTGTTTGTTTCTTCTGTTTACAAATCTAGCAGGTTTGCATCTGCTTAAGAATCCAGAGACATTCATGGGAAGAAAACATTGGTTCCAAGATTTAATATTCCAAAATCCAAAACTCAGCAACACATTTATTAGAACCAAACAAAAAGACAAAAAATGAAGATTGAATTGCTATCAGCTCCAGTATCCAGAACTGAATATCTGGCAAGATGTTACCAAAAAAGTTGGAGAACACAGAAATGGAGAGGTGATGTTGAAGTCATGAACTCTTCATGGTCTGAGGATGACATGGGGGAGATAGACTTAAATGGATTATGTCATATTATATGGATTGTGTCTTAGTATATGCCATGCAAGATTCAAGTTAAAGTGTTCTGCTTATACGCATGGACCGTTGGAACAAACTAACATTAAATGGCTAAAACCTCCATATAAAATATAAAATGCAGGTGTTGCTGCTCAGATTTCTGTCCACCATATAGCTTTGTTGGTTGTCACAGTTTCAATGGAGACTGCATCAAACGAAATAAAAAGGGGGAGCCATGTAGCCATTACAAAATCTAAAGGCAAGACTAGGCTATATTTGAAATATATATATACATTTGAAAAATACAATACCCATCCCCCCCCAAATTTTATGCATTCCTTGTTGAGAGTAAACTGCAAGGAATACTTCTGAGGTAATATGTTCAAGATTGCACAACATAGTCTAATGTGTCTTTATTTTAAAAGAATATTGTTGGTATTTTCATTCCCTTGACTCCAGCAACTCTAGCAATATTGGTTTATTCAATATTGGTTCAGTACATAAAAATTACTTTAAAAAGTGACTACTAGTTTTATCTTCTATGTAGGTTGATGAACATGTTGAAATGCCATGTAGCCCTATACTTTCCAATGGATCCTGGAAACACAAAGCTCCTGATTCAGAATATATGCTCTTCAACATGTTATGATAGACATTAGAACAGTTGATACCTTTATACAGTGTGAGAGCGATCATCTGTACTTGCTTGCTTCAGAATTTTATTCAGTCATTCCCGCACTGACCCAAAATGGTCACAGACTCACAACTGTTTCTGTGTAATGATGAAGGATCTATCTTGATTCTACAAATGTTATTCCAGCTGTTACTCTTATTTCCTTTTAAAAATTAGGCATTACTATAGATTGTGGTCTTCAAGATGTGCAGCATATTGGCACCATCCAAAATTGTATGTTGTACCATCTGAATTTGTAAGGCTCTTTTGTGCTGGATAATAAGAGAGGATGCAGTTTGATAAAATTACAGCAGTAGCTGTGCAAAGGAAACATTTCAGACAAAGGGAACTCAGATATATGGGCTGTGTGGACAAGGGAGCATGCGAAGCTTTTCTTGAACAAAATGGGGATAATGCGGACATCGGTATCTTCCTTTCTAAACAGGATTATTGTTTATGAACAATCAGAAAAATGTGGAGTCTTAAAACTTTTGCTTTGGCAGTTTCTAATAAAGTGATACATGGTAAATACAAACCCAAACGAGCCCAGTGAAGAAACTGGAAATAATGTCCTGCTCTGAATTAAGAAGCAGCTTCTTACAACTGCCCACATTGCCTTCAACAAGACTCCAGCCCTGGCTGAAACATCACCTAGCCATGGACTTTAAGAACAACATCTACTGTATATACTCGAGTATAAGCCTAGTTTTTCAGCCCTAATTTTGGGCTGAAAAAAGGGGTCCTCGGCTTATATGCGGGTCAATACTTTTAGCCAATGAGGCAAGTTTGGGTCAGTGGCTAAAAGTCATTTTAAACATTGTGACCCACTTCTCCTGACCCCCCCATGTTTAAAATGACTTTTTTAAAAGGTCATTTTAAAACAATGTTTAAAATGACTTTTAGCCACCAACTCAAGCACTTGCCTCGGTGGCTAAAAGTCATTTTAAACATCACACACACACCCAGCTCACAAAGGAGGAGTTGCCAGGCCCTGCTGCATTTCCCACCCTAGGCTTATACTTGAGTCAATAAATTTTCCCAGTTTGGGGGGTTTAAATTAGGGCCCCCGTCTTATACTCGTGTTGACTTATACTCGAGTATATACGGTAAATAAGGACTTTAAAAGTAAACTCCTGGTAAAGCACATCTTTTACCATGTCTGAACGTCTGGGACCTGCTTTGAAGAAGGGTGATTTACTGCACTCGAAAGCTTGCAATGTTCTTTTTTTATTTTTAATAGTGGCCTATAAAGGTAACCTATTTTTGCAATTGAATTAAACTATTATCTGGTGTTTGCTCACATGACAACAGGAAGTGCTTTTGAGCCTATCTCTTGCTACTAATGCATATGTAGCGTGTTATGTTTTGTGCTATTAAAGCAGAATTAACATATATCAACCCTAATAGGGCTTTTGAGGTTAGTGAAATAGTTAAGGAGTGGTTTTACTAGTTCCACCTTTCTCTCTCTCCTAAGTTTCCATAGTTGAGCCAGGATTTGAACCTAGGTCTCCTGAGTCCTGATCCATTACATCAGCCACCACAACACACTGGGGATAGGAAACAAATTGAAGCTGCATATTATAATCATTTAGGACTACAAAATCCTTGAGGCAGAGTTTTGTCCTTTTTCTTATGGCACAGTACAAAGTACTACACACATTAATGGCATAGGAATAAAGAACTTTACACAGATTAAAAGCTACATGTAATTGTGATGCTTAAATAAAAACTATGTTCAGGGGACTATTACAACACAGCCCTGCACCTGTGGATTCCAAAGAAAATCCAAATTCACTTGGGTTAATTCACAAGTAAGTGGGCATGGAATTGCAGATTTGATCAATGTGCCCAATACAGAGACAGAGACCAGAGAAGACAAATCAGAAATGCCCTGTGAAAATGACCCCAGCTCTTCCCAATGCATGAAGTGCAAGACGAAAAAGGGTTGCCTTTGACACTCACCTATCAAATCATGGACAAGATCCTTGATGAGATGCCCAACAATGGCATAAGCCACAGCCACCACCACTAATGCTGCCATAAGGAGGTAGAGCACAGCCTTGGGCAAAGGGATGTCATCCCGTGGAGGCGGCTTGTACTCCTTGTAAAGCTGCTCGTTGTCCGAATATGAATATTGGAAAAGGTGGTCCAGGCCAGTGGTAAAATTACTGGAATTCATGGACTGGCTGTTTGGCAAGTAACTGTCTTGCTCAGGGTCTTGTAGGACACTCACTACCGAACTGGTGGTGGCTTCCACTTGCTGGACTAAACTGAGAGTCTTGTTAACGCTGGGAAGGATCTGAGAGAGAAATGTGCTCCAATCTTTAATGGCACTGATATTGCAGATGAGCATAATGGCAAAGAAAGAGCGGGGGGAAATGAATATTCTGCAAACCTGGGAGATTCAAAGGTGCAGGGGCCTCAATGTCCTTCTTCCTTCTTCAAATCACTCATGCACTTGACAGCATCCATTTTAAATGGGGAAAGAGTCTGTCCAAGGATGACTTCCCATTCACATTTTCACTGACGATGTAGGTCCATCCAGTGCTACCACTTCATCCCAGAAGTGTAAAACACATACTAGCCCAATCCTCAAATAAGGAACAGTTCCCAGAGAAGAGACGACCGTGTCCTTTCCACTTGTCATTGACTGTTTCCAGAGTTCCTTTCCGGATGCTTGATGGGAAACGGTGAGGAGAGAAAAGTTGCCTGTGTGCTTCAGTTGTCTGCTCACGAACAACGGTTGGCTCTTTCTCTAGTTTCTGCCTCCAAAAGAGAAGAAGAAGGAAATGCAGACACAAACCAAGCTGTTAAGTGAGCTGTGCTTCCCAGCTGCCGGTTGTTTCCTGAGCACCAGAGGTGTTTCAATTTCCTTAATCAAACCATTCACCCAATGGACCGTTTCTTTTGGTGGAGGGCAATTTGGCTCCTGAACTCAACCGCTGGCGACCCAGCCAAGCCTCCCTTGCCCACACACAAATCCATCATCATTTGGCTCTTTTTAAAAAAATCACACCCATGAAAGAGCTTAGCCTCTTTGAAGCGCTGGGCACTGCACAGAAAGAATCCCTCCTGCTCGCGGACATCCTAGAAGACTGAACATTGCTAGGCAGGGACACTCCAAAGTGAATGGCAAACCTCATTTAGTTAGATCATCTTCCCCACCCTTGAGCTGACGTCGATTTCCCGACCAGACAGACAATTAGATAACTTCATGCAAGGTGGGAATCCCCACCCTTTCCCTCCTCCCCTCCCTCCCTCCCTCCCTCGTCCTTCATTCACAGGACAACACAGGATCTGAAATCCACAAACCTGGCTGAAGAAAGAGACGCCTCTTTCCCCGACAGAGGGAATCCACGCTTGGAGAAGGGAAGAAATGCAGAGGGCAACACGCCTGGCTCTCCGCCTCCGGGCTGCCTGGATGGAGCTACCCTTCGCCTTCCGGACGGTCCCCAGATCGTTCCAGCCGGCCGTGCGGTCTAGCGGGCGCCTGGACGCTGCCTGGCGAGTGCGTCTCCCCCGCGCACCGGCCGACTGCCTTTCAGTGCGCCGAGCAGCGTAGACAGCGGAGGAGCTGTCCGAGGTGCTGAAGGCTTCCCCCGGTAGAAACCGAGTCGCCTAAGGCGCCTCCTTGATATCGGCAGATTTAAACACTGTTGTTCTTCTTAAATCGGTGGGGTGGTTTTAAATAATAATAATAATAATCATAATTAAAATATAAAAATTAAAAATCAGACGATGACATTGGATCAGCTTTGCACCCACCCACCGTCTCTGTCTTTGCTGTTCCCTCCCCTTTCTCCTAATCCCTCTATAAACTCTTTCCATGCCAGGTCCTAGGACAATACAAGCTAATAGGTTTGGGCAGCGGCTCTTCTTACCTTGACGATCAGGTGGTGGGGAGCCATGGGTCCCTGGGGGGCAGCAAATGGGGGACACCTGACGCTAAGACATGAGAAAGTGACCCTCCTTTTTTCAAGCAGAGGGAAGACCTTCCCCTTGCTTAGAAACCAATTATCATTTGACGTCCAGAGCTTCAGCTATGAATCTTAAGCTTGGGGAAGAAACATGCAGACTGTTGATCCACTCCATGCATCTGAAAAGGTGGACTACTGTCCAGGAAGGCTTATGCAAAAATAAAATAAAATAATAAAATAATAATAAAATAAAATAAAATAAAATATTCCTTTAAGATGTCACAACATTTTGATTATTTCTTATTGTTTTATTCAACATCTATACTTTGGATCAAGTCCCATAGAATTCAGTAGGCCCTAAAGATAAAAATAGGTGAGCCAGGGCTACAACTGATACTGCTTTTCATTCCTCACATTCTGTATTATGGTTTGAGCTTTTAATGAAGGATTGCCTCCCTAATCCTAAAAAAAACAACAGTGATGTAGTGGGGCCAGGGCATTCAGAATTGAAATGCCAATATTTTGGAGTATGGGTAGCTATAGCATCATCTTTCAACTTGCTCGGGTTTCTCTGTTTCCTTTGAGTTTGGCTGCAATCCTTATGGTAGCTGGAAGAGAAAAATATCTCCTTGTTGTAATGCAAAGTACTTGGTGGTGGTTTGCTATTAAAACAACTTCTCCTTTATTGATATGGATTAATCTAGGTCCCTAAATATTTATACTCTTCTTATTGGAGAGGGGGGCGGCTATGGGGACCGTTCATCATGAGTGCCTCCACACCCATACTTGCTGCTGAACCATTGCTTACTACTACTTTATATGGCAGATGAGTATGATGATCCACTCAGATAGGGATGGATGGATATGCTAAGGCTGAAACACAGAAGGCTACTTATTAACTTAAGTGGCACATCAAAATTTACACTGTGGATGCTGTAACCCACAAGCTATATCCCATTGCCTTTCACCATTTGGAGCTAAAAATTGGATTTTTGTTGGCTTCACAGGAAAATTTTCAGGATGAAAACTGAGTGTTGCTGTTGTTTGATGACTGTCCTTACTTTGGCCAGACTTCCAATGAATTCAATGACCAAAGTTATTCCAATTATATTGATTGTTTGTCTACTACAAACTTGAATAAATAAGTGGGGCAGACACTCTCTGTTAATCCATTGCTTTTCACAGATCAGCTTGCATAACAAAATCCACCATGGATCTCATCTTCAAGTACAGAATGAGCACACAGCATAAATATGTATATACAGAAAACAGCTAAACTTTACTCCATGTCATATAGATTCTGAGGAAGCTATGGGTGTTGAATGCAGCAGGGCAACATCAGCACTGAGTCTCTGTAAAATCTGTTGAAGGGAAGACTGCTTCTCCCCGTTCTCTTGCTTAGAGATTTGATAAACATTAAATGCATGATGTACAGTGAATCAGAATTCATTAGGTTGCAGCACAGAACATTTTCAAATGCTATGGTTTTAAGGGAACCAACAACACAGTTTAAGTTTGAATGCTCCAACATAAATTTGTAAAGAAATTATTTACTTTGCATATGTGACATTCTGTTAAAAAAATGCTAGATTAAATAATTGAAAATGAGATGCTCTGGATTTATATTCTAAGATTCAGATTTTATGTACCTGAATTTTTTAAGCAATTGTCTATTTATAGGTAACTTTACTGTTTATTTAAGGAGACATCACAGGGTCTTCAAAAAGAATAAGCCCAGAAGAGTCATTTCTACACCTAAGCAGTAAACTACTGCCTTTTTAAAGAATAATGCTCTATAATTAGCTGGTAAAAGATGAATCATAATAAAAATTAAATATTTATTTCCAAAGCCTATAAATATTACCTTTTTAGAGGAGAATTGGAGCAGAGAGAACAGTTGTTTTGTATTTTGTTGTTTGTTTTAGCTTGTATATTATTGAGTTATTTATTATAATAAATAAATAAATAAGGAATAGGTAGTGGGTATTTTAAGGGGCTGGCATTAATAGTCTAAAGAGTGCACAGGTTAAAGAAATAGTATTATTGGTTACTAAGGTCAATGATACAGCAACCTGTGTCATCCCATTAGGCTTTCCCATTCTAGCCACTTACAGTGGCTAGATAGATGAGAAATGGATTTTCCCTAGAAACAATATTTTGTGGTTTTATATATATACAGTGGAACCTTGACTTACATACTGCTTGGCTTGCATCATATTTGACTTGCAGCAAGAAGGGGCCTGTTTGACTTGAGTCGCAGGCTTTGACTTACATCTCGGAGCCCCAGCGCAAGGCACCGGAATTGGGCGGCAGCCACAACCCAGCATCGCGGCTGCCGCCTCCAAACTGCTCCTGCCTTCTTCCCCTCCTCCGGCAGTGGCTTCGGCAAGGCCAGCTCAGAGCACCTGGAGCTGGTCCTCGGCCTCACTGAAGCCGCCGCTGCTGCTGGAGGAGAAGAAGGGCTGGGAGTTCGGCGCTGGCCTTGCTGGTTAGACAGTCGGCTCAGTGTTGTAAAAAATCTGGCTGCAGAATTCTGGTCCACAATGGAAGCATTTTAGTTGGGGAGCTGTAAAGTTGTGGGACTCTAATGGTAAGCATAGAGTTGTTCAGAACTTGGAACATCAGGTTAAAAATCAGTAAAACTTAAATGTTAGACATTGTTGCTATGAACATTAAAAAGTGGAGGCGTATAACTTGTGGAGTATAATTCCACTGCCGCCTCCTCTCTTTGAAGAGACATTTCATTTACATCCCCGGAAGGATTCTCCTATCCCAGTCAAATTTGTGTTAAATTGCTGTTTTCAGGGGTCTTTTTCATCATCTGGAATGGATTAATCCGCTTTCCCATTACTTTCTATGGGAAATGTTCATTTGACTTAAGTCATGTTTTACTTAAGTCTAGACCACTGGAATGGATTAATGACGTAAGTCAAGGTTCCACTGTATTGCTGTTACAATATAAAATAGAGGGGCACGGTTTGGTCTTGAATGAAGTCCCATCAGCTTTGTAAAGGCCTTTTTCCTGGTGCTGATGAATACTGCTGAACCCATTGGCACAAATCAACATAGTTCAGACATTTTTGGATTTGTCCCACACCTGCACTTCAAAATTTATCGCTATGCCAGTGATGTGCAGGTTCATAAGCATTAATTTCACACACACACAAATAGTGGCATGTTTTTCTACTAAAACCCACTATATTGCAGAAAATGACCCATCCTTTAGAACTTCACACATGTATGAACTGGCAATCATTTAGACCTTGTGCAATGTGACTGTTATTCTTTTTAGAATTCTGGATGCTTCCAAATTCGTAACAGGACTGCATCAATATTTACTTAGTACTAGTTATATTGTACTGTCATGCAATCCTATAAAAATGTATTGAAAAGCAAGTTCTACTATGTTCAATAAGACAACACAAGCAACAGTATACAGCAGGCCTGTCCAACAGGTAGACCGCGGGCTACTGGTAGCCCGCAAAGGGTTCAAAAGTAGACCGCTGGCCATCAATTTAAAAAGTGAGGGGATAAGTTCTCCACCCCTCCCTTGTATGGGAAACCGCTGCTCTACTTACAAAAGTTTTTACTTATGAGCATGTGCTCAAAACAGATAAAATTCGTAAGTAGAGGTAAGTAGAGGTTTTAGTGTAGTAGCGCTCAGGCACTTTGGGCTGGAAAAAGTAGACCTTGGCTAGTTCAAAGTTGAACAGCCCTGGTATACAGCATACTATCCTATACTCATGTATTTGAGAGTAAGTATTAAAGTCAAGGGGGCTTGCCTCTGAGTAAAAACATATAGAACTTCATTACTGGTTTGTATTTGTTGTTCAGCGTTACCACTGAATCTTGAAAAAAGCCACTAGCCATGTTGGCTTGATTCCCTGGATGTTGTAATCTAAGAAAGTAACTTTTCCAAACTTTTCCAAATGGTAGATGAGTTTTATTTTCATTATAGAAATGGTGAAAAAAGGAGAAAACTGTCTAATAATTCACTGTTTGCATCTTTCTGCATCTTGACTTTCTGTGCTAAGGGGAAAAGATCTTTATTTATCATGAGAATGTCCATCACATTAAGGGGAGGGGTAATAGCAAGAAGGTTTGTTTGAGTAAAACTTTCTTGGAATTACTGACAAGCATTACTTGCTTTTTCGCTTCAATAAAGGAGCAGATTAACAAGATCACAGGTTCTGCTCTGGGAACGTTGTTAATGATTCTGATAAATCGTTTTAAGTCAAAATCATCATCACAGCAATTCCACCCAAATGCCTCTTGACAGAGAAGTTGATTATAGAGGAAGAGAGATTTTCAGTATTATTTGCTTCTCTTGATGCAATTGGAGGAAATAGGTTCAGAACGACACACATAAAAGGAGACGCAAATAACTGGGGCATGGTGGAGTTGGATTTTGGTCTTTAAGACCAGTCAAGGATTACTGGTCTTAGAAAGCCCATGAATTAACCACAGATATATTTTATTCTACTGCAGGCCCATGGACATTTAAAAATCTCTTGTTATTGTCATTTTGTCCTATAGCCTTTTTCCATGATAGGGAAACATTCACTGGCATTGATGCTTTAGTGGTTTTTGTTGTTGGTTGGTTGGTTCTTATTGTCGCTGTTGTGTGCCATCAAGTTAATTCTACTTTATGGCAACCTTATGAATGAAGAATCCCCAAAATGTCCGGTTCTCAACAGTCTTGCTCAGCTCCTGCAGATTGGTCAGTGAAGATTCTCAGTCATCCAGGTGAGTTTATCTGGGTCATGGCAACTGGATTTCTTTTCTTGAGAGATTGAAATATTTCACTACTCATCCAAACAGCCTCATCAGTCTGAGGAAAGCTAGCTAAACTCAACTAGCCAGCCAAAATACCCTAAGCACATCCAATCTCACCTAATTTCGGAAGCTAAGCAGGGTCGGCCCTGGTTAATACTTGGATGGGAGACCACCAGGGAATAACAGGTGCTGTAGGTGTCTGGAGTAGGAACTGGCAAGCCACTCCAGTATTCTTGCCAAGAAAACTCCATGGACATGGGGTCACAAATAGTCGGTCACGACTGTAACGACACAACACACAACACATAACACACAACACACAACACACAAAGTCAACTCAGCCTCCAAGAGATTTGCTCCTCCGTAATTTCACTACTGGTCACAAGAGAATACTTTGGTATCTGCCTGGCCTAAAAATAACTATTCTTGTCCATTTTGAAAAACAAATAAAGGGCTACTTTAGTATCAGATATTTTATTTATTTATGATCTGAGTTTGATCTTAATAAGCACAGGTACCCGGCTCAAGACTGACTCAGCTTTTCCTCCTTCCAGAGTTGTTAAATTGAATACACAGCTCTGCTAAGAGTGTGCGTGTGTCAATATTGGGCCTTTTCACACGACCCCTAAAATCCGCGGCAAATGGCTCCCAGATCCGGAGCTTAAAATTGTTTCCCCACCAGCTCCGGAGTTTACAAAAAATTAAGTGCGACCATGCCCACTTAAGCGCGTCACAGCGCACTTTTCAAGTACCTGCTCTCCGGGGGTGAAAAATTCCTGATGCGGATGTAACGTAGTGAGTGCCGGGCTCTCCTCGCTTCTGTTTGTTGTTGTTTTGCCCCCTGCCCCTTTAAGAGATACTAAGAGACTGGAATGCTGCCGGGAGAAGAGCGAGACGGCAGATCGGAGGTGAGCCAGCATTCTTTTCTTCATTTTCTTCTCCCTCCCCTCACACAGACAGCAGCCAGGAGTGTGGAGGGGGTGGGAACACAGGAACAGCGACAAACCCCCAAGATCTCTGGTCCAAATTTAAGTGGCCAGCGGATCTTAGGGGTCGTGTGAAAAGGCTCAATGTATTAAAACTGTAAATCACCAGAGGGTGCTTTAAACACTGTGGATTGGTATATCAGCATAATTCTTGATAGCCATTCCTATGATTCAACCTGGAAAAGAGGGGAGACAGACAGAAAGTTTTGCTGTCACTGGCTAGTCTTAACTGATGGATGTCATGACATTTGCCACAGTCTGTACTGCAAGAATGAATGGAGATGCTGCCAACTGATCAGCTTAGCCTGTATGTTATTCTCTCCATTTGTAGTCCTTTCTACCAGCCACATTCTCAACATCTGTATTTTTGTCTATATGCCTCCCACACTAAAATGGTTATTTCCGCCTGTGACTTGGATATCTCTGTGGCATCTCCTTTACCGAGTCATTCAAATGAACTCATACTAGTGTGCCAAGTGGCAGAGAGTTAGGCATCGGGGTTACAGCCAAGGTTATAGAACCAAGGTTAAATCTAAAAGAACAAGCACAGTTTTTACTAAAAGACTTCTCCCCTCACAGTGTAGGGTCTAATAACTAATTGATATGTAACCAGGGGTGTATTTGCTTCACCCCACACTAATCAAGTAGTAATATTTAAATCCTGTACTTAGTTGGAAGAGCAGATCTCATCACCAGAGTGATGTCACCTGGATCATAGAGACTACTGAGGCTGGCAGATTTCTATGCTGTGACATCTTGCCCATACTACAAAAGCATTTGATGAGACTCTCAAGGAATGTTACAGAATTAGTAAGCATGGTGATGCCAGAAGGAGCTCTTCCAACCTTCTGCTCAAGTTAGGTGAGGCTGAAAGTTAGATAATCATTTCTCTTTGACATATGGAATATCATGCAATCAATTCACAATTGCATCCCTCTGCCTAGCCATTGTGAATACGGTGGAGAACTTACGATCATTAGGTGCAATGACAAGTTCTCTTTGGAGCTCAAAAGAATCCGGAAGCCTTTTCCAAAGGGGAGAGATGTTATCAGCCTTACATATACAGCTATAGATTGAATGATACTGGAAAGATGTTAGCTTGCACTGCTTAAACATTTAAGTAAGCACTGCCAGAGCTGTGAAATGTTACTCTCAAGGACTAGAACTTGCTGAATCCTCCAGCCAGCATGGCCATCATCTATGTAGGCTCAGGGATGCCAGGATCGGTGAACAATCAATCTGGAGGCAAATTAATAGGCCAATGCAAAAGAAAAGAGACATAAGATGAAAGCTGGTGCAGTAGTAAGTGGCAACTAGAGTGGGTTCATTAAAGACTGAGGACCTCTGTGTGAGTTGAGATTCCCTGTATTTTATCTGGCATTTGTATGGGATGTAGAATCTAATGCAAGTAACTTCAGATGGCTAATGCACTTATTTGTAATATCATACTTCAGCAGGAACACACACACATTAGCTTTGGTTTGATCACACACAGCAGATCTTGTACTGTACTTAGTTTATATATGAGCCTCCCTGTAAACAGGTTCTTCTCTGCTAACCAGCTTTTTGACTACCAAAGGAACAGAGTTGTAACAGAGAAAGAAAGAATGAACATTCCCCTACCACCCCCCACCACATCCTCTGTGATTCAAACTGTTGTCACACATTGGCTGAAATCCAGTAGAAAGCTGCAAGCAGGGTAGGTCCATTGCATCAATGGGTATTTGATGAATAAACTTCTCCATAAATTCTACAGATTCAATGACCCCAGATGTTGCCACTTACTGCTAGATTGTAGCCACAGAGGGAAACCAGATTAGTAGATGCAATTTGCATTTTTAAAAATATGTGTGATAAATTGAAATGTGTGTTTTAGCGCCACGTGTACTCTTGGCTACATTGAGATCAGAAGTAGGCTTAGTTTAATTAGATCTTTAGGGACACTTGGCAGAGTTTTTGGTTAGTTATATTATGGACCCCACCTCCAATACGAAAAGAGTGGTGGTCCACTAATACAGGATGGTTCAAAACCACCCTAACAAAACCTGCTAACCAGCAGAAATCTTTTTGCCTTCCCTGCAAATTCCTTGGCAAACGTTGCCTGTGGCAAAATCTCCAGGTTCACCTTTAACCAAATGCTGGCACCGGGTGAGACCTGCACCACACAAATGTATAACAAAAAGAAAAGAGTGGTGGTTGCTTAAGGACTAACAGATTTAAAACAGTGTGAACTTTGTGAATTAAAATACACTTCCTCAACACACATAGAATGATAGTTAGGAGATAATATACAGAATATGTCGTGGCGTGGGATAGGAGAAAGCAAGCCAAAACAACATAACAAGACATCTAACAGACTTTTGGCCGGGGAATCTTGTTTTAAGAAATTTTGCCCCTCCAGATCCTCCTTCTTAGTGGGGACTGAGACAATGTTACCATTTATTAGCATATGTGAACAGCAAAAAAAAAAGTGTATCGGAATAAATGTCTGTAACAGTAAGCAGAATCTGAGAAGGGAAAGGAGATATGTTCCAACAGCAGGGCCAGCTCAAAATATTCAGCAATCTGAGGTACAGCAGCAAATGACACCCCCTCTACCCATATCCGGGGATGAAGTATCCCCAAATTAGTCAAATTATTGTGATAATATGCACCAGAAAATCCCACAAATATGTCTGTAAGAATATAACGGTAACAAACGAAGACCAAGCTCCTGTTGCAGAATTCAAAGCTCATAAGAACAATTCAACAGTGATCTCCCATCTTCTGGCAGACTATCCTTCATGCAATTAATTGCACGACACATTACGTGCCTGATTTCACAACTGGTGTGTGATCATTTGTGAAAAGGAGAGGCTGCTGGGGGTTGGTGGGGGTGTGTGCTGTGAAACTGCCCATCCGCTCCATTTCCCCAAAGTATTCTGCTCTAAATAACAAACAATTTTTAACATTTCCCCAAACCTGCTAGCCAGGGCAATTTCCTTGCCCTGCCTCCTAGCAGGACCGGTCCTGCTGGACAGAACATTGTAACTGCAGCTTTGTAATAACAGATCCGCAAATGCATCCATTTCTGATCATATTGTAAGTATCTTCATAATATACTAAGACTATATTCAGAAACATGAACACCTTGTTCTGTGGACTGCAGATTCTGTCCTAGAACTCTGAGGGTGGGTCTCTCATTCGGGGGGGGGGGTTGTCCTCAATTCTGCACAGCAAAAATCCCTGCCAAGAAGTATGTGTGAGGCACAGTTATCCGCGGCTCCCTTTCCAGACTCTTGCAGTGTTATTTCAAGAATGATCATTTGTCCACAATGGGAAAGAAAGCTCTCCCTTCAATAGAGGCAATTGTATCTCCGGGCTCACCTCTCTGGTCTCTGCCTGTTCTCAGTGCCATCACTTCTGGCCCATCAGCCCTCTGCTGAAAAGGTTGAGCTTTGCCTGTTATATTGTACAATTGCAGGCTGGGATGAGATAAGCTTCACACCAGCCAAGGTGAAATTGGTATCAGAGGCCTCATTGTTGTCACTTGGATGTTAACCATGGGAGGCAGCAGCCCCAGGCAGGAAAGAGGCATTGTCTGCACTAGAGATGGCCACGGAACGAACATTTTTTTGTTTCCGTTACCGTTTGTCGTTTCCGTTACGTAACGAAACGACAAATGAAAATTGTGATGAAAATGCAACGAAACGAACAGAACCACGAAAACTGTGGTCGTTACGTTTCGTTTCCGTTAATGGCGACGCGCAATGGAATGAGCTGTTTTAAATGTTAAAAAACGCCCTGGACATCCGTAAAAACGCAGCGATAATTATTTATATTGTCTGATAATACCTACCAGGGGGGTTGGGGTCCTTAAAACGTTTGTTTTTGTCTTCTCCCATCGTGATGTATTTTTCTTTTCCCTTTAAAATGGATGTCGCACCAGGCACAAAATGGAGGCAAGCCATGTGATGGGATCATATTCAACCAATAGTATGCCCAGGTTGCAGACTGGGAGGGCAGGTCTGGCAGCCACAGAGGGCATAAAAAGGTCTGGCAGCCCCCGTCCTCCTTGCAGTCTCTGGTGGGAGTTAGGGTGGGATTGCTGTCTCTGTGACTCTAGCTTCAGTCCTGCAGCCTCCCTGTGTGCGTGTGTGCTGCGTACCTCTCGGTGAGTACCCTCTCTTGCCCTGCAGTGCAGTCACTCTGCGGCTGCCTTGCACCCTGGGCAACGCCCGCCGCTGCCTTTGCAGCCTCCCTGCGTACCTAGTCTATACTGTGTCTCTGCCAGCATCCATTTTTTTAGTGTTTTCCCTCTGGTCTGGGGCGTTGGGGGATGCCTGCGCACGGAAATGCTTCAAAAATTGCGCAAAAAGCGGGTAGAAATGACAAACGAAAAAATGAAAAACGGTAACGAAATTTTTCCAAAATTTCACGACAAACGGAAATGAACCGAAACAGACCTCTCAACGACAAACGAAAAACCGAAACACCATTTTTTTGTTTCGTGCCCATCTCTAGTCTGCACAGTCCACAAAAGCTGTTGGCTCCATAGCAGAGACCTAAGGGGGGGGGGAGGAGAGGTGGCATGCACATCAGAGCTTGAGAGGTGGCTTGCTGACCTGCAAGCAGGGCTGCAGCCGTTTAATTGTTATGGGTGCCAGTGTGGTCTAGTGGTTAGAATGCTAGGTTGGAACTCAGGGGGTTGGCACCAGGCTTGCTTCTTAGAGGTGATTTAGGGGGAAAAAACACAGCCAGGTCTAGTTTTACAGCAATACCCCTGTTGATTTTATATCACCAACAATGATTCTTTGTTTGAAGAGCTAGGGGATGATAGCCAACAGCTACCTGGGATGTAATTTGCAAACCTCACCTCCAATGCAGCCTGTGTGTTTTATGACTGGCACAGACACCAGCCATGATTTTTGGGGCCCTCTAATTTTTTTCCTGCAACATTCACAAGCTATCAGAGCAAAACCTAAGGAATTGGACTTAAGCCAGGACAGCTCACTGATAGTTCAGTTTGTACTTTCCTTGTTCCCACTGGGCTTAGTCTCAATTCATCGCCAGGCAGGAAAGTCCCCCCCCCCCCAAATAGCAGTGTCTCCTTGCAAATTGTCTCTGCTGTGATTCAAAGTATTTGAAGGTGGCTTGGACTTGAATGGGCAATTAAGAGTTGTTAACTGTACAAAGTCTGTCTCTTATTTGTTGATATGGACAAATCTAGCTGGATGCATTTTTGGAATTTCCTTCAGAGGGTTTAGCGATGGGAGCTGTCTGCACTTCCAAATTTAGCAGTATAGCACTGCATTGAACTCATAACTTCAATAACTTGGGGTGTGTGCCAATTTGGGTTATACCCCAATTCAGGAGTTTGAAAACAAACAATTCCACTCAGATGAGTTTAGAAGCCACCTGATTTGACCCGGGTCTGAATATAGATATTGATTTGGAAACCCACATATTTACGTTTCCCATTGTATATTATACAAAATCAACACATCACTATAACCTTTGTCAGAGCTAGGTGGAATTTACAGGAAGAATAGCCCCTTAAGAATGGATTATGTCTGAATATTGCTAGTAAGTACAGGAGATTTTATAATAGGTGTCTCTAAATCTTTTGTTGGACATGCTGGTATATTTTCTCATTAATAGATAAGGATGAATTGTTGTCATTCTAAAGGAATCTATCAAGCTTCAAGAGAATAAGTGGAGAGAGTTTTGTACAGATCCCAGCCTTTTCACTTTGGGGGATTTCTGAAAAAGAGGGCATGCTCACTCTCCTTTGCAGAGCGCACACCAACAATTTAGGGGTCAATTTAAGCAGCTTAACTCCTATATTGCTGGTGTGTGCTGTACACGCTCTGGCAATTAGCTATGGGGATCCCCTTTGGAGCTTAATTACTCGCCCACCTGAAACCCAAACTTCTCCAAATTTGGGGGGCTTACAGGGAAGAGCTTGATGAAGATCCGCAGCAGTTTTGGTGCCAAAAACATGCATGCAATCACTATTTTTGAGTGCATTAAAATATGTACTCCAAAATAGTGATCGCAGGCATGTTTCAGCACCAAAATTGCTGCAGAGCTTCCTCAAGCTCTTCCCTGTATGCCCCTCAAATTGGGAGAGGTTTGGGTTTCAGTGGGTTGAATTATTAAACTCCAAAGGGGGTCCCCCTAGGGAAAAAATCATTCTAATTGAGTCAGAAATTCGGAACTAAGCCAATAATAGTCCCCCCCCCTCCACGGGTGAGTGATTAGCGGCTTCCAACTCAATTAGTCTCAATGACTAAAGAAATGAAACAAATTGAAATGAAACACTATACAGTGGTACCTAGTATAAAGGAATTAATTCGTTCCAAATGAAATTTTGTTAAGCAAATTTTCCTATATACAAATTTCCCATAGGAATGCATTGAAAACAGAGTAATCCCTAATCGCAACCATTTTTATGTTGTACAGATTCACCCCATAGGCAATTCTGTTAAGCAGATTTCCCCTATCTCTGGAATTATTTACGTTGTACAGATTTTATGTTATACAAACCATTTGTTATATGAGGGTCCACCGTATTTCCATTTCGTGCCCACCTGTAGTTGGAACTAGCAGTGACCTGTCTGTTTCAGCACTCTTTCCATGATGAAACATTCCACACTTTCCTTGCAAATGTCTTTTATAATGATGAACTATTCCTTGAATTACGAGGCAGCAGCCTGAAGACATGTCTGTGAAGATTCTCAGTCATCCAAGTGAGTTTATCTGGAAGTTGAATCATGGCAACTGGACTTCTTGAGAGATCAAAATGTTTTACTACTCATCCAAGCAGCTTTGTCAGTCTGAGGAAAGTTAGTGATGGGGCCTCCAAGTTATAATTCACCTTGATTTCACATCACCTTGGTCTTAAGAGGCCCATTAGTTGGAAAATGGCCTGGATAGGCTCATTATGTGGACAATGGCCTGAATAGGCTTGTTAGGTGGACAATGGCCTGGGGTGGATGAAAGTCCTGCCTATGCAACCCTTCCCAACACCCTTTAAGTATAGGTCATTAGCTATGGCCTTGCTGGTGGAGGTGTGAACTGCTTCTGAGCATGGGCCATATGTATAACAGGAAATTGCCAAAGGATTTATTTTGGGGTATGTGTCAAATCTGGAACAGGGAAAAATCCTGTCCCATCTTTTCTTGAATTCAGCAGTGCAAATCTGGAAGAGAAGTTTACTCAGTTCTTCCCACACCTCTTCATGGGATTTGTTTTGCATACTGTTGCTCATCTTTGTTTTTCTTGTTCTGTGTACACAAACATTGGCATGCACACATGTGCATGTGTAGAATGGCATGGAGAAACTATGGGCAGAACTGTGCATTGGAGCTCCATTTCTGGATAAAGGAACAAAGTTTCCAGGTGAAAGTGCCTGTATCCACTCTCCTCCTTTCATTTTTGTATTTTTTTTTAAGTATGTTGATGAATGCCATAAATTAGATCCCAATCAAGCTTCTATTCTCCTGGGACTCAGCCTGTGTTAATGAGTGAAGTGGGATTTATTTAAGACATCAAATAACTTCTAGAGAACCCACAGGCACTTTGGCTCCTTACCAGAATTAATAAATAAAGAGATGAAAAGGGAAAGAATTAGGTATAAGTGGGTTCTTTAACTGAGTCAGTAGCAAAAGCATTTTGTAATCTCTAATAAGTTGTTCAAAAATGTTATTTATTTAGTCCTTTACTTGGCTTTTGTTTTCTTATATATCTGTTGGTATCATTTTCTGCTACCCATGGCATCAGGGTAGTTTGTTATTCCGGCAGAGGAAGGTGTTGAGACTGTTAAAAAGAAAGGTAAAAGGTTAAAATAGGAGTGTGTGACCATGAATGGATCTTCCCCTACCAGTCTCCCCTAGCCTGTTTCAAACATAACAATCCCCTGTGGGGACTTGCATTGTCTATAATATCAGAGGCCAAAAGCTTCCAAATTCACAGCTCTGAGCCTAGATAACAGTTAATGCTATGGTATCATCTGACAAGTCTCATCTCTTTTGGTTGGCCTACTAAAGCTATCAGCATAGCACAGTGGCTCCCCGCTGTGCCTCCAGGGAGAAAAACCAGTCTGTATAGTCATAGGCAAGCTGCAAAGTCCAAGGGAGACCAGGGTGGTTGAAGGTCTGGAAGAAATGACTTACAAGGAATGGCTTAGGGAGCTGGGAATGTTTAGCCTTAGGAAAAGAAGGCTGAGGGGGGATATGATAGCCATGTTTAAATATTTGAAAGGATATCACATTGAAGAAGGGACTACTTTGTTTTCCATGGCTTCAGAGAATAGGGCTCGGGGCAATGGTTTCAAACTACAGGAAAAGATATTCCATTTGAACATTCGGAAGAACTTCATGACGGTTAGAGCTGTTCAGCAGTGGAATATGCTGCCACAGAGGGTGGTGGAGTCTCCTTCTTTGGAGGTTTTTAAGCAGAGGCTGGATGGGCATATATCAGGAGTACTGTGATGGGGGATTCTGCATGGCAGGGGGTTGGTCTAGATAGCCCTTGAGGTCTCTTCCAACTCTATGATTCTATGATACCATACATAGAAAACTCTGAAAACAAGTCTCCATAAGTTCAAATTGACTTAGGCCCTTTGTACACGACCCCTAAACTCCGCCGCAAATGGCTCCCAGCTCCGGAGCTTAAAATTGTTTCCCCACCAGCTCCAGAGTTTACAGATAATTAAGTGCGACCACGCCCACCTAAGCGCATCCCAGCACACTTTTCAGGTACCTGCTCTCTGGAGGTGTAAATTCCTGATGCGGATAAAACGTAGTGACTGCCCGGCTCTCCTTGCTTCTGTTTGTTCTTTTTTTGCCCCCCGCCCCTTTAAGAGATCTGAATGCAGTGCCGGGGCGGCAGAACGGAGGTGAGCGGCATTCTTTTCTTCCTTTTTTTCTCCCTCCCCTCACGCAGCCAGCATCCAGGTGTGCGGAGGGGGTGGGAATGTAGGAACAGCGACAAACCCCTAAGATCTTTGGTCCGAATTTAAGTGGCCAGTGGATCTTAGGGGTCGTGTGAAAAGGCCCTTAATGACATACAATTGTTGTTGTTGCTGCTGCTGCTGTTGCCAGAAAAACTGCACCCAGCACTATACACATATTTGAAATGTATACACTGCTGAAGTGCAAGTGTTTGAACATATACACAAGCATGATTTAGTTTATGGAGGGAAATGCATGAGTAAAAGAAGAAAAGACTGTTTGGAGAGGGAAAAATGGAAAGGCACATGATGAGAATAATGATGGCATTCTGAGAAGCTCAGTGATTACAAGGCTATTATTTTTTCATATTCCTAATTATCTTGCCCCTAAAGACACGGCATAAAATAACTAGATACAGAAAGTTCTTCAGTGAAGCAGTGTGCCTTACCTCCCCCATACGTGTCCCGCATGCCCACTCTCTATCGCTAGTTACTTCTTATGCAAGCCTTTTTATTTTAATGCTGCGATTATATGAGTCCCTGGGCACTTCAGTTTGATCTGACAAAACCTTGGTGCTCCTCAGGGTTGTAAAGTTACTCTGGCTTCACAAAGCAACAGCTGTACACAGCCATTTCTGCATTTGGCATGCATGGCACAAGATGGAAACAGATGTCATGAAGTTACACTGCCCAGCCAGCCATTATTCAAGGCACAAGTTCTGCGGCTTTTCTGTCAGGAGTTGAGCTCAGTTATTGTGGATGAAATTATTCTTCTTGTCATTTTGAGAGAAAGGAACTAGAAGGAAACAGTTGGAAGCTTCCAGTGCCCATTAGAAGGCTACAATTCAAGCACTGGAAAACCGCACATATACACATCAAAACCAGTAGGGGGGAAATTAAGCAAATTATTGACGCTGGGAAAGAAAAGGACAGATGATTTGTCTTCAACATGTTGCCATTTGTAGCAGTGTGGTCTCATTTTGAGTTGAGCACGCAAAAGGAAAGGCAACTTTGATGAGGCTACTCATATTTTGAAAGCCATAAAAGCACAGCTTGAGTACTCTAAGCAAAGAGAGAAGCAGTGTTTGCAATACTTACACATGACAAGGGTTCCATTAGCTGTGGGGAGGGGACAGTTTTAGCACTCAAGGAAGGCATGACATTTTCATTCAAGGAGGGAGTGGGGAGAAAGCTGCCAAAACAGAGGTACTTCCTTCAGCTTTCTGACCAGTTTAGTACATTTCTTGAACCATTTAGGGCTGCTTTATATGGCATAAGAGAAAATGTGTATACCAAAATGCATCTATTGCATAACTATCCATAGATACACCCTTTGCCTAATGACAGTACCTGGGCCAAGCAATAATCACAGTATATAGTTGATGTACATTGTTTGTTTGACAGACAGACAGAAAGAGAGATAGACAAACTGATGTCTATGCCACCTTTCTGCTAAAGCGGTGTTTCCTAGCCTGGAAGTCAGAACACCCAAGGGGGTTGCAAAGTGTTTTGGTTTTTTTTAGGAGGGGGAGGTTTGTTGTCATAGGTCACTTTATATGCATTGTAGCTCTTGCTACCTTCCATTTTTCTTGACCTTTCTGAGCAGGATTTTAAAGCTAGTGTGTATGTGTGAGAAACAGACCCTTCATGGAAGGAAGAAGCCTATGATAAATCGGAAAAAGTTGGAACCCACTATCAAAAAGGATGCAGGGTGGCTTGCAGTATTAAAAGAAACAAAAATAATAAATTGCTACAGTATTTAAACCAATATTAGAGTATTTTCCACGTATAAGACTATATTTTTTCCTAAAATTGTTAGACTAAAAATTGAGGATCACCTTATACATGGAAGTAAGCCAAGGAGAGACTCGTGCAGTTACAAAACTAGCATTTTAGGTTGGAAAAGTGGGGGGCCGATGTCTTATAGATGGAAAAATACAGTATATTAAAACTTATAAATAAAAGTAATATTAAGAAGTCAAGTAAAACAACACAATATAATATTCCCTTTTAAAATCTCCCTTGGCCAACCAGGCATTTGAAGGAAAGTTTGCCTGCTTGTGAAAGATGGGGCCAGCCTGGCCTCTTATGGGAGGGAGTTCCAGAGTCTGGGAGCAGCAACAGAGAAGGGCCTCTCTTTTGTCCCCACCAAAAGCTCCTGCAAGGGTGATGGGACTAAGAGAAAGGCCTCCCCTGGTGATTTCAGTTCCTGGACATGCTCATAGAGGGAGATGCAGTCTTTTAGATAGCTTGCGCCCAAGGGCTTTATAAGTTAGAACCAGCACTTGGATTTATACCTGGAAACAGATCAGCAGCTATAGGAGCTGCTGTAGCGGGGGACAAGGTGGTACGTGATTCCTGTAACCTGCCCTAGTTAATAATCTGGTTCCAGCATTTTGGACCCACTGGAGTTTCCAACCAATTTCCAAAACTGGTACTGCCAAAAGCTGGTCATCCATTCTCAGAGATAAATCCAGAAGCACACCCAAACTATGCACCTGTATTTTCAGAAGGAGTGCAAATCCCGTCAAGGACATGCTGGATATTGATTCCTTAATTGTCCTTCCAGATGACAAGGAGCACATCAGTCTTATCAGGATTACATGTCAGTTTATTTGCTCTCTAGAACTGAAACAGCTTCCTCAGATTTGGATGGAAAGAAGAGATAGTTTTGGGCGTCACCTGCCCACTAGTGACACCAAACCTGGACATGCCAGATAACCTCTCCAGCAGTTTTATGCAGATGTTAAATAGCAGAGGTGACAAAACAGAGCTACACCACAGGCCAATGGGCACCATGTCAAATAGGAATCCCCCCCCCCCCCCCCAGTAGCACCCTTGGAGTTCTCCCTTCCAGAAAGGACCAGCATCTCCATAAAACAGTGTTTCCAAGTCCCACCTGAGAGTGATGGCCCAGAAGGATTTTATGGTTGATCTGAGAGGTCAACCATAAAATCTGCTGAGAGGTCCAGCAGAACCAACAGGGACACACTACCCCTGTCCAGTTCCTGGAATAGGTGACCTGAGCATCTCCAGGCCTGAAGCCAGATTGAAATTGATCAAGATAATCTGTCTCATTCAGGAACTCCTGGAGCTGAGAAACCACAGTCCACTCTAGCATCATGCCCAAGAATGCTTTTGAGTTTTGTCTGGAAGTGGGGAATGCTGAAAGAGAAGGTTGCGCAATTTAACTGAGTACTACAATGGATCAAGTATTCAAAAATGTTTCTCATCTATTTAACTTACCATCTCAGCTTGTATGCTGCTCGCTGTTAAGAAGCCATCAGGTTTTTTTAAAGTCATTTTTTTCCAAGCCCAGGGAAAAGTTATATCCAGACAGCAAGGGATCTCAAAAGATCAAAAATATTGTGATCTAGCACAGTGGTTCTCAACCTGTGGGTCCCCAGATGTTCCTAGACTGCAACTCCCAGAAGCGTTTACCACTCGCTGTGCTGGAAGGGATTTCTGGGAGTTGCAGTTCAGGAACATCTGGGGACCCACAGGTTGAGAACCACTGATCTAGCATAATCAGCTTGAATAAATCTAGAGACCAATAAAAGAGCTTTGTTCAGGAGATGAGATCCAGGAACTGGTCAGCATTAGAGATGGGCACGACTTGAAAAAAAATTTTTTTTCGAGTTGTCGTTAGTCAGGCCGGTTCCGTTTCGGCTCGTTTCCGTTTTTCGTGAAAATTCGCAAAAATTAGTCGGTTCGTTTTTTCATTTTTTCGTTGTCGTTAGTACTGGTTTGGGGAGGGGGTAGCGGGCTCCTGGAGGGAGCTGCAGGAGTCAGCCAGAGCCACAAGTGACGGACTGGCAGACTCCTTGCACCCGCTGTGTCTCACGTACTTGCATGTAGTGCAATGCAAGTAGATCTGGCTTAGGGTTAAGACGGGTTAGCGCAAGGTCTAGGGTTAGGCTAGTTACGGGTGAGGTTAGGGTGAGTATTGGGGTGCACCTCTGGGTGCCTCTCTGACCCACTTAGAAGGACAGTGTACTGGCGTATGGGTTAGGCTTAGGTTTCGGGTTTGGGCTACGATTAGTGGGCTGTTTATGCCCGATTGGCACATCCCAGAATTGGCACATCCCAGAAGTCTCTGTGGTCAACCTGGCCAAGTGGCCATGCGATTGGTGGAAAATTTGCATGGTCTACTCCCATGGGCATTGCAAATGTGCAGGTGTAAAAAAATAAAATAAAATAAAATAAAATAAAATAAAATCAACGGAGACTTTTTTTTGCAAGAAAAACCCACTGCTGCTACTGTAAAAATTCAAGCATTTAAAATAGCTAATTTTTGCATGTTTCTGTGGTGCTTTGGTGGGGTTTTGGGCAACGATTTCAAAAAAATATATTGCGGTCGCCATTTTGGACCCCGCCCCCAACCGCTTGGCAAATGGATGCGCCCTCCCAGCCTGGTACAGTCAGCAAAACCTGGCCATGCGATTGGTGGAATGGCTCCAAAACTTTGCATGGTCCACTCCCATGGGCGAGCCCATCATTGCGAATGCGCAGGTGTAATAAAATAAAATAAAATAAAATAAAATAAAATAAAATAAAATCAACGGAGACTTTTTTGAAAGAAAAACCCACTGCTGCTACTGTAAAAATTCAAGCATTTAAAATAGCTAATTTTTGCATGTTTCTGTGGTGCTTTGGTGGGGTTTTGGGCAACGATTTAAAAAAAAAATTGCAGTCGCCATTTTGGACCCCCCCAACCGCTTGGCAAATGGATGCACCCTCCCAGCCTGGTACAGTCAGCAAAACCTGGCCATGCGATTGGTGGAATGGCTCCAAAACTTTGCATGGTCCACTCCCATGGGCGAGCCCATCATTGCGAATGCGCAGGTGTAATAAAATAAAATAAAATAAAATAAAATAAAATAAAATCAACGGAGACTTTTTTTGCAAGAAAAACCCACTGCTGCAACTGTAAAAATTCAAGCATTTAAAATAGCTAATTTTTGCATGTTTCTGTGGTGCTTTGGTGGGGTTTTGGGCAACGATTTCAAAAAAAATATTGCGGTCGCCATTTTGGATCCCCCGCACTGCATGGCAAATGGATGCACCCTCCCAGCCTGGTACCAGCAGCGCAGCAGTAGCAATAGCCAAGGAGAGGAGGGCGGGGAACCCCCCCCCCCAAATAAAACACCCTTCTGGCCTGGTAGGTGCCCTCAGACAGTTTTCGCCTACTTTTAAGGCCGGGAATCGGTTTTTTTTTTAACTTTTAAAAACTTTTTTTCTGTGCCGCTTGGCATTGCGCGATCGCCGCGATGCAAGTAACGAGCACGACAAATTAGACCAAATTGTTCGTTCGTCGGTTTGAGCTCGAATTCTGGTGGAGTAATTCCTGTTTCCGTTTCCGTAGAGTAACGGATACGAGTAATGGAAACAGAAACGGGAATACCGCTAAGTCGTGCCCATCTCTAGTCAGCATAGCCAAGTTCTGACACATAACCTCCAAGGATTAATGGTCTCTTAAGATCCGGGGTACGGTACACATGGAAAGTGGATATAGGCAAGGGAACTGTTTCTTCATTTGGGGCTCAGCCTTTAACATAGGTTGAAGGAAATGCCGAAGAATGGAAGGACGGAGGCCACCTCATAATCAATCTATGTGGAAGATATGGAGCACCCACGTGTAATTAGGGCTAATCAGAGAGCATCCCAGGCTACACGCAAGCACTGATTGCAACAAATATATGAGTTTGGACTTTTCTTGCTGTGAGAAGCATATGGGCATATAACTGTACTTACAAGGGGGGGCACCAGGGAAAATCTGCTCCACTTTGAACAGTGTGATACCATATGGAATGTAACAAAACAGTCTTGCATTGGTTTTCCCTTAAAGACATAAGATATGATGTCTTTAAGGGTTTCTAGGAGTTGGTGCCAAAAATGATTTTTTTTCTAAATTCTGTCACATCCTACCTGCATCTGCTCTGGTAATACAAGTGCTACAGAACTAATAGAGCAATGGTTCTCAACCTGTGGGTCCTTTCTCTGAGCAACTGTTAACCTGCCCTTTTATATATCTGGTTTTGTGATGGTAGCTCGTCATCATTATTATCTTGTAACTGCCAAACTGGAAGAGTCCCTGTGGATCATCAAGTCTCCAGACCCTGTCAAGAAGGTACAGTGGGGAATCAAACTCCCAACCTTTGAGGCCTAAGCCACTGCAGTCACTCTTAGACTGGCCCTCTGCAACTATCCTTCAAGCCAAGTGTATCTGATTTCAAGCCAGGGGTGGTGGGAAACAATTACAAAACTGTTTCTTAGAGGTCAGGCCTCCCCTCTTGCTCTCTCATTTTTGTTGGAGTAAAAGTGGGGACTGAGTGCACTTTAAGATAACTTATTTGAACTGAAATTCTGAGGAGGCTTGCTTATTGACAGACCTGTTTACTGAAGCTCCACTTCTCTGGTACATTTTCTCCATTTGCAGTCAAGATGGAGGTTCTCAGACATCCAAAGCCTACATCACTCTATGAGCCCTGATATGGGAAGGCTGTTTCTAATACTGTATTTCAGATGTATGCACATTGGCTCACAGGTGGTTTGTAACTGGCAAAGAAGTTACAAGCCACCTCTGTATGCGCACGCATGCGCGCGCACACACACACACACACACACACACACACACACACACACACACACACACACACACACACACACACACACACACACAAGCAGAATTATATGGCTCTACAAGGACATGTATAGGAATTGTTTTTGGAAGCTTTACATCTGATAGATACTCTGTTATGAGAAGACAATTACTGCAGTTCTAAGCAGTGGAAATTCTCTGATTTCAGTGGGATTACATAGTATGGGCAAAGTTGTCTTGCATCAAGCTAAACCCGATGAACCTGGTCTAGTGCTACCCTCTAAGGTTCTCCGAGCTTTCTCATTTCCTTGGGGAAGCATTTGGGATGGAGTGGGAAGACCTGAATAATCCAAAATCACCTCTGGATCACCACCACTGGGATAAGGACTGCTAGCAGTGATCCAGTAGTGATTAGAGATGGGCACGACTTAGCGGTATTTCCGTTTCCGTTTCCGTTACTCGGTTCCGTTACTCTACGGAAACGGTAACGGGAATTACTCCCCCAGACTTCGAGCTCGAACCGACGAACGAACAATTTTGGTCTGATTTGTCGTGCTCGTTCCTTGCATCGCGAGATCGCGCGATGCCACACGCGGCACAGAGAAAAAGTTTTTAAGTTAAAAAAACCCGGTTCCCGGCCAAAAAGCAGGCGGGAAAATGCCTGCCGTGCCTCAGGGCACCTACCAGAGGGGTTGTTTCTGGAGGTCCCCGGCCTCCCCCCTCATCCCCTGTCCTGGGCTGCTCTGGTGGGACTCGCCGCAGGCTCGCAGCCAGCAAAAAGCCCAGTCTCGCCGCCGGCCGCCGCAATTAAAGCGCAAGCAAGTGGCACGGACGGCACAGGAAAAAACTTTTAAACTCTCCCCCCACCCATTCCCGGGCCAAAAAAGCAGGCGGAAAAATGCCTGCTTGACTAAGGGCGCAGGGCACCTACCGGAGGGGTGGTTTCTGGAGGGGGGGTCCCGCCTCCCCCCCGTCCTGGGCAGCCGGACTCGCGAGTCGCCATCGCCATGCCATGCGGTGCGGGCGGGGGATCCAAAATGGGGCGGCAAACGCAATATTGTTTTTGAAATCGTGGTCCAAAAACACACAAGCACAACAGAAACACGCGAAAATTTATAAACTGCCAGATTTTTCACAGTAGCAGTGGGTTTTTTCTTGCAACAAAATGTCTCTCCTCTCCTCCTCTGTCC
The DNA here is from genome assembly GCA_037367245.1 of Phrynocephalus guinanensis. NCBI lineage: Eukaryota > Metazoa > Chordata > Lepidosauria > Squamata > Agamidae > Phrynocephalus > Phrynocephalus guinanensis. The sequence goes on along the minus strand of CM074737.1, from coordinate 60,933,665 downwards.
TCCATTTATTTTATTTTATTTTATTTTATTTACACCTGCGCAATGATGGGCTGGCCAAGTGGCCAGCCATGTGGGAGTGGACAACCATGCAAATTTTTGGAGCCATCCCACCAGTCGCATGGCCACTTGGCCATGGAGACTTCTGGGATGTGCCAAAAAGCCCCCTAAAACCTGCCCTAGCCCTAACCCTAACCCTTGACTCCGTACCCATACGTCACAGACTGTCTTCTTAGTGGGTCAGAGAGGCACCCAGAGGTGCAACCCACTAGCCCACCGTAACCTTACCCGTCACTAGCCTAACCCTAGCCATTGCACTAAGCCACCTTAAAGCCAGATCTACTTGCTTGCATTGCACTACACGCAGCAAGTACAATTCCCTTCTGTGTGAGACATGGTGGTGCGGGAGCCTTGTGAAGGGAAGGTATGACCCTATCACTCTCACACTGGTCTCACGTCTGCACATTATGTTATGCAATATCCATATGGCTATTGCATAGCATTTTGCAGCAGCAGCAGGTGAGGAAGGGAGACCCCCATGTAGAGGGGTCTCTCTTGGAGCCTGCTTCCCCTTCCTAGTGGCAGGAGGCACCCACGGGTGCCTCCAGGAGCCCACTTTCCCTTTATAGCGGGCCAGAGGAGGCACCCACCCCACAGAGGTGCCTCCAGGAGCCCGCTCCCCCCCCCAAAAAAAACCAGTACTAACGACAACGAAAAAACGAAAAAACGAACCGACTAATTTTTGTGAATTTTCGCGAAAACCGGAAACGACCCGAAATGGGACTGGCCCGACTAACGACAACTCGAAAAATTTTTTTTTTCAAGTCGTGCCCATCTCTAGTAGTGATACTGTGGTTTCTCATCCTGCTACATCCTGAGCCCCCAAAGACTTCCTCATGTCAAAAGGGAGCCGTAGGGAGCCCTGGGACCAGAAAGGGTGGGAGTGGTGATATAAAGCTTTCAATTCAAATTAAACAATTCCAGTTCTACTGTAGATCCAGTTTACATTGATATAGTTTTCCCATCATAGGATTTTGTCCTGATTGTGTTCAGGGTCACATACAGCTGCCGGACTGAAATTGTGAAAATGCAAAAGATTGGTGCATTGTGTACAAAACAATGAATCTCAGCTAAAAATACCACTATATCTTGCAGGGTTTTGGTGGTCTATAGCTGGAGATGTTCCCTAAAAAAATAAGAATCATGATGTAATATTCTGATGGCATATGCTTCCAATTTATTTTTGTGCAGTCTTTTTGGTAAAGCATAAAAATGTCCTTGAGTGTTGTGGATAACACCTGTCTCCTGATTGCACTTATGTAATGCTATGACACAGTTCTTGAAGGCTTAAGACAATGGGTGGAGGCATGGGACAGTGCGCCATATGGGCCATCAACTGGAAATTAATCACTTTTCTGGTATGAATAGGAAGGTGAAGGGAATCCACCCCGGGAAGCAAGGCACCAGCTTTGCCTTTGCTTTGATCAGCAGAGAGGACAGAATGATGATTAGCGCTCAGAATACATGGGCTCTGAATCTTTTGTGTCTGCACTTCAGATGTTCACTGCACTGTTGCAGGTGTTCTTTTGGACAAAAGAAAAGACCCAAGGCTACACTGAAGACAACATTGAAATAAATATTGGCCATGCCAGTTGGGAAACTCTTTCTCAAGAGTGAAATGTCCAGTGAAATGCTGTCAAACAAGGGGCTAAAAGAATTTGGGGGGGGGGGAAGGGAAGAATTAAGGATGCACAAAGGAAAGGAGAAGTAAGGAACCACCCAACAAGACCAGCATCAGCTAGGATGCCTGCTTTGTTTCTGTACTTTCCAGGTTTCATAGTGGGCTAGTTAGGTACCTGTGTAATCCATCAATGTGAAAATGCTCAGTCTTAATAGCTTGTTTCTTTCCTCGCCCCTAAATGGTAAATGTCATGGAGATGGTCTTCTTCAAAAGCAAAGTATAAATGGATAATTTAGCTACATGTACCAATACAGTAGCCATGTTTGCACCTGGCACTCCCCCTCGTTGGTTGCTGAGTCTTCCGCCACAGTGGGCACCAATTACCATTATAGCAAATAAGCTGGTTGCTCTGAAAGGGGCTTTTGATGGGGTGCTGTTTATATGTACGTTCTTAATTCTGTTTTAATCTGTTTTAACCTGTTTTGCCCTCTTAATAACCATTCTGAAGGAGAAAGGAGGGATGTAAAGCCAAAAAAAAAAATCAAAATGTTTTCAGACAATCACGCACTTATTTGAACCATCTGAATTCCATTCTGTCTCCATCCTTTCCCGTCTTGGTTGAACAGCAGAGTGCTAGGATCAGTGATGAGGAGGGACTTCAGGGGAATATTGCCAGGCATGGCCAACTTCCGGCCTCAAATATATTCTAGTGAAGCAGCCAACCAGTATCCTTGCAACCATTTCTTCTTAAGTGCATGAAATCTCGCAATCTACAAAAGAAAATAAGAAGTCTTTTTATGGTACAACTGCTTTTCCTGATTTGTAGAACGGTAGTGATGGGAGGGCAGATAGCTTCATTTTCCACTTCAGTGTTAGTCCATGGCTTAGCTCAACTTTTTTTCTATTCCACCAGCACCAAACATTGAAAAGAAAAAGATAGAACAGCTCCACCACTGGCAGTACTAGGAGCGTTCAGTCCATTCTAAGTCTTTTCGTATGAGTTTGTAGGTAACATCCTATTCTGTTTAGATTTTGCTGCACTCAGACTCTATTGCTATAGAATCACATTCTATGCCTGTTCCAATCTTGTATTATGTCATGGACAATGATGTGACAAAGGCCTGCAGTTGGACCAGAGGTGTCACTTTCTATTTAGTTCCGTCTATTACTTGGGTCCCAGACTGCTCTGTGTGCTTCCACAACTGTATGGCTTTTCCCATGTGTGTGTGTGTGTGTGTGTGTGTGTGTGTGTCGTTACAGTCGTGACCAGGAACTCTTTGTGACTCCATGTCCATGGAGTTTTCTCGGCAGGAATACTGGAGTGGCTTGCCAGTTCCTACTCCAGGCACCCACAGCACCTGGTATTCCCTGGTGGTCTCCCATCCAAGTACTAACCAGGCCCGACTCTGCTTAGCTTCCAAAACCAGGCAAGATTGGATGTGCTTAGGGCATGTGTAGTGGAAATAAAAGGTACTGCTTATATCTATTTTAAGTTCCACTTCCTTTCTTTTCTAGCCTTCTTTACATTATCTATCTATCTATCTATCTATCTATCTATCTATCTATCTATCTATCTATCTATCTATCTATCTATCTATCTATCTATCTATCTATCATCTACATTGGCATCCTTCAGTCTCGAAAGACTATGGTATCATGCCTGGAGTAGAGATCCTGAAAACAGCACCTAGTGTGACTAAATAGACCAATTCGGGAATGGCAGTCTCTACCGCACTGGGGGCAGATGTATTCTCTTTCTTGCCTGGTCCTCGAGTTTCGTTCTTTCCGTACCTGCCTCTCTCTCTCTCTCTCTCTCTCTCTCTCTCTCTCTCTCTCTCTCTCTCTCTCTCTCTCTCTCTCTCTCTCTATCTCTATCTATCTATCTATCTATCTATCTATCTATCTGATCTACAAGGAATAGATCTACAGATGTGTATGTGTTTGCACGCAGGCACGTGTGTGTGCGCGTGTGCACACACACACAAAGTCACCTGCATATTTTCTCCTTGGAGATCCAATAGCAGGAAAACAACACCAACATCCCGACCATGTAAACCCCCATTTCCCCCTACCACTTTATATAAGTATGCCCTTCTGGTGCATAACCAAAGAAACAACAAGGCAGTCAGAAATCAGTTCCATATCCTCCAACATAATGTGTAATTTGACCAGCTCTGTGAGAACTTGTATAGTGCCATGTCCTTGCCAGTTTGAATCTCACTTAAGATTAACACTGATTAATTGCCCTGCCATAACACTACCTGCTTTTGCTGTCAAAGAACCTAGTGTGCTCATTCAGTGGTTGGGTTTTCTTTTTTCTCATCTGATATGTGCTTGCTTTTGTCTATGGATCGATTAGTTGAGGGTGACTCTTACTGAAAAAGACTAACCTGAAACAGAACCTTTGAAGAATTTAGGACAGACAATTAGGGCCAAAGGAACAGGTGATGCTCTGGGGCCGTGGAGCTTGCCCCTGGCTGCCCAGACATCTCTCCGCTCCCATCCTTTCTGGAAGGTCTAGTTAGGATCCAAACTCAAGGAGCTCAAATCCTCCAAGCTACACTAGACCATGAGCTTTGCTTAGAAAAGGGAAAAACAGCTCCTTGCTCAAGAAGGTTAGAGAACTAGTGGCACATCTTCAATCTCAGTCGTGTATGAAGCTGAACAGAGGTGTGGGGAGGACAGGAGCATCTGCTAACAACTGCTAGAGCAAACATGGACAAAGTGCGGCCCAGCCACGTGACCTTCCCAGGGGCCATTTTGTAGCCTCCCAAATAATCCCAACACCTTCCCCATCTCCTCCCCAAATGTCATTCTTTTCCTCTTAGAAACCTTCAGAAATAGTAATAGTTCATTAAAATGGACTGCTATTTGTTCCCACGACCAAATCAAACACCCTTCCAATTCTGATTTTTTTCCCTTTCTCTGCAAGTGTGTGGGGCAAATGCAAGAGGAAATTTGGGTGGAGCTGCCGAGTTCTGTTCAAAAGCCTCTCCAGCAAAGTCTACAGTCTGAGGCCATTTGCAGGATGAGGAAAATGCCTTCCTAATTTCTTTTGCAGGTTGGGTCAGATGTTATGGATAACATTAGGGTCCCGACTCCCTAATATCAAACAGGAATATATTAGTGGGTTGTCTTAACCTTTAAACAACAATGGGCTGGGTGTTTCACAATTCTGTCTACTTCGCAACTCAGGAGCACAACATACTCCGGCACACATACGCTGGGAGGCCTCACTCGATATGGCTGACATGACAAAGACTGCATGGCCCTAAGCAAAAACCAAAGCACTGAACCAGGGATTGAGTTAATAGGACAATGCAGGCAAGGTACCAGTAGGAATCACCTGAAACCGTTGAGCAGGCAATGTGGCTGTGATCCTTGTCTTGCCAGGCAAAAAACAAAAACAAAAACAAAAAAATCATCCGCATAATTATGGAGGAGTATGTCTTACTACGTGTAATTAGCCTTACATCCAAAGTCAGCGAACGTATGATGGTAGATGAAAAGATTATTACTGTGCTAACATTTGAAGTTTTCATATTGAATAACTGCCTGGCGACAGCGGCGTTTCTAATTAATTTTCTAAATACATAACAAGGTGCGACTTGGGCGATATGAAAGTAGTTGACCTTTGGAGTACAGTTATGAAATGCCAGCCTCCTTGAGGAGCATGCCAAGGATAATTTCCCAGATTTCTTTTGATCACAATGGCATTTGGAGTGGCAAGCAGAGAGACTTGAGAACTTGCGGGAAGAGTAAACAGCGGTGTCGTCCTTGAAATGCACTTCAAGAGAGAACATGAAGCAAGGGATGGAGGTGGAAATGAACTTCTGGTCCAAATCGTAAGCAGGAAAGGTGGGTAGTTTACTGATGACAGGCACAGCCAGCGCTGGCGCCTACACTCTTCAGTGTATTTGTAAACTTCAGTAATTTTCCTCTTTATTTGCTCTGATGTCCCCTGCACAACTTATCTTGTACTTACAGGAGTATGTTCAGCTGAAACAGACCTTCAGACCCTGAATGGCTAAACTGCAGAAGAGACTTTTAGCTATATGTGTGGTGTGTGTTCTTTTTATCTTGTTTTGTTTTAAGTACTTTTAATTCAACGCATGCCCTTAATGTAAACAATTTAACTGATGTTGGCTAGAATCTTATTTCCTGTTTACCCACCTGTAAGGAAAGTGTGCAAATCTTGAAGGCAAATGGCTTTTTGTTATCAGTTTGGCATATACTGAAGGAATTCAATTGGCTCCTTGTTAGTGAATGACTCTGTGAAAAAGACTACAGTATCTTCCCTTATGTCAGTATAAATGGGCAATAGGATACTGACTTCCATTTGTTTTCTAATGAGTTTATACATTTCATATATATAAACTCCATGGATGTGAGTTAGCGCAACAGGATTTCACTCAGCAATTATTTCAACAATAAATTAAAAATTAAAACAGAAATCATTTTCATTCTGACTTTTTATGGAAAGCTGGAAGACTGTAATGACCAGAAGGCTTCTCAAAGAGGGTAGTTTCTGACCAGGACAAGGGGCTCCCCTATTTTATTTTTGGGGGGTTAGGGGCCCCTTGTCCCCCTTCCACAAGCAGCCCCTGCCCTGTCACTGAAACAAAGATAAAAACCATTTGTCACTACAGTTCTTCAAGAGCTCCAACAGACTTGAAGTAAAATAATAGGCACATTTCAATGACTCCTAGGAGGGGTAGTACATTAAAGGAAGCCCAGTCTCTCAAACCTTTGACACCATTGTAGAATTTTTCAACCCCTATTTGAGGTTGTGGCTTCTGCCTCCAAAATGTGTGGCTGTTTAATAATTAGCCACAATGTACTTTGGGCCTTGCTAATCAGCTGAACTCAGAATTTCTGCCCGTATCTGCAAGCTTTCAAACCAACATGCCATTCTGTATTATTCCAGTAATCAGGAGAGAAGGAACTTGCAGGTGAACATATTCAAAGAATCTGAAATTTGAAAGAACAATAATAAGTACCCTCTAATGCCACTAAATATGATGCATGAAAATTTAGCATAAAATTGGGAATGCATAGGGTTTTTTTTTTAACCTCAAAACTGAGGTTTGATTGGTGTCTAGTAAAAAATTTAATTAGCTCTTTGTGGTTTGAAAACAGAGCGTCAACGAATTATTAAATATTAATTTCCAATAATTAAATATAGATTGTTTGAATATTCAGGTCAGGGAATTTGGAGTGAATATTCCACAGCTAAATATTCCAGATATTGGGGACTAAATAAAAAACTATGACATCTGAAAAATTTCAGATAATTCTCAAAGTATGCATGGAAATGGACGGTCTCTTAAAAAATTCTCATCATTTTTGATGGCCCTATAGCCTAAAGACCAAATGCACGTGGAGACAGAAAAGTGGTTCATTTCCAAACACAGTAAAAAACAGCCCAAGGCACAAAGTAGATAGGATGAAAGCAGTCATCCTCCAGTCTCTGATATGAAACAGTTCTTTGGGAACCAAACTGATAACAGTTCTTTTATGCAATAAGCAATGACACCCAACATATAATCTCTGTGTCCCCTCTACCTGTTCTCATCAGCCAGCAGTAAGACAGATACAAATTGGGCACTGGCAGTATGTCATCAGCTTGGTCATGGCCTTTTCTACAAGATAGATGGGTATACTGGTGTTTTGTCTCAACTCAGTAATTTCTTAAAGAATAAAAAAGAAAGGAAGGAAGGAAGGAAGGAAGGAAGAAGGGAAGGAAGAAAGAAAGAAAGAAAGAAAGAAAGAAAGAAAGAAAGAAAGAAAGAAAGAAAGAAAGAAAGAAAGAAAGAAAGAAAGAAAGAAAGAAAGAAAGAAGCTAGATTTTCATGTCTTCTGTGTTTTCAGCTGAAAGCTGCATCACCTCATGGAGTTACATATTTCTTCTATACTGGTCCAAATCTTTATGTGTAGTTATGCTGATGCAGCACAAACAAAGTAACTTTTGAAGGTTTGATTTATTTCACAAGGTAAACACCTATTATGGCATATATTGGATATAACTGGTCCATTAAAAATTAATATCAATCTTTGCACCATAACACAGAACAAATCTAAATCTGAACTGTATAGTAATTACTTTTGCAGTGTTTTGTTTGCAAATGGGTTACAAATTTGGAATTTTATAAGAATCTTCTGTTGCTTTGCAATGGTAGGAGATAAAGAAGTGAGGAAAAGATTAGCACGACATAACAACAACAGACGGACAGACAGACAGACAGACAGACAGACAAGTAGTTGGTGCTGAGGAGACTCCATTTGCCCCCTTTTCTAGAACATGGTCTAGAAACAGGCATGTCCAAACTTCGGCACTCCAGATATTTTGGATAGCAACTCCCACAGTCCTTTGCCATTGACAATCTAATCTTAGAATTCTGGGAGTTGTGGTCCAAAACATTAGGGGGGGGGCGAAGTTTGGACATGCCTGGTCTAGAATGTTATTTAGTGGTGTTATAAATGAGTAAAATGCCCTGGCCTTCAAAAATACCAAAAAACTACAGATAACCCAACACTTGCAGGATAGAGTTCTTTCACATTCCAGTCATGTAGCTTAGCTATTTGTATAAACTGAGCCTGAGTTCTTTTCTGATTAAGCTTTTTGACATTGTTTGCATTCTGAACCAGTCACACCTTCTAATTGTTCATGGTACAGATTTTACTTCTTAATATTCTTACGTTTAAGGAATCCGGTGTAGCCCTGTAGCACTCTATTTTGTTATGTGGGTTTTATGAAACCATGCCATTCAGCTGCCCTCTAAAATGATAAGCCCACTCAGGACTCCCGTTATTTTATTGTCTACTTGATTACTCATGTTTCAACAACACAGGCTGATTGCTAAGAGCTCCCCTAATGTCACCTCTAAATTGTTTTCCCTTACAAAAATTCATGGCTATCACTTGAAAATGTCCCTTGCAACACTGTGTGTTTGCAAGGAACATTTGCTTGCAAATAATGTCATGGCTATCACTTGAAAATGTTCCTTGCAACACTGTGTGTTTGTGGTGTATCATAATGTGTCTGTATAGTTGCCCTTCCAGACACTTCTTGATGTCAACATCAATTCAGACATAAAAAGAGCCAGGTTGGGCAAGGCTGATAGCAGCATCAAGCCCAGCAAGCTGTCCCATAGTGCCCAATTAGAAGCTTGTAGGAAGCCCACAAGCAAGACTTGAGCATGAGAAAATCCATCCATGTCAGCCTAAGCAACTGGAATAAAGAGGCACCCTTCTCTGATTCTCCAGGCACTGCACAATCATAGTAACTAGCAGCTTTTGATAGTCTTAAATGTGTCTACCCTTATTTTAAAACCAGTCAAGTTGGTGGTCATTGCTACAGCCTGAGATATAGCATTCTGCCGGTTAGCTACAAGCTCTCTGGGAAGCAGTATGTCCTTCATTCCTTTCCTAAACATCTAGCTGTTCAGCATGACTGGATTTTAGGGAGGCAAACTCCAGTTCAAGATGCATCTCTCATTTCCCTATCTATATCTTAATGCTTGTCTCCCTGTTCCCATCCTTACTGAATAATCAGATATGCCTCTCTATCAGGCTCTAAGTAGTTCCAGGTATGAGGTTTCCAGGATTATAGCCTGAATCTAATGGAAGTCTCTTGTTTAGATCACTAATCCCCAAACCCCAGAAACAGTGTTAAACCGAATCAGGGCTAGTTCACAATTGCAAAGTGGGGTAGGGACTCTGCCTCAAATTTCAGCTCAGATTGGTCTTCACTGGCCTTTATTTGGGCAACACAGGAGAATGGGTTGCCCAGATATCCCCTTCCCCAGATTGCACCTAGGGGCTTAATTCTTCTCAGCCCTTTGTTGCTCACTCACTGTCCTTGAGGCCCATTTGCTTGTACTGCACTTGTCTTTTGTTGTTCAGAGCACAAAGTTAGGATTGAGTCTGCAGCATTAAACCCTTCAATGAGGGCTTGTAGCATCTGGCTGATAGGTCATCCTTTTCCCACTTCTCATCCCACTCTCAGATCAACTGCTGCCAGAGTCTCCAGGTAGTCCACCAGAGGGCATGAGACTGGCATGGGTGGCCCGTGGGCAACCCCCTCATAGGCATGTACCCTATTCACAGGAGCATAGTGTGTTCCTGGCGTCCTAATGTGTGTTAACCTCTGTTCCAGTACAGTATCCAGCCTACAATCTTGAGTTACTTTTTCAAGGGCCTGTTTAGAACCTCTTTCTGGCATTTGTTGTGATGCAAAAAGCCCCCCACCCCCAACACACACAGGTTGTGTGTCATTACAAATGGTTTTATTACTTTAGTTGGAATTAGTAGATAATTTGAAAGAATGATGCAGGACTTACCAGCATAGGAGCAGGCTCTGCCTGAGTTCATCATTAAAACAGAGAGAGAGAGAGAGAGAGAGAGAGAGAGAGAGAGAGAGAGAGAGAGAGAGAGAGAGAGAGATCATTATTATCATTCAAAAAAGGAAAAAATCCTAAGGAGAAATCAAATTTGAGAACAAAAAACCTAAAATACCACAGAGTTGTTTAACAGGAATGTAAATCTTTGCTGGCTTCTCCATGCACACAAAGTTGAGCAATCACTACATGCTTCCCTTCATCGGCACAAAAACTTTCCTGCTGCCCATGGGTTGGCCAGGATCTTTTGTGTAAATTTACCCTTTTGTAGAAAATTACCATTTTCTCTGCAAATTGCATAATTTATGCAATTGTGTGAACTGAGAGAATTGCCTCAAACTTGGATGACTCCAGGTTTTGTTTTGAAAGACTAAAGTGCTGAATGCATTAATCACATTTTAATAATCTGCCAGGACATCTGAGCTTGCTCTATTCTTTTACTTTCCTTGTCAAAGGGAAGTGATGCTTAGACACAGTTTGCAGAGACCTTGAAGGGACATCCTGGCTAGGCAATTCTAGAAGTAATTCTCCATAAAACCTCGCTCTTCTATTGGCTGGAGTTGAAGAATCTTGGGAGGTTTTTAAATTCCTTGGGGTCAAAGAAAATTGCCTTTCTCTTGATTGGGAGTTCTTGACAAGATCCTTGCAGATTTTTTAAAAAGTCCTTGTCTAGTCGCATATAGATATGGCATATGGATCACTGATGGCATGGTTTGAATCAAACAAAGGGCATTGCAAGAGTTTCTGCTTAGATCCATTATTTTTTCCTTTACAGGGTGTTGTTCAGCTTTCTGGCCCTTTGGTAGAGCATGCATTCTTTTTGGCAGGCTTTCTACACGGAGGCTTTCCATACCAACCCTGTCTGATCGCCTCCCCACCACCCTTTTCCCATCCCTAATGGTTTCTATATTATTGGTCTGTGCAACCTGTTTTTAAGAGTTAACTGTAAGTTGTTTTAAATGTTTTTATTTTAATTTCGTTTTGTTTTGTATTAGATTTGTTGTAGATGCCCAGACTAGTGCCTCAGCATCAATGGGAACATGGCATAAAGAGAATGAATGAGTGATTGTATTGATGAATAAAGGAAAGAATGAAAAAACGAGCAGTTTACAAAGTTTATTATTCAATAATATAAACTTGCTATTTCAAAAGTTACCCATTTATTCATGAACTATCCTCTGCATTTATTGTACAAAACATATTTTCTTTCTTGCCTATCCCATTTTGAAAGTAGCAGACCTAAAATACCCTCTTACTTTTCTTTTATATTTTCTCCTAATCACACAAAAGTCAGTAGAGCTGGGCTGTAAAAGGAACCACTTTGATGCCACTGTTCCACCTTAACAAAATGGAAAATGATTCTCCTTCTACAACTGCCAAGAGCAAAATGGATGTATTAATTTCAGTGATCAAAGGGAAGAGAAGGAACCCTGCTAAAGAATTCATTTATTTTGAAGAGTAGGTTTCTATTGGCAATATCTTGTGAATTCCCCACTGTGATTAGCATGTGTCTTCTTAGAAGCCTCAAGCTGATAGTACCTGGCAAAACGTGAAATACCTTGATGCAGGAAGAATATGTGCTGGAGAGCAGAGACAACATTGTCTAAGATTTTACCAATCTATACAACTAGTGCTGGGCAGAAATTGTTTGACTGCACGTTTGAGCCAACCCCATGTGCAAACCCTCCTGCATGTGCAAAGCTAGTGTGTCAGGAACTTTGAGTTTTGTTCCACAGTCTCTCTGAACAGAGATGTGACTTTCTAAAGGCTTTTCAACAAGTCTTATTGCTTTAAAGTTGTAAAACAGACTTGGAAAGGCAGGACCATTGAGTTAGTCCAGTGGTTCCCAAACTTGGGTCCACAGATGCCCTTGGGCTAAAATTACCAGAAACCTTCACCACTAGCTGTGCTGGCCAGGATCTTTGGGAGTTGTAGTCAGGGCCACAAGTGTGGTCTGGGTCGCCTGGGACAAATATGGATTCCACACTCTCTCAACCAGTTGTGTGGGCACAGAATAGTACAAATACCATTTTGTCAGGTCTCCCCCAGCATGGCACCCATGGCAGATCCTCCCACCCCACCCCGCCTCCACTAGTTGTCGCCGTGGTTGTAGTCCAAAAACATCTGAGGACCCAAGACTGGGAAACACCGCTTTTAGTCACTAAGGAAACAAGTGACTTGTATAACCGACCTCACTACTGCCTGGACGTTGATACTAACCAGCTGTTTAATAGTTAAAGAGCATGGTTCCCAGCCTTTGGTAACCCAGGTATTCCTGGAATGCAGTTCCCAGAGGTCTTTACTACCAGCTTTGCTGGTCATGGTTTCTGGGAGGTGCTGTCCAAGAACATCCAGTTACCTAAGTTGGGAACCTCTTGTGTAGAACAAGTTAATGAATGCAATTGTCGTATTGTGTATTCCATGTGGTTCTGTCCTATGTCCATAACCCAAGCAGAATAGATAGGAACTGATTGCCTGAATGTGGTACCTGAAGGAATGGACTGTGTCCACAAAAAAACTCGTGTCAAATAAAACATGTTAGCTTTATAGGTTCTACAACACTTTTTTTTGTTCTTGTTTTGGCTGCAACTCCCACAGCCAGAATGGTCACATTTTGTGACTGGTAATCCAGTCAAATCCATGGTTGCCTGTGACTTGTAATCCATTAGAAGAAGAAGAAAAGGGTTTTCCCAGTCTTACTGGCTACTTTTCCTCCTGCAGTTAGATCCAGCTTAGTCCACTAGCCAGGCAGACACTTATGGAAAGACTGTTATAGGTAGGATGTAAACAAGGGTGGCTAGATACTCCAGAGGATGTCCTTCTGAGAGGTTTATTATAGCAGTATAGAAGGGGGTATTTCATCAGGCTTAACTTGTCCTGCCTTCTATGGCATTTGGTTAACCTGCCTTTTTCCTTCCGAAGGAATTTTTTTTTTTTTAGGTAGTTGTTGAAGGAACAAAAATTCCTGCCAGGGAAAAAAGTTGGCAGCGCTATACAATAAACAGCTGGTTCTGTAAACGGCAGGCTTGTTCTTGTTGGATCACTGGGAAAGTATGAGCCTTGCATGACGTTGGTTCAGTATTTCAGTTGCATCGTTAATGCTGGCTAAATCCACAGCTGTCCCACCTCCTGTTACTATGGAATGCAGCCATGCTAGCTGTTGGCAAACATTGTGCTCTCTGTTCTGAAGGATTAATCAGGCTTAAATTTGTAACAGCATTGAACGAAGTTCCCCTTTGCAATTTATATGTTTACTCGTTCCATGTCATTTCTTTTGTGTGCTCTAAACATTCTCATCTTAATGCCTATGGACACTGAAGTGGGGTAGTTAAACTTTCTGCCCTCATCAAGCAGAACACCCAGGATGAGGGTAGACAGGTCAATAGAATGTGATTGCTCGAGATTTCAAGGGATAAAATGTGAGGTGCATATGTGCATGTCTCTCTGTGTGATGTGCTGTCATAGACATGGGTTGGTCAACAGGCCAGCTGACAGTGGTAATGGCTATGAGTAAATGGGTCCAGAATCTGAGCAAATCACAGCTAACTAGATAACATGGCAACCCACAGCAGGAGGAGGGGAGTCTGATTTTTAGCCACCCAGCTGCCAGCAAAATGCATCTGGTACTAGCTTGGAAAGAGCAGAGATAGGTGTCTGGGCTCTCAAGCATCTCACTCACAAGCATCAAACTTCTGCTTTGGCAGAACCAGAGAAAATGCAATAGCTAGGGATTGGGGGACCTGGCAATCCTACCCAGGGATCCATAGATGAAAACTACCACAATAGCTAGGGATTAGGGGAACTGTTGTCTCCGAAGATAATTTTAAAACTTTTATTTATTTAAAATATTTTTACCCCACCTTTCCCCTTTAAAAGGACTCAAGATGGCTTACATAATCAAAAATACAATATTTTAAAGCTAAAAAGAGCTGCCGTATAAATATATATATTTAAAAATCAGATAAATACCACACTAATAATGGTGAACACCAAAAACACATTCAAAACAACAAGGCACATCCTTCCATTAAAATAAAAGGCCCTCTCTAAAGGAAAGCATGCCTGAAGAAAAAGATCTTCATCAGTTTGTAGAAGGAAAGGAAAGCAAAGATAAGCCCAGCCCTGGCATCCAGTGGGAGCGAGTTGCTGAGTCTTGGTGCAGGATCCTCCTGTGTACCCACAAATCACCTCTGTGAGGGTGGGAGAACTGAGTGAAAGGCCACTGATGATCTGAACAGCTGGACAGGTTCATAAAGGGAAATGCGATCCTTGAGATAGCGTGGACCCCAAGCCATTTAGGGCTTTATAGGTTCTTGTGCCCAGAACCAGATGCATGGCCAGTGAAACTGCTGTAGTGGTTGGAGGGAGAGAAGGGTTATGTGAGCTCTCTAACAAGCCCCAGTGAACAATTTGGTTGCAGCATTTTGGACCTGATGAACGTTTTGAACATTTTCCAAAGGCAGCACCATGTAGAGTGCACTGCAGTAAGCTAGCTGCTACGGTATGTAACTAAGGCATGCGTCACCATGGCCGGATCAGACCTCTGCAGAAACAGGCACAACTGGCACACTAGTTTAAATTTTGCAAATGCACTCGCGGCCACCACCAAAACTCTGGCATCCATGCTCATGAATCCAGGAGCCCCACCAAGCTGCACGTGTATTTTCAGAGGGAATGTAACCCATTGCAGCACAGGCTGCATCTCTATTCCTTGCGCTGCCTTTTTAAAACACCCAGTTTCCAGACTCTTTCCTCAAATGGGAAAACTCAATGAGAGCAGGTACAGGATGCTCATTTAATAAAGGAGCAGCCAATGATTCTGCCTTTCAGGGATTGTGGATGAAAGTAATGGTGAATGCTATTCTAATTGCATTGACCCCGCTCCCCCTGAACACAATGGTTTCAGAATTCATCAGGCAATGTTGTGAAATTAAGATCCTAGGATAGTTTTACCTCCTCTGGAACTGCTGATGTTAAAATGGATGCTTTCTTAGGAGGTCCAAGTGCAGATTTAAAGGCACTTTAGCCATTAGTAGTAAGGTGGACAAAAGAATTCCCCTTGGTGTAGTGGAACTCTTGGTAAAGATGCCATATTGGGATAAAGTTAGTATCTGTCCTTCATAGAATTTCAGTGAGGAATGGTATCATCCATTCATGACTCCTTTGTGCTTTCCCATTGATGCTGCTTTATTTTTTTAACCACAGAAAAATTGATGAGGGAACATAGCAGAGCTGAGCAATGCCATTTGATTGGCAGAATGACAACTTTTCTGTCTGGAAGTACCTGTGAAACTCTACGTGTCTCTGTTCTCTGACAAAAAGCTTTTTCAAGCATCCACATGAAGCTCTACAGCTAAAGTACTTCCTTAAGTATCCAGATTCACTTTTTAGCATAGTTGGACTTAATATAAATCTCTAGGTTTTGGAATCAGAACTTGGAAAAGATACTTTGTTAAAAAAACCCAGCAGTTGGCCTGAAGGATTCTGTGAGTTTCAGCTGGAAAAAAAAATTAAATTTGAGAAGTTCTGATGGAAATATTGAGTAAAACTGCTATATTCCATTGCCCTGCTGAAGCTACCGTGTTTGTGAAAATGGTGTATGATGTACACAAGCTGAAAAAAAGAGTCACATTGATTTTTTTCTGTCAGGGGTACTGCTAGAGGTCCTTTTTGTTCTTCTTCATTACAGAGAGATGGATTCTGTGTTAAGATAGGTATGCTTGCAGACACTGCACCCTACCACACAATATGAACAAGCAAGACTGAACTGAGATGGATAGGTTACATTTTTGACATAGAAAAGCAAGGTTATGGCAGCAAGACCCAAATCATTAACACCATCTCTAGCTCGTTTTGTGGTCTTTCCTCTGCTCTCTAGATACAGATTTCTGGAGCAACAAAGCTAAGATTAGCGCTGGTGGTGTGTACATTTACCAAGGCACATCCGCCCACCTTCCTTCTTTTGGCTGGCCCTTGCGAAGGGGCTAGAATTTGGGATGTGTCTCTTTATTATTTCTGGAACACCTTGCATTGTATGAGGCTGTTCTTGGACAGGCGTGGAAGACTCCCCAAAACAGATCCGGGACGCATGATGAGGAATGGCTGCCTGCCAGAGGACATATCCAAGGTATTGTTATTTTCCTTTGCCTCTGCTTGGCCCCGGTTCTTCAGCCACACTTCATGGGAAGAACACCTCCAGTCTGTCGCAACACATTGAAGGAGACAGCAACACTTTGGCAACAGACCGCCTCCTCATCTCAACAGCAGCCTCTGCTTGAAAAAAAATCTTTCTCCATTTGCTCATGACACCAACTGCTCTAGGGATAACCCAGCTTGGAGCAGCAGGATTCTCCCCACCCCACCCCACCCCTTTTTAAAAAAACATTCCTTGCATGTAAGAAAATGTGTAACAAATACATTGAATCACAATCTGGGACGTTTCCATACTATGGGCATTCTGTGCTATCAAGTGGTGGTGCTTGCATTGTGAAGTTGGTGCAGAATTGGAACCAGCTTTCCACATTCAAGCTGTACAGTTGTGCATCTCTGTGTGTACACATAGGCACTGCTGTTTTCCAAAAACACTAGGATACAGCTTAGCTATACATAGTATGTTATTGCAGTTAGAGATGGGCACGACTTAGCGGTATTCCCGTTTCCGTTTCCGTTACTCGTATCCGTTACTCTACGGAAACGGAAACGGGAATTACTCCACCAGAATTCGAGCTCGAACCGACGAACGAACAATTTGGTCTGATTTGTCGTGCTCGTTACTTGCATCGCGGCGATCGCGCAATGTCAAGCGGCACAGAAAAAAAGTTTTTAAAAGTTTTAAAAAAAACACGATTCCCGGCCCTAAAAGTAGGCGAAAACTGTCTGAGGGCACCTACCAGGCCAGAAGGGTGTTTTATTTGGGGGGGGTTTCCCCGCCCCCCTCTCCTTGGCTATTGCTACTGCTGCGCTGCTGGTACCAGGCTGGGAGGGCGCATCCATTTGCCATGCGGTGGGGGGGATCCAAAATGGCGACCGCAATATTTTTTTGAAATCGTTGCCCAAAACCCCACCAAAGCACCACAGAAACATGCGAAAATTAGCTATTTTAAATGCTTGAATTTTTACAGTAGCAGCAGTGGGTTTTTCTTGCAAAAAAAGTCTCCGTTGATTTTATTTTATTTTATTTTATTTTATTTTTTTACACCTGCACATTTGCAATGATGGGAGTAGACCATGCAAATTTTCCACTAATCGCATGGCCACTTGGCCAGGTTGACGACAGAGACTTCTGGGATGTGCCAATCGGGCATAAACAGCCCACTAATCGTAGCCCAAACCCGAACCCTAAGCCTAACCCATACACCAGTACACTGTCCTTCTAAGTGGGTCAGAGAGGCACCCAGAGGTGCACCCCAATACTCACCCTAACCTCACCCGTAACTAGCCTAACCCTAGCCCTTGCGCTAACCCGTCTTAATCCTAAACCAGATCTACTTGCATTGCACTACATGCAAGTACGTGAGACACAGCGGGTGCAAGGAGTCTGCCAGTCCGTCACTTGTGGCTCTGGTTGACTCCTGCAGCTCCCTCCAGGCGCCCGCTACCCCCTCCCCAAACCAGTACTAACGACAACGAAAAACGAAAAAAATGAACCGACTAATTTTTGCGAAATTTCGTGAAAAACAGAAACGAGCCGAAACGGACTGCCTCCGACACACGACAACTCGAAAACGTCATTTTCCCTAGTCATGCCCATCTCTAATTGCAGTTACTAATGATGCACTCAAACTCATCCGTTTAACATGGTAACCTTTCTCTCCCACATTTAAAGTTGCACTAGAAGGTTTTTCCACTTCAAGCAGGAGTGGGCAACCTCTTGTAACTGGGGAAGGCACTTTGGTCTCCTCTGAAACCACTAGAGCCCATATGCAACTCCTGTTTGCTACCTTGGCAGTGAATTTTGATGACACAACAGTGGTTTCCCACCACACATTTGTACATCGAAAGAAGATACACAGAAAGTGTGCATTGTTTATTTATTTATTTATTTATTTATTTATTTTAGCTTATACCCTTGTTTCCCTTAAACGCTAGTGCTCAAAGTGATTTAGAAGCTCTTAAAAGAAGTTTTTTAATTGATACAACATAGACTGTGGGCCCTCTGATGACAATTTTAGTGTAAAGTTTTTATTATTGTTTTGATTATTTATTGATATTCTATTTTTAACTCTTTTTAAGCTCTTTTAATTCTTTTGATTGTAAGCCACCCAGAGACCTTTGGGTAGTGGGTGGCATATAAGTTGTAAAAATAAATAAATAAATAAATAAAATAAAAAACTAATAAAACCATATTTAGGGAAAACATTAAAACCCTAGATCTAGAACCACTTAAGGATACAGTTAAGAATAGCAGAGGATAGATATGTGTCAGTATAAAAAGATCTGGTTTGACTCCCTTCTTAAAATCAGTTACAGGTCACATCTGAGAAGGCTGTAAATAATTCAGTCTGGAAACAGCACAGGAGCATCCTTCTAAGTGGAACTGCATTTTCAGAGGCTTCTGGGATTATGATCAGCTTTATACATGAGGAAGATGCTCCCAATTTGTCATGGTATAAAGACCTTCACTGAAATCCACTGTTATAGAAGTAAATCTTAGGATGGAAGCTATTAAGATGGGTTGGTGACACTTGCTGCTGATCCTGGGTTGAAGTATATTTTCACAAATATTTTAATTTTAATATTTTAATTTTAAAAGAAAACACATACTAAAAGTGACTCTTGTACAGTATTTGTGTCATCTTCAGGACCTCATTGGCCCCCTTTCCTTTTCATTCTGGGCCACATTAAAACCACATCTGAGGTGATTGGGGGTGGGGCGGGGAAGAAGAACTGGGTAAAAAGCTAAAAGTAAAGCTGTGTCAACAAAGAGCCATGCCAATGAAGTTCAGTGTCACTGTATATACCAGAAACTTGCCTCTTCAAAAGGATGGAAGAGTCGCATTGTGATTACCTATAACTGTGAAGATGGCACTGCTGTTCCATTAAAAATGTAAAGGTAAAGGTCCCCCCACACACATGTGTGCTAGTCGTGTCCGACTCTAGGGGCAGTGCTCATCTCCGTATTCAAGCCGAAGAGCCAGTGTTGTGCAAGTCTATGGCCATCTGGCCGGCATGGCTGCAATGAAACACTGTTTTACCTTCCCGCTTTTTACAGCTGTACCTATTTATCTACTTGCATTTACATGCTTTCAAACCGCTAGGTTGGCAGGAGCTGGGGTTAACAGTGGGAGCTCACTCCGCTGTGTGACGCCCAGGATTTGAACCGCCGAGCTGCCAACTTTGGAGCCAACAGTTTTCGGAGCCTTAGTCCACTGAGCCACTACGCCCCTGTTCTATTACTTCAACTATAATGAGGTCAGATTTTAAGAAATGAAGAAATAAGGAGGAACTGGAGAAAAGCACAGCTGGCGACAAAAAGTCACATTGATACATTGATATCTTGTGGGTAACATGATGGCCCTCTGGAAGGTGATGAACAACTGTTTCCATCACCCCTTATTATTGGCTATTTTGGCTAAGGCTGATGGGAGCCGTCATTCAACAATATTGAAAAGGCTGTGTATTTCCCACCCCTGTCCTACAGGAAACCCTTAAGTCTGAGTCAAAATGTTACCCATCTTCAGTTGATAGTAAGAAAGCAGTGGGTGCCTGGAGAAGAGGATGCAATACAAACACCAAGCCTTCCAACCTCCTGGAACTTTAGGATTCCTTTAAAATGTAGGCATTCTAACAACAGCTATTATGGGTTGACGAAATGAACAACAATTTTTTTTCACTCAGTAGAGAATAATCTCAGGGGACATGGATGAAAGGGGGTGCTCTTATTTTTGACCCAGTGGAGATCTACCTTGTTTCTCCATCACATGGAGTTTGAATAGTTACTTTTTGATTACAGTACATTCAATTACATTGATAATTGGGGACATCACAGCTGCCACCACCCCAAAACAATAGTCCTGCTGGTTGGAGGATTTTGGTGTTTGAAAACCAAAAACCTATCATTTCCAGGTTCCATCCTAGCTATAAAACTGGTATAAGAAAGGAGATAATTTTTTTAAAACCGCACATAGAATCATGGGCTTATGGTGCGAGGCCAGCTCTTTTACATTCCTGTCAGATTTAGTTATATTTATTCCTCAGAACAGCAAAGCCATCTCTCTGAAGTCCCCTAATCTTGAATCAAATGCATCTTGATTGCATGGACCTGAGGGAAATAGAAAATGCATGGCCAAGACCTGATAAGAAATCTACCATCTCCTACCTGGGAAGCTTATCTCTAAGATTTAGGCTCCATCAAGAAAAGCTCTGGGGGCCTTCAAAATGTTGCTGCTACGTTTGCTGCCAAAGATACAGAACGTGGAGGGCACCTCTCTCAGGCCAGTCATTTTAGAAGACATAGTCTGTGTTAGTCTAAGTTTGCCAAATGAAAACAAAAGAGTGATAAACAAACCAAAAATTGGGGCACCTTAAAGACTGTTCTATCTTCATGTGAGCTTTTGAGCAATAGTTCCCAAACTGTGCACTGCAGCATCCTGGGGTGCCCTCAAACCCAGCCAGGGGTACCATGGAATCCTCTCATCCTCTCAGTCCTCTCTTTGACCCAGCAGGTTTCCCTGCATGCCAGCTGGGATTATGCCTCATGTCCTCAAACTGCCCAGACATAGCACATGGGACAATCCACACTGCTGTCCCCAGATGCTCACCTGTGCAGGAGGAGGAGAGGCAGAAGAGGTGATGGCGGTGGTTCCCTTTTTGAACTGGAGAGGCTCTGGGACAGGTCAAAGGAGATGTGATTGGAAGATGTCTGGGAACCAATAGGCTTTTGTGGATAAAATCTACTTCTTCAAACATAAGAGTGAGATTCCCTGGTAAGGAACTGGCTGTTGTTCCCCTACAGTGAGGTACCTCCTGTAAGAGCACATATTAGCTCAGTTTTATATGAATTTCACATTGTTTAGAGGTGTAGAAAACAGTCACTGAAAATAATTCTTTTCAGATTTGGAGGCTAGCAATAACTGATCTCAGTTGTCTGCCAATCATTTTTAGCTTTTTGGTAACAAATGCTAAAATTGCAATCAATTTTACCTTCATGCTACATATAACAGATTTCTGCTATTGCAGGGTATCTCATAAAAGGTTTGTGCAAGTCATTGATTTTTGCAGTTACTGCATTTATATATTATATATGGCTGTGTATGTGGTACGTCCCTCATGCAATTTTCATACTCAGAACAATCTGGTAAGATAAGTTGAGATAAAAGTGACTGGTCATCAGTGTACTTTGTGGCTGACTGGGGATTTGAACTCGCATCTCTTAAGTTCAAGTGTGGTGGAGTGTGCGCATCCATTGGGGGAGGGAGAGGAGTTCAGCTTTGCAAAGGCAGCCCCCTCATGCATTAAACTGTTGGCATGGACAGGGTGGGTGCCAGGCTTTTTTGCACCTTAGGCAAAACTAACTACTTGGACCACCCCCAAAATAATTTTCAAAACAGACAAATTGTAGATCAGTTCTGAGACCCTATGAGGACAGTTTTGCACCCCTCTCAGGTCTGTGCTCTAGGTGGTCGCCTAGTTCACCTAGTGACAGCTCCTTCCCTGGGCATGGAGAGAGGTTTGCTTTAGAATTAACAAAAATCTGGTTGTTGTAAGTAAATGCTACAAAAGCAGCAAAGACTTAATGAATAAAAATGGAAGTCTGGAGTTTATGCTCCATGACTTAATCCCTAGCAAAGGATCAGGGAATGCACAATTGCTATGAGAAACTTAGATCATAGAGGCACTAGGCACATCATTAATTCCAAGGATGATGCAAGGTACCTAATTGTCTTACCCTGAGAGCCACATTTCAATATGCAAAGTCAGTGTGTACCACCCCTGCCTGTTCATAATGTGATGAGAATTATTGTAACCTTATATTGTTACAGAGATATATACATACTGTACTTGGTATACAGACTGGGTGGGTTTTTTTCACCAGGACCAAAAGTTAAGTAAAGAAGCATCAAAGAGACATAAGAGAGAGAGACTAGGGCTAGGACAGTGGTGGCAAACCTTCAGCTCTCCAGATGTTTTGTATCACAACTCCCAGAATTCTAAGCCTGTATTGCCAATGACAAAGGTGTTTGCCATGATCCTGAAATATGTTTGTCTTGATCACTGGAGCACCAGGCCCCCTCCAGAATCTGTGAGACTGCTCTTACAGGAGACATAGACAGAAAATGAGAAACATGGCTTCTCTAAGAGGCAGTAGTTTTTGCTTTCATCTTATACATGGATAGTGAACTCAGTTCTCCAAGTGTGGGTCTGGATGGCACGATTCTCACACAACAGACATCAGTGGCTTGGGGCCACCCCATCATTTACAAAACAACATCAACAGAATTGTCTGCATATGTTTCTACTTGAATCAAGCCTTTCTTCTCCTTTAATAGCTGTCACACACTTGTCTGGCCCAGCAGTAGGGCATGCATTCTCTTTGGCATATTGATTGCTTAGCCTGCTTAGCCAGGAGATTGCAGCTTCCAGCAGCCTGAGCTTCCAACTCATTGTGGCTGCTGATTCTGAGTGAGAGTGAGGGAGAAGGGACAGTGGGAAGAGTGAGGAAAAGGAAGTACAGGAAAGGAAGGGAAAGGAATGGAAAGGAAAGGAAAGGGACAAAATAGAAAGGCACCAACAGGAGAGGCAGGGAGGAGCAATGTAAAAAAAATCACTTCCCCCCGACCTTCCAGAGATTGGGGGAAGTCCTTAATTGAAAGTTGATTATAAGGAGCTGTTTGCTGTTTGGATGGGAGGAGCATGCCAAAAGGCACATTATTCCTCCCCCTGACTTCAACAGACCCTTTGTAATTCTCCATTCAAAATGCCCGGTCTGGACAGAGCCAGAGTCAGAATTTAGGGCTAAGTCAGTACTTAAAGGAGCTCTCCGTGGTGCTGGATCTGGGGTTCAACATTTTGGAATGCTCCTGTAAAGTACAAACTGAAATCCAAAGTCAACTCACAGCCTTGGTGAAAATGAAGTCATCAGCCTCCACAGTGCTAAAAATATAGAATGAGGTGGTGGGAAGTCACCCCCAGTTTAAGTCAGATATAGAGGTGTGTTTTCTATCGTATGAGAATAGTGTGTTAGAGAGAGAAATTTTGCCTCCAGCATGGGTATTTGGCCTTGAATCTCTTAAGCCATTGTTCAAATCTACCTCAGCCACATGGTTATTAGAAGACCATGGGCAAAATGATGTTCCTGAGTTTCGTACACAGATGGGGAGTTATGTTGTGGGGGCAAAAATCCTTAGTTTCTCCAGCCAGCTGACACTGACTGAAGCTGTACTCTCAAAAAGGTACTTTCCCCAGCGGTGGTTTCATAATTGGGAATTGGGAATAATAATGGTTAATTAGCCATCACAGGGTTCTTGAGAGGCCAAAGGAGGGAAAACTGTAGAGTACTCAGCACTTTAAAGCATATACTCTGTCAGTCACAGTGGAATTCTGATTGGAAGTCTCGCTGTTTTAATTTATGCCAGTTAAGCTTAGATCCTCATAAGAACATAAGAACATAAGAACATAAGAAGAGCCATGCTGGATCAGGCCAAAGGCCCATCTAGTCCAGCTTCCTGTATCTCACAGTGGCCCCACCAGATGCGTTTGGGAGCGCATGAGACTAGATATCTGTCTCCTGATACCACTCCCCTGCATCTGGCCCTTGAAGTACCCTGGTTTAAAGCCTAGAGATTACACATCTCCATCATGGTTTGTAACCCGTGATGGACTTTTCCTCTAGGAATCTGTCCAATCCCCTTTTGAAGGCATCCAGGCCAGATGCCATCACCACATCCTGTGGCAGGGAGTTCCATAGACTTACAACATGCTGGGTGAAAAAATATTTTCTTTTGTCAGTTCTTACTCTCCCAGCACTCAATTTGAGTGTATGTCCCCTAGTTCTGGTATTTTGAGAGAGGGAGAAGAGCTTCCCTCTATCCACTTTACTCATACCCTGCATTATTTTGTATGTCTCAATCATATCCCCCCTCAAGCGCCTTTTTTCCAGACTAAAGAGGCCCAATTGTTTTAGCCTTTCTTCATAAGGGAGGTGCCCCAGCCCAGTAATCATTTTAGTCGCTCTCTTCTGCACCTTTTCCAGTTCCACTATGTCTTTCTTGAGATGCGGTGACCAGAATTGTACACAATACTCCAGGTGGGGCCTTACTATTGTTTTATATAACGGCATTATAATGTTGGCTGTTTTATTTTCAATCCCCTTTTTGATAATCCCTAGCATGGAATTGGCCTTCTTCACTGCTGCCACACATTGGGGAGACACCTTCATGGAGCTGTCCACCAACACACCAAGATCTCTTTCCTGATCCGTCACGGATAACTCAGAGCCCATGAGTTGATAGATGAAGTTTGGATTTTTTGCCCCAATATGCATTACTTTACATTTGGTTACATTAAAACGCATTTGCCATTTCTCAGCCCACTCCCCCAGTTTGGAGAGATCCTTCTGGAGCTCTTCACAATCTTCTCTGGTTTTTACCACATGGAAAAGTTTTGTGTCATCTGCAAACTTGGCCACCTCACTGTTTATCCCTGTCTCCAGGTCATTTATGAACAGATTGAAAAGCACCGGTCCCAGGACCGAGCCCTGGGGCACACCGCTTTTCACTTCTCTCCATTGTGAAAATTTCCCATTGACACCTACTCTTTGTTTCCGGGATCTCAACCAGTTCTCAATCCATAAGAGGACCTGCCCTCTTATCCCCTGACTATGCAATTTTCTCAGCAGCCTATGGTGAGGGACTGTGTCAAAAGCCTTTTGAAAATCCAGATAGACTATATCCACCGGTTCACCCAAATCCACGTGCCTGTTGACCTTTTCAAAAAATTCTAAAAGGTTTGTAAGACAAGATTTACCCTTACAGAAGCCATGCTGATTTTCTCTCAGCAAGGTTTGTTCTTTTATGTGTTTTAAGATTTTCTCTTGGATGAGGCCTTCCACCATCTTCCCTGGGACAGATGTAAGGCTAACCAGCCTGTAGTTTCCTGGGTCCCCCCGCCTTCCTTTTTTAAAAATTGGTGTGACATCTGCTATCCTCCAGTCCTCCGGCACTGTGGCCATTTTAAGAGACAAGTTGCATATACCCGTTAAGAGATCTGCAATTTCATTTCTCAGTTCCCTAATAACCCTTGGGTGGATGCCATCTGGGCCCGGTGACTTGTTAATCCTCAATTTATCAATTAGTCCTAAAACCTCCTCTCTTTTAACCTGTATTTGATTTAATTCTTTAGTCAAGAGGGGCGGCTCAGGCAGCGGAATCCGCTCAAGGTCCTCTGTCGTGAAGACAGACGCAAAGAACTCGTTCAATTTCTCTGCAATGTCCAAGTCCTCCTTAACCTCCCCTTTTCCTCCCTCACCATCCAGAGGCCCAATTGGTTCTCTGGCAGGTTTTCTACTTCTAACATATTTAAAGAAGCTTTTATTATTACCCTTTATATTGCTAGCCATGCGTTCCTCAAAGTCTTTCTTTGCCTCCCTTATCATCTTTTTACATTTCTTTTGCCAGAGTTTGTGTTCCTTTTTATTTTCCTCATTTGGGGAGGATTTCCATTTACAGAAGGACCTCTCCTTGTGCTTTAGAGCCTCTCTAACTCCACTCGTTAACCATGCCGGTGTCCTCTTGGACTTAAATGAGCTCTTCTTTCTTTGTGGTATGCACTTGTGCTGGGCCTCTATTATTGTTGTTTTAAACAGGCTCCATGCACACTGAAGAGATTGGATTCTTCTAACCCTCCCCTTCAGTTTCTCTCTAACTAGTTTCCTCATCTGAGGGAAGTTTGCCCTTCGAAAATCAAGGGTTTTTATGTCTGATTTGGTTGACACTCTTCCTCCGACATGCATGGCAAAGGTAATTGCAGCATGGTCACTGTTCCCCAGAGGCTCAGTGACATTCACATCCCTGATGAGGTCCTGAGTATCACACAATATTAGATCTAGAGTTGCCTGTTCTCGGGTGGGCTCCATGACAAGTTGCTCTAAGGCACAGTCATTCAGCAAGTCGAGAAACCCAGTTTCTCTTTCTTGCGCAGAGCTCGCATTGGCCCAGTCAATGTGGGGATAATTAAAGTCCCCCATGATTACTATCCTATCCCTCTTAGCCACCTCCATGATTTCTCTCCTCATTTCAAGGTCCCCCTCAAGTTTTTGATCTGGTGGACGATAGAATACTCCAACTATCACATCACTCTTTGGACCTGGTAGTTTAACCCACAGTGATTCTATGGCGGAGTCAGACCCTCTGTCAATCTCCATTCTGCTGGATTTTATGCCTTCTTTGACATAGATGGCCACTCCTCCTCCAACCCGCCCCTCTCTATCCCTTCTATAGAGTTTATAGCCTGGGATTGCTGTGTCCCACTGGTTCTCCACATTCCACCAGGTTTCTGTTATGGCTATTATATCAATGTTATCCCTAGCTGCCAGATGTTCAAGTTCTCCCATCTTTGCTCGGAGGCTTCGAGCATTGGCGTAGAAGCACTTGTACAGTGGGTCCCGCAACAGCTGCTGCCTTGTTCTTCTCCCCCCACAGCTTTTATTTTCAGTAGACGAACTGTCACATTCCGCTATTCTGCCAGTGTTAATACTTGCTATGTCATCTCTATGTGATTCTCTACCCTCTCCAACCTCATTCCCCGAGGATGAGGTGTTCCGAACCGGATGCCACACAGCTCCTGTCGGCTTTCCCCCAGTTATCAGTTTAAAAGCTGCTCTGCTGCCTTTTTGAGGTTGAGTGCCAGCAATCTGGTCCCATCATGATTCAAGTGCAACCCATCCCTCCTGAACAGGTTTGGCTTGTCCCAAAATGTTCTCCAGTTCCTGACAAATCTAAAGCCCTCCTCTCGACACCATCGCCTCATCCACGCATTGAGGCTTCTGAGTTCTGCCTGCCTGGCGGGACCTGCACGAGGAACAGGTAGCACTTCTGAAAATGCTACCTTGGAAGCCCGGGACTTCAATCTTCTACCTAGCAACCTGAATTTGGCTTCCAAGACTGACCGCTTGGCCTTCCCGACATCGTTGGTACCGACGTGTACCATGATCACTGGCTCCTTCCCAGTTCTCTCTAACAAGCTATCTATATTTCTGGTGATGTCTGCAACCTTTGCACCCGGCAGGCAAGTGACCATCCGGTTATCATGCTCCTCACAAATCCATCCCTCCGTATTTCTAATGATAGAATCCCCTAGCACAATGAGCTTCTCTCCTGCAGCCTGGTCATCAACATGTACCTGATCTTGTATCTCATCAATAGTGATGAGGGAGAGATCCTCGGGTGGAACCACTTCTTCCTCTATGTGTGCCTCATGAGGTGTGCTGAGGGAAAGAGCTTCAAATTGATTGTGCAAGATGAGACTCTCTGAGCGATGCCTTGGCCTTCTACTCCTTTGAGTCACATTCCTCCACCCATCCACCTCCTGAATTGCGGGAGTGACTTCCTCCTCTGAAGTTTGCCCTGTCTCCTCTTGGACCTGAGTAGTCTGTTCCGCTCTGTCCAGGAACTGCTCAAGCTCCTTAATATGTTGCTGGTCGGATATGCGAGCCTCCAGCTGCTGGACCTTCTCTTCCAATAGCGCCACCAGCTTGCACTTGCAGCAGATGTAGTTCTGCACACGCTCTGTCAAGATAACAAACATGGCACAAGTACTGCAGGTAACTACAGCTGCTCCCTGCAACTCCATTTTAACGAGTGCAATAAAATGTATTGAAGGTCTCAAAAATGTAAACTTGCACTAATTTTTTTTTAATCTAGTAAGACTCTTTACTTCTTTTGTTGTTTATTGAAAATCTAACTGTGTAGGGGCTGCTAAAGCACCTCTACTCCAACTGCAATCACGTCAGGAAGTTTCCAGTGCTAACTTGCTAATGTGTGTAGGACTTCCTCAGGAGTAGCTTGGCTTTAGTAACTCAATTATACCCAGAAGAAATTATAAGGGTTTTTTTTTGTAGTTTGCACGCGCCGTTAGGCGCGTGCTGCTGGGAGCAAGTATTTAAAGCTAAAACTCCGCCCCTTGCTCCTGCAAGAACAGGACGTTAGCTCTCTGCCCTTTGGCTCTGTGCTCCTCTCACAGCCTGCTTCCTCTCTGCTGCTCTGCCAGAAAAGGACTGAGGGGCTGCTGGGAGCAGGTATTTAAAGCTAAAACTCCGCCCCTTGCTCCTGCAAGAACAGGAAGTTAGCTCTCTGCCCTTTGGCGGTGTACTCCTCTCACCACCTGCTTCCTCTCTGCTGCTCTGCCAGAAAAGGACTGAGGGGCTGCTGGTAGCAGCTATTTAAAGCTAAAACTCCGCCCCTTGCTCCTGCAAAAAGAAGAAGTTAGCTCTGCCCTTTGGCCGTGTGCTCCTCTGACCAGCTCCTTCCTCTCTGCTGCTCTGCCAGAAAAGGACTGAGAGACTGCTGGTAGCAGCTATTTAAAGCTAAAACTCCGCCCCTTGCTCCTGCAAAAAGAAGAAGTTAGCTCTGCCCTTTGGCCGTGTGCTCCTCTGACCAGCTCCTTCCTCTCTGCTGCTCTGCCAGAAAAGGACTGAGAGACTGCTGGTGAAAGGCAAAGCTCTCTGCCACTTTAGTGCGACAAGCAGTGTGTTAATAAAGTACAGCTTTATTAACTGTGTACAGTTAATAAAGTACAGCTGTGTTTAATAAAGATCCAAAATAAAGAAATACTGAGTTTATCTCATTCTTCAGCACAGAGATCCTGTGGAAGGCATAAGCAACAATAAATAACCACAGTTTCAATAAAAAGGAATTACTGCCTGCTGTACCAGTAGGCTTAACAGCTTAGTCTGTCCCAACCTAAATCATTGGTCCAAATTAAGTCATTACGACAGTAGCTGGCAAGCAGCAGGAGCAAGTGTAGTTTCATGCCTCACTTTTTTCCTGTCTTCTAAATGATGCATCACAAACTGATGTGTTCTAGTTGCTTCACTGCAACTCTCATCAGGCCCATCAGCAAAGATGACGTGAGGGATCATTAGAGTTGCAGACAAAATGTTAGTTTCGTCTTTGATAGGAGCTTGTTTCCTTTGTTCAAAATATCTTCTCGGTGGAAAGTCTGGAGTATTGATGGCAGTGTGTAATTTGTTTTAATGATCATAACTGTGTTTGTGAGAACTTCCTACAGCCACTTAGAACAATTTAATAAACATCTCCAGAACCTTTAACAGGGACACATTTCAAAAAAATATATTAAAATGAGAACAAAAGAGGAATTGCTGAAAGAGAGTCCAGACATTACGATCTATCTCAGAATGGGAAAATCAAATAAATTAGCATCATGGCATGTAGAGAGAAATAACAAACATAATGAGGGGAAAATCAGGCATGCATGAAGCATTCATATTTATATAATACAGTATTATAATATATCCCATCCTTCCTCCAAGAAGCTTGGGTTGTTATATGTGAGCCCCTCCCCCCTGCATACTTGATTGTACTTGCAACTGCCTTGCAACGTAAATTACTGTAGGTTGAAATGCATTTATTGATTAACTTCTTTACTTTCTGGTGCAGTGATTAAACTGCTGTACTGCATGCAGCTATAACTGTGCTCACGATCTGGGGTTCAAACCCAGGTAGCCAGCTCAAGGATAATTCACCTGTCCATCCTTTCAAGGTCAGTAAAATGAGTACCCAAGCTCATGGGGGGGCAATGTGTAACCTGCATAAATAACTTGTAAATCACGCAGAGAGTGCTTTAAGCACTAATGGGTGTTGTATAAGCAGAACACTTTGCTTTTTTATTTTACTTTGCTTTCAAGTTGAGGATAGTGTCCTTGACTTTATCCATACTATTGTTTTATCCTTTCAGCAGCCCTATGAGATAGGTTGAGTGGGATAACGCACAAGCCCAATGTCATGCCACAGGCTCAAGGACCTAGTAAATGTATGCACACAAGTCTTCCTGGTACTATATCACACTAACTTGAATGGGTACACACACAAAGAATGAATGGGCACACACAGTCTTTGCCATGAACTGCGGCAAAAAGATAGGATTTATTGTGGTGAGTCAGCTCTAAAATTTGGTTATCTTCATCATTCTTTCTTTCTTTTTCAGGTGATAGTATTGCTTGCTTCATCCTGCCAGTTCAGGGATGGCCTTCCTTTGTAGGGTTGGGGAGGGGAAAGAGTGACAAATTTACTTTGGCCAACACCAAATTGAAGACCTCGCAGTAAGTGGCAAATGCAAGAAGGAAATCTCAAAACACATCAGGAAGGGGGAGGGGGAAAGGACCGAGACAGGCTGGGTGTGTTAAAACTCACTCAATTTGCACACAAGAAGGTAGCACACGCCCATATACACTCAGTTCTAATGCAGTTCAGCTGAAGAAGTGTAAACAAGCAAGTGCAGCACTTAATATAAGCCAGCTACCAACTAAGCAAATTGAAAAGAAAGGCAGTGAGGAAACGTAAGTCATCTTATTGAGAAATGTCCCTCAAGCTTTTGGCAACTTGAAAGCGCAAGGAAGGTCCTTTGGCTTCATTGGGGGTTGTGATCAGCCAGTGAAGCTCAGCGACTTTCCTTTTCCCCACCTCATCTCATGTCACCTCACCATTTTCTTTAGACCATATTCTTACAGTTTCCTTCCCTTTCCCTGTTTTTTTCTCTACATCTTTGAAACATTTTACAATTCACCACTGCCATGTTTACCCCAGACCACACTGGCATAGACCCTATGAGTTTGGAGGTGTTTGTTTCAAACAGGACACACCCAGGTTGGCACCAAGAGGAGCCCTGATTCTCTCTAGCATGTAGTTGAATCCTATCAATTTGCAAAGGCTAAGGTGCAGGCCTGCAAATTCTGTCCTTGTGGTATTGTATTTGTTTTAAAAGAAGTAGTTAAGGACAGTGCATTAACAACCACTTAGCCAGGGCATGATTCAAGATGATTACAATATAAATAATGGTTATTAAGGGTGATTATTAGACTGTTCCTGAAGAGTCTGCATGCTAATTGCCTTTGGCCATATTCAAATCATATTTATTTATTTATTTATTTAATTATTTATTTATTTATTTATTTATTTATTTATATACCACCCGTCTTCCAGAAGAACTCTGGGTGGTTAACAATCAAAAAAATATGAGAGAAAAGATGTATATGAAATAAGTTGACTATTCTAAGCCAATAAACAAAATAAAATAACATGAAGTACTCAGCAAGACGGCAGAATAAATTAAGAGGGGAAAAATTAAATTAAATTAAAATTAAAGGTCACCATCACCAAATGCCTCATGAAAAAGCCAGGTCTTCAAGGCTTTTTTAAAGGCAGGCAGGGACTGTGCAAGGTGCATCTCACTCGGGAGATGGTTCCATAGCAAGGGGCCAGCCACAGAGAAAGCTCGGTTGTGGGTTACCGCTTTCCGAGCCTCCCTGAGCGTGGCCACCCGGAGTGAGAGCACCCGCAACATTCTAGTAGGTCGGGCCTCCATTGATCTCTGGAAGATCCGCTCCACCAGCTATTCAGGTCCCAAGCTGCGGAGGGTTTTGTAAATCAAAACCAGGACCTCAAATCTTATTTGATACGCAATGGGCAACCAATGCAAGCAAGCCAGAACAGGGGTGATGCAGTCATATTGGCCTGCACCAACCACCAGTCTGACCGCAGCATTTTGTACCCGTTGAAGTCTACGAATAAGAGTCAAGGGCAACCCCATGTAGAGAGTGTTGCAATAATCTATCCTCGAGATCGCAAGCGCCTGCCTGCACAACTGTTCTCAGGGACTCCCCATCCAGATACAGGCGAATCTGGCCGATCTGTTGGAGATGGAACAAAACAGTTCTGGAGACGGCAGCCACCTGGGCCTCCATGGTTAGTGCCGGATCCAGGTCCACGGTAGCAGTCCTTTGCAGTACAAGGCATGGTAGAGTCTGCTTCCTTCTTTCATTCTTCCCCAGTAAATTCACATGTTAGATTAAAATGGGTTTCTAAAATCAATCTAGCGCTATGTACTTGCTTTAACTAGCCATTGCTGAGTCCCAAATTGGAAATCTATGCATCCCTTGGTTGCTAACTAACAAGAATGCCCAACTCCTGACATTTATCTTAGGAGTGTATAATTAAGGAAATTTCAAGCTACCTGCCCATTTGCTGAGGGTGCCCTGTTCTTCGGCATGCTTTTAATCAAGTCATCAGTACTACACTGCCCTTAAGGGCCTCTCTGCAATTAGCCAAGGTAGAGGTTGGGAGGTGGCAAACATTTCTTCAGTAAGAGGCGATGCTGGAGTGAGATGCAAGGCCTTTCTCGTTGCTCACGCTTCCTGAGCTGAGTCAAAGCAATTAATAGCTGTCTTCCAATTTGAAAGGGCCTGAAAGGGTCACTTCTTTTTCAAACAATGACAAAAACCCAAAGTGTAATTCCACCCCATCTTCCTAGCATCTTGCCTTTTAATGTTTCTATTAATACAATATGAATTTCCTGTGCTACCTGAACACTAAAGATCAATGTTGTTTGTGCTCAGTGCTGGATGTACCCATGAGCAAAGTAAGCTGCAGCTTATAGTTTATAAGTTGTTGATATCGCTATGGGAGGTTTAAAACACCTTAGAGTGGGGCTTGGCACCTCTGGTCCTCTCCGTTTTTAAAACCAATTGCCTCTTCTTTAATCTCTCACCATTCACTACAGCAGGACCTTTGGTCCTCCAGATGTTTGGATCACAACTCCCACCGTCCTTTATCATTGGCAGTATAGGCTCAGAAGTCTGGGTCTTGCCATCCAAAACATCTGGAGAGCCGAAGGTTCCCTGCCCCTGCACTACAGGGACTGGATATAATGGGGGTTGTGGGCTAGGAAACATGGGGAGGGTCACACAGACCTTTGACTTAGGGCCCGAGCATGTCTGAATCTAGCAGAATCAGAATCTAAGCATCTTCCAAGTTCAACTCAATAAGTCAATTTGTGAACAAGCCTTTATGTATGCCTGTACACCACAACCCCCCCTTTTTGTTACATGAGTTATGATTAAATCAGGAAGCATTCAATTATCATCACTTAACAAACGTCCAAATGGATTCTCAGTACTTCTCCCACCAGCTTCAGGACCTCACCGTCTACCCCATGCTGAAAATGTATTGCCCATCTCCTCAGGCTGCCTTTGGAGCCTTCTTAAGGATTAGGATGCAAACGTTTTATGGTGTCATTATGTATGTATGTACAGATTTTCAGAGACTGATTTTCAAAGGAGCTGGAAGAATAGCAATCAGGCTTCCAAGAGTGAGCTCTGATTAATAACGAGAACAGTGAATAAGCAAATTATTACAATGAATGTCTCCCATCATGCTCTGAAATACAAGGTCCAAATC
Organism: Phrynocephalus guinanensis; assembly: GCA_037367245.1. Taxonomy (NCBI): domain Eukaryota; kingdom Metazoa; phylum Chordata; class Lepidosauria; order Squamata; family Agamidae; genus Phrynocephalus; species Phrynocephalus guinanensis. The sequence goes on along the minus strand of CM074737.1, from coordinate 60,900,180 downwards.
TATTCTAGTTGGTTTCTTATATTTCCATTAGGTGCGAAAGTTTGGTAGATTAGTCCTAAAATGTCAGGATGAGAGTAATCTGTTGGAAGCCTTACTTTTATCTTTCAATGCACACTGATCTGTAGGAATGGCTCCCCTTTTCTCAGAATGCAGGATGAATCAGAACAGATCTGTCTTATTCATGTGAGTCTGCTAACTTAATTCCTTCTGTTTACTGAAATCTAGGTAGCATTTGGAGGTGGTTACAGAAGATCATTTTATTTATTTTTAAATCATAACTGTATATTATCCTTCTCTGTGCCAAAATGGTGTTTGTTTTCAAATCTACAGTATGTGTTTCAACTCCAGGGCAGCAGATGCAACATCCGTTTCTATTCCTGCATTTGTAATGGTGTTACAACTTACCTGATTTTAAAGTGCAAAACTGGCAAACTACACATGGGCAGAGTATGTTTTTTTTAATTCCCTTTCAACATCTTTTGCTGTATCAGGAATGTAGAAACAATCATACAACTTGGGAAATGAGTATTTGTAAGGGAGAAGAGAAATGTTATTTGTGTGTTTCCCAAATGAATCAACGTCCTTGGCTCACTAAATGGAGGGTGGGCATAATGCCATTAATTCTGTCAGCCCCTATTAGGGCAAGCTAGTTTTGAACTGAATCAGGAAAATATGTTTTGGGGGCGACCGTGCGGCCATGCTGACTACAGGATTATGGGAGTTGTGATTCAAAAGACTGTAAAACGTTTAACTCTGTATAAACATTCATGGCATCCAATCTGCAAAACCCAAAGCCTGCAATATTATACCCACTTAGCTGACAGAAAGCTTCATCAGACTTAATTGGAGGTTCTCCTCAGTGGACATGCATCACACTGTGCTGTCAGGGTACAACTGTGAACAGAGCTGCTCCTTGAATTTCCTGATTTTCCTCATCAATGATTAAGAACGCTGTCACAATCTCATAACAATTTCCTTGGGCTGCGGCACTTTCTGTCTCGCCAGAGGAATCGAGAGGAGAAATTATAGTTTTAAAATGAGCTAATCTGGTAGCAGATAGGAACCATAATTGGATGAATGGTTTGAAAGAAGAAAATGATATCGTTTCCCTTGGCTGAATCACCTTGAGCTTGTTTTGGGAAGGAAATTGTATGTTGCTTTGGACAAGGGAACCCACTGCATCCAGTCCTTGCCATGATGGATGAATGAATTCCAGATTGTGTGGGGAGGGAGCAAACAGTTCTTTCACAAACAAAGTCATTAAACATAGGCTATTTGTCTAGTGATGGAGAATGTGGAGTGCATTACATAGAATGGTAAGGGGAGTAAACACACCCAGAATTAGATTTCAGTTTTCCATGACATATTTCCAAAGGCCTGAAAATTAGGGATGCCCTCGGTCTTCAGACAAATCTGTAAATATGGAACAAATCACAGCTATGTGCACATTTCTATAGTGACCCCAGAGCTCAGCAAAAAGCTCAGGAAATTCATGAGGCAGAGCAGCATGCCTCCCAGTTTTCTCATGTTAAATCCAACATTTGTGGGATTAAACATATAACATAAAAATATATTTAAAGGGGGGAGGAGGGAGTCCAAAGTGTCTCTACCTGGTCACACACAACTCAGTCAATGAGAACACTGAGTGAGGTTGTAAGACTGGTGTTCCTTTTTCTGATACAAGAAAAGTGAAGGGCTTCTATCAGTGCAGCATATTGCCTTGGTTTTGCATTTTGAGTGTGTGGGATGTGTGTTTGTGCTTGTGTGCATGCATGCATGCATATCTGTGTGCGTGTGCGTGTGCATGTGTGCATGCAGATGAATGTTTGCATTCCCTACATGAGTTTGGAATAATTTGTTCTAGGATTCTTGGGTGTACTTCCCTCTCTTCAAGTGCTGGTTTCTCTTTTCTTTTTGGTGCCACAATGTCAGTGCCAGAACTCATAATGGCAAATTGCTGCTGCAAGTGTTCAGACCCACCCTCTGTGGTTGTGTATGCCACCTCCAGCTATTTCTCCCCAAACAGAAGAAAACCTAAAACAGTTGGCCCCAGTGCAGAAACAATATGGCTGCCACACAGAGAGACCTAGTTATTCTGCCCCATTCATCCAGCCCCTTATGTCAAACTCACATGACACAATCTAAATCTTTAAGACAGCACCCAAAGTACTAGTTACAGCTCTGCTTGGTGTGATTGGCTGGAAAATGCTTGCCTCTATGCCCTCTAGATGTGTTGGTTTCCCATACATCCCAGCTACGTTGGCTGAAATATTCAAGGACTTGTCGTCTAGAACATCTGGAAGATGCCCGTTTGTGGACTGCTCTTTTAGCAAGAGTATAAAGTATAAATTGGACATTATTTATTTTCAAGAGCTAGCACTGCTTTGCCATAATGATTTCTTGCCACCTCCCATGGCGCACACATGGCTCTGTGATTAGCCTCCTGCTGGTCCCTTTGAATGCATTTCTTATGACTCTGCCCCACCACTTCCCTGTTCGCTACTGAGCCCGCTCCACTTCGGGTGAAGTACGTGCTTCTTGTCCACACATACAGAAAATACTTCTGCCAATTCAAACCCACCTTTAAACTCCACAAAACAATATTGTGAAAACAAGCATCTGGGGGTGGTGGAATATAATGGAAATATTTTCAGCCTTCTTTTGATCGAGTGAACAAAATCTATACGACAGTACTACTACTCAACAGTCCAGCATCTTAGCACTTTTTCCTGGTATTTCTCTATTCTTGCCATCTGAAACCTCCATGATCCCAGGAAGAAAACTCTGACTATCATGGTTCTCTGTTTGGTGAAAAGAAACCTTTCCAACCTCTAGCCTTGAGGATGGCTGGCAGGATGTTTTCCCGACCATGCCCTGCAAGCCCAGTTGAAGCACTCAGAAGACTTTTTTCAGTAATACAAATATCAAAATGTTCTGTAAAACATGGAGAGGTGTGCAGAAGTCCCTTAGCCTGCTCTGTACTCGGTTAAAGAATATACAGACTGAAGTTGATGTGTCTTGTATCCATGAGAGACATTCTCACCCTCTCCATCATTGGTTCTGTGACCTTTGTATGTTTTGTTTCCAGATCTCCATTTAAACAACTAAATTCTCACAAATGGATGGGTTGGGGGGAGAGAATCTTTCTATGACTGGAGGGGGGGTTCAGTCTTTTCATGGGATTTTGGGAGCAAATCTCCTCTGTTTAGTTATACAGTGGTCCCCTGCCATGTTGTAGTTCATATACTGCGGTCCCACTATATTGTGGGACCGCAGTATATGAAAGGCAAGCCCCCCTGGGATAAGCTGCATGGGCCTGTTTGAGGCCTCCTGCACTTACCCCAGGCCTGGCACTGCCCCGAATGGATCTCCAATGGGCTTCCCAGGCCTGTCGGAGTCCCTAGAAGTGCTTTCAGGTGAACCAGAAGTTACTTCCGAAAAACTGAGAGTGATTACTGGATCACTGGAAACCACTTCTGGGGCCACCGACAGGCCTGAGAAGCCCATTGGAGGCCTGTTCTGGGTAGCGCCAGGCCTCAGATAAGTGTAGGAGGCCTCAGAGAGGCCCCCAGGTCCTAACCTGACCCAGCATCTGCATATCATGGATTTTCAATTATCGCTGGTGGAGTTGGGTCCCTAACCCCCATGATAGGCGGGGGATTATGGTACAGTCTTCTGTAACCCTGAAGAGATACTTTTCCTTGCTTGAGGAGTCTTCTGACAGTGACAAGATACCAAAGACTATTAGGAGCAACTGCTGTTTTTGAGCTGTTACTGCAGCATTCAGTGCCCATTTGACTGAAGAACAAGTGAACTGTGGTAGTCACTCCAGAGTTGCACCATTAACTCTGATTTAGCCCATTTTTATGAATTTTTATGAAGGCAGTGTACATCACTACTAAAAAAAAATCACACATTAGCACCTTCTAATCTGAATACATTCTGAAAGGTTTGAAAGACACTCTTCAACAACACTGAGGGTCTGGGTGACAGAGGAACCTCATGTTTGCTTGCGTTCTTTGCTTATCAGTGTTCTCTCATTCTTCTTCAGAATGGAAATATTTCAAAGGACTCTTGACAGCACATAGGATGTTATTTAGCCATGCAAAAGAGTTATGCAAAGCTAATGGCCATGCAAATGTCACCAGAAGCTCCAAATGAATCCCTGACCTTCTGTATCAAGCAAGGACACCATGACTCTCTGTTTTGCGTATTACTCAAACAATAAGCTATGGATTTATCTTCTCAAATGTATCTAATATAAAATTTCTAAAAGACTAAGAGATTATAGTACTAAAGGGGGGAAGACAGCAAACGGAACAGAGGAAAGCTCTGCATCAGCCTTTAAAAAAGGAAAGGAAAGGAAAAAGAAGACGACATGACATTTGAAGAAGAGTATACTGAGGAGAGATGTTTTCACTGGTATGGACATGTCCTCAGAGCAGCAACTTCCACCATTCCCAAAACTGCTTACCCCCTGAAAATCTGTGGCTGGTCACCACATGGGTGACCAAAACAGAGGTGGCCTGGCATTGTCAATAAGGACAGGCAAATTGCCAGACTGTGCAATGCAGACACAATCAATCAGGCAATGTGACATTTCAGGATCCCAAAAGTGCATCCCACACCTGCGGGGAAATGCTAGAAAGAAGACAGAGGAAAGATGTTCCAGGCCCTCTGAAAAGTCGCTATCTAATTTCAGTACCCATCAACATTGACCATAAAAACTGATGCAGGGCTGCATTCGGTAGCTTTAAACAATATCCCACATTATTCCCAGTCTTAGTTCTCTACCAGTGACAACAGACCTGATTAAGTATGAATCAAATAACAGATAATGGCCCTGCAGGTGTCAGCCAGAAAAAGGGGAAAACATTTAGCACAGTTTAATTAAACTAATGCATTTAGTTTAGGCAATGCTAGTACACTGGGTATTTATGTACTTCATTGACATTCCAGTACAGAAAGAGGCCTATTAATTACATGATAAATCAAGAATGATTATGATACAAGGTAAACTTGTTGCTTTTTAACACTTTCAAGAAAACCTTTGTTCCTACATACAATCAAGTTATTTTTGACTTTCAGAAGGTCCTACCTGTATCATTAAAAGCCCTGCTCAAGTCCTGCACACTTTTATTTGGTTGATGTAATTCATTGTGGATGACATTGGCCTTAGTCTCCAATGATATTACTTTACATTTTAGAATCTTTTCTAGTTCCTTCATAGTTTCCCTTCTGAATCTCAGTCTTCCTCTGGTTTGTCAGCTGCAGCCTCAATTTGGGCTAATGATTTAACTCATGCTTAGAAAATAAATAGTTTTCTTTTTGTCATTGGCAACATTAAATTTATATATTTCACATCTGTTTATGTATTTCACTTCCCTCCCCCACAAAAAAAAAAAGATTCAGAGGATGTCTATGGACTCTATAGTGTTTTACTGCAGTATATGGAGCATAAATTGATTTTCCTCTGAAATTCCTTGGCATTCTCTCTTAGCCAACATATAGTTGCAATACGATCTCTAGTACCTCTTCTGTTCTGAATCCAGCTTGAATGTCTGGCATTTCTTACTCGATACCTGTTGTAAAATGTCAACAAATGGGCACAGGAAGACCTTTAAGAGAATATTGGTGCTTAGCACATTATCCAAAAGGACTCCCACTTGAGGGGTTTTGATTTTTTGTGGGAAACCTTTGGACATGTCACTTTTGAGCTAGTCTAAATTAGATCCTATTGAAGTCAACGTGAAAAGTCTGATGCAGCTAGCACTGGTGATCTGAACAAGACTTTAGAGCAAAATCTTATATCTATTTAGAAATAACTCCCACTGAATTTAGCTAATTGGACAAGATAGCAGGCTGAACTATGAGCAATGTAGGCTGCTTGGATCTGACTCTAGTTGGAAAGAAATAACTTCTTAGAAAAGTAGACAACTCTTGTCTTCCTCTCAGTGCCGCTGATATCTGTTGACAATCTTGCCTTTTTTCCCCTCACAGCAGGATTCTTCATGGCAGAGGAAATGGCACCACCTAATTCAGTCTCTCTTCAAGTCTGCATCATAATCTGCAGAAGATTAGTTCTTTGATAAAAGAAAGCTGAACACCTGTGTCTCGGCAGGAGCTACTTAGCTACCTCTCTAATTTGCCTCAGAGTATTTTCTGAGATGTAAAGAACGGAATTGGGAAAGAAAGAGAAAAACCGCCAAGAGTAAATCATTATTTTTCCCTCTCCAGTTGCTGAGAATGTATACCATTATTTGAAATGACATATTCCAAATGTCTCTGAAATTTGAAAGAGCAGATAATGAGACAAAAGAGGGGAGTATATGTGGCATTTGTGAATGAGTTAGACACCCGCAGAAGGACCCAAACAACTTGGTGGATTCACAGCATTCTAGACAGGCATTGTGGAATTGTACATGGTGACTTGGACATTTTCTTCTGACATTAGTTGTGGTTGGCAGTAGCCTGCCAGGTGGAGAACATCCTTTGTTTCTTTTTTTTCAGTTTCTCTTGGCCTAGTTTAGGTTTTAGACACTGCAAAGCAAAGCAAAGCAAAGCAAAGCAAAGAAAGAAAGAAAGAAAGAAAGAAAAAGAAAAAAGCAAACAGAGGTGGAGAAAACTTTTAGGAAGCGGTTATCATTCATGGAATATTAATGAACATTCCTTTACTATGGTACTGCTTCTGTTACTTTCTAGCTTAAGAGCTACTCTAAAACTTAATACTGAAAAAAAAATCTGGTAGGAAAATTATATCCCCCTCTCCCATTTACAATATTTTCCATGAATGTTCATTTTGCATTAAATACTAAGTTGAGATGTTGCGCCTGTTCTTTATTTGTAGAGTTTGTGGAAAACTATGCAACCAACGTTAATTCATTTGAAATGTGTGTTTGGAGGAGAACTTTGCAGATACCCTGGACTGTCAGAAAGAACAACACGTGGGTCCTAGATAAAATCAAGGCGAGATAAAATCAACCCTGAACTCTCTCTGTGGGAGAAACTGTTGAAACTGAGGCTGTCCTCCTTTGAGTTCACATGAGCTGTGAGCAGGGCAGTTGAGGACATTTTGGAGATTGCTCATTTATTTATTTATTTTTAATTATTTTTAATTATTTATTACAGACATACAAACATACAATAAACAATAATAAACAATAATAGACAATAATATCATCGAACACTACAAAGTGCCCCCCACCCCCCGGGACCATCCAGTATTCTTGAATCTTCTCTTCCTTCTTCATCTTCTTTTTTTTCTGGTTAGCTTCTTAAGGTCCTTTTCTCCGGAACTGTGATGGATTATAGGTCTGTTGTATCCCTTTCCCTTTTAGTAGTACATACTTTATAAATTTCCCCCAAATATCATAAAAAATATCCTTTTTCATTTCCCCTCGCAAAACTTTTATATTGCAAGATAATTTATCATTTAAAGCTATATCCCACACTTCCTTATACCAGTCAGCAATTTTAAGATCTAATTTCAATTTCCAGTTTTTAGATATAATCAATCTTGCTGCTGTCATAAGATTTGCAATTAATTCTTTTGTTTTCATATCATATTCATTAATAGGTGGCAATGATAACAATGCAGTTTCTGGTTCACATTTAATATCAGTTTGTAGTATTTCTCTTATCTCACCGAAAATCTGTTGCCAAAACTTTTGAACTATTTCACATTCCCACCACAGATGAATATAGGTGCCTATCTTTTTTTCACATTTCCAGCAGAACTTGGAATACCTTGGGTTCATTCTGTTCAGTCTGACTGGTGTCATATACCATCTTAAAACTAGTTTGAAGTAGTTTTCTTTTATTCTAACTGATAATCATCGTAAAATCCTGAAATTCCAAATTCTTTTCCATTCATCATTATTTATGTCTTTATCTATGTCTTGTTTCCAAACCTCTCTTATTGTACCCAGCTCCCTATTCTCAAGTGAATCCTGGATTATTTTCTATATTTTACCTACTGCTCCTTTCCCTGTATTTCCTTTCTCTGGTTCATATGTTAACAAGAATTGCTCAAACTTTGTATATTCTCTGAGTTGTATATTTCTCCTTGTCCATTCTTTCGTCCAACTTTCTAATTGAGTATAATTCAACCAAGATAAATCCTTAGCTTGCAGTAAGTGTTTAATTTCCTGCTTTGTTCTCATCTTTTTAATCCAATCTTTTAATCTTGCCACTTTCATTGTTTTAAATAATTCTCCATATTTCTTCATATTCATGGGGAAATTTATCTGATCTATCACCAAACCAAGAGGGGAACCTTCCGGTACCAATTTCCTTCCGTACTTTTTCCAAGTGAGTAATAGGGAACTCAGGAGCGGGTTTTTAATTGGATATATTTTTGGGGGGAGGGTAAGCAAATATTTGTTTATATCTCCACTTAACTCGTCTGATTCAAGTTCCCACCATATTACTTTTTCAGGTTTAAATAATACTTCCCCCACACAACTAAGCTGGTTAGCTATATAATAGATTCTAAGATTAGGTGTGCCTATACCTCCATCCTTTTGAGATCTATACCAAAAGCTTTTACTTATTCTTGCTTTTTTACCACCATTACAGTATCTATTTATAAGATCTTGATAAGCTTTAATTTCGGCTTCTGTGTACTGAATGGGTAACATTCTAAAAAGGAAGTTGATTTTAGGAAGTATTTTCATTTTTACCATTGCTATTCTACCAAACCATGATAAATTTAATTTGGAATAATTTTGTAATTTTTTTCTAATCTCTTCCTTTATTTTGATGAAGTTCCGTTCTTTAGTCTTACATATGTCTTTGTCTAGAAGTATCCCTAAATATTTCATATATTTGCAAACTTTCAATCCATAGTTGGAGATCTCCTCCGTATTTCGGTTATCATGATTGAAGAGCATAATTTCTGATTTTTGCCAGTTTACACATAATCCGGTTGTTTCGGCAAATTCCTTTAAATGTGATTTTATTCTTGGTATATTTTCTAGCGGATTTTTTATTGTTAACAAGGCGTCATCCGCAAATAAACTAATTTTAATCTTCCCCTCCTTGCCCATACCTTTAATTAGTTGATCATCCCTTATTGCATTAGCAAATAGCTCTACAACTGTGCAAAACAGAATGGTGATAAAGGACATCCCTGTCTCGTTCCTTGGCCTAAGATGATCTGTTCTGTCATCCCATCATTAACTATAATTGACGAGGTACTGTGTGAATAGAGTTGATTTATTACACTTAAAAAAATTTCTCCAAATCCCCATTTCTCTAATAGAAGTTTTAACGCAGACCATTGAACACAATCAAAAGCTTTAAATAGGTCTAAGGACAGAATACATACTTTATCTTGTGCTCTTCCCATCTCATGAAGAACATTCAAAGTTCTTCTTATAGTGTTCGCCATTTGTCTACCCTTAATGAATCCAGTTTGATCTTCTTTAATATATTTATCTATAAATTTATACATTCTTTTGGCTAGAATTGCTGTAAAAATCTTTGCATCTCCTGGAAAAACTCGTTAACTATTTTAATTCTCAAGCCTAACAAGGATCCAACAGATGTTGGATCCTATAGACCAATATCACTTATTTATTTATTTATTTATTTATTTATTTATTTATTTATTTATTTAATATTTATATATCGCCAGATTTTCCTGAGTGGGAACTCAATGCAGTTAACAAATGTAATATATCACAATTCAAAGTTCAGAGAAATAATCGGTTCCAGAGAGTGAACATAAAAAAAATGAACAAACAGCAAACATTTATAGGGTTGCCTTACGCTGGAGGTCATTTGACAACAAATAAAAACAAAAATAATATGTTTTCTAAAAATGACATGTCAAATGCCCACTTTCTCCCACTGAAAACCATACATCTTCCTTGAGAAGGCATACAGCACAGAGTACAAAAAGGATCCTGAAATGATGTAACAATTTGAGTATCAGACTAAGCCAGGGCACACAGGTCCAAATCCCCACTTGTCCGTACTGCTCATTGTAAAGATTGGTTAGCTTCCACTTAGATAAGTCTGCTTCACAGAGTAGACTAATCTAAGATAAAATTGGACATAGAACCATTAACATCAGTTTCAGAGTTGCTTCAGAGCTTAGGACAGACATGTAATACAGTGGTACCATGTATAAAGGAATGAATTCGTTCCAAATGAAATTCTGTTTCTGTTAAGCAAATGTTCCTTTATACGAATTTCCCATAGGAATGCATTGAAAACAGTAATCCCTAATCACAACCATAGGTGATTCTGTTAAGCAGAGTTTTCCTATCTCCGGAATTTTTATGTTGTACAGATTTTATATTATATAAACCGTTTGTTATACGAGGGTGCCACTAAATGTAATGGCAGTGGTATGTAGGAAAGAGGCTCCTTCCGGATCAAGGATGCTAACATGCACAGTTACCATTGAATTCAGCAAGATATACCTCCAAGTAAACTATTGCTCTGGCAGCAAAATTCCAATTTTACTTTGAGTTTCTGGGTTTCATGCAAAAGCCAGTTCTTGCCATGGAATAGTGGTTGGAATGGCTGCACTTTTTGGCCCTGAGTTTTACCCCCAGCATTGGTAGGTTTATTTATTTTATTTTATTTTATTTTATTTTATTTTATTTTTCTATACCACCACCTTAGGTGGTTCTTCAAAGGCTACTCCAGGGCTTTCCTGTTATTATGCTGCCAGGCCTTTAGGGGCTTTGAGATGCTGGAAGAAGCAGAGCAACATTGTTGTGACATTGCCATCATTATTCCTGTTGATTAGCATGGCTACTTTAGGGACATTTTCAAGCAAGTGTCATAATTTGGTGGGTAGTGCCACAAATACTACAAGAGGCTTTGATGTGGGAGATGTCTTGGATCAGGACCTCATTATGTTGACATTTATCCTAACCCAGGGACATATTACACACACGTCCATTTAAGGCTGAAGCCACAGGCTACGTGGCTTGAATAGCATCCAAGGGGAAAAGCAATTTCTCTCTGTGAATGTCACATAACAAGGGATGAACGTCACATAAAGAATGTGATAGGACATAGCGTGGGATCTGACAACACTAAAGGAGTGGAGGAGAACAGAAGCGACAGGCTATTGATTCGTCTACTATTGACTCCATATTATCTACATGACTGGCAACTGCTTTCAAGGTTTCAGACAGGATTTTTTGTTGTTCTTCAATAGAGACTCCAGAGATTAAATGTGAGTTTCTGCATGTAAAGCAGGTATTCTACTACTTTCAGTTACAACCTGCCGTCTAAAAGCAAAGCAAAGTGTTCTGCTTAAATTCCGTCCCATACCACTTCAAGTAGTCTCTGGACGGTTTGCAGTTTAATTACTGTATGCCGTCTAATAGTCTGTCTTTCACCTGCAAGTCCTTATGCTTCTTGAAAATCTCTCTGGAGGAGTGGTGGAACCCTTAAGAGCAAATGATTGCCCCCCCCCCCCCGCTCTCAGCCTTCAGTGAGAAGCTTTTGATGGATCTTAGCCATTCTGTGAATAAAAAGAACCCTATCGTTTATGGGTTGGCTAATTCGGCGACTGTAGTTGGAATAATACTTTCTTCCTTCCGGTATTTCGTAATGAAAAGGTTATGTATGCTGCTTGCAGGCTGCCATCCCCCCCCCTTTTTCCTTTCGTGTGCCACATTAGCTATTTTATTCTGCACTTTTCAAAAACGGAGCTCCAAAAATACTCTTTATTTGTCATGCTTCCCAAGTGCCGAAGCCAGCCATTCCCTTACTAGTTTATTTCTAAGCATGACCCACCAAGCCTTCTGCTTGCTAATGCCAGGCTTCCAGCGGCCAGTGTCTCGGGTGCCCCTTGAGCCCAGAGCTGATCGATGGGGAGCTGGCTCGATAGGCGCGCGATCCGCCATGCCTCGCTGGAAAGGGGCGGGCCTTTAGACGCGGAAGTCTCCGCGCGGGAAAAATAAAAAGGGGGGTGGGTGGGTGGGTGGAGGGAGCCGTCTTAGTTCGATCAATGGGGCCGCCGGTCGCTCTTTCTGTGCATTAACTGCCCCAGAGGCCTCTCGAGGGCTGCCAGCGAGGATGGCCCGGAGGTAGCTGCCACCCTTCGCCCGGGAGGACTCGCCTTCTTTCTTCCATCCCGGACGACGACGTTGCAGCTGCCGGCGCTTCTTCGGCTCTGCAGCCCGGAACCGTTCGTCGCCGTTGCATTCCTGAGGGTCTGAATTCTCCGGATGGTTCCGTTCTCCTAAACTGCCCTTAAAGTGCCTCTGAACCCGGGGCACTGATGGAAAATACTTCCCCTGGGAGGAAATGGTAAGAGGGGAGGGGGGGCTATCCTATCATCATTGCACATACTCTAAGCCCCTTTAAAAATTCTCTATTAGGATGCTATTAAAATATAAGGCTAAGACCCTTGTGGTGCCTTGGAAGCCAACACATTTATGATTTCCTGACTCGGAGCTCCTTTCATTGGACGCCCATCAGATTCCTGGTGCATGCAGTGCACAAGGTGTAAGAGGTGAATAGTACATAGAATTCGCTACATATTTTTATGTTTGCCTGAAATTCTGGGCAGCTGTTTAAGCCTCTGAGGGAGTGGGCTGTAGTTTAGAACAACGTATGCTATGCTATGATAGGGGTTCCCATTCTTGGGCCTCTTGGACTTCAACTCCCAGAAATCCTGGCCAGCACAGCTAGTGGGAAAGGCTTCTGGGAGGTGGAGTCCAAAAACAACTGGGTTGGGACCTAAGGTTGGGAACCACCATGTGTGATATGTAACCCCTTTATTGGTTCACACTAGCAGACTAATGTGGCTCACCCTTTCAAAGTAATCTGAATTCATCACAAATATTTTAGACTTGGCCCGTGATTTATTGAACATGTAAATTTGCTTTTGCGTGGAGCCTTAACATGTAACTGTGGTCTATTGCTGTCCTTTTCTTCATGTGTAGAGGAGAAGCCTGGCTCCTAGTCAGCTGGCCAAGAGGAAGCCTGGAGGTGATGGTTCTGAGGATGACGAGGACTGGTGTCCTGAAGCTGTGAGAATCCAATTTACCCATTATTTTATACACTCATATCTTGTCCTTCTTTCATTAAGAAAAAAGGCAACCCCACCACCACCAATGGGGTTCCCAACCAGGATGTCATCCATCCGCCAACCCTGACTTGATTAATTTCAAGATAGCTTCAAGCTATAGGATTTTCTTTGAATTGAATCTCTTAAGGAGTCCGTCAGGGTTTGACAAAATACTGATGTTGCTGGGCTACCCTCTGATGATGTTAGACTCCAACTTTTATCAGCTGTAGTCAGCAGAATCTTTGGTGCAGGATCATCACCTGGAGAGCAGCAGTTGCCGCATGCTGTCATTACAGAGAGGAAAGAATTAAACCAGATAGCTAATGTAAGGGCACTAAGGAGCCTTGTAGCACAGTTGTTAAATAACTGTACTGCAGCTAAAACTGTGCTCACAACCTGGGGTTCAATCCTAAGTTGCCATCTCGTGGTTCACTGAGCCTTCTATCTTTCCAAGGTCGAAAAAATGAGTACTCAGCTTGCTGGGGTGGAGCCTGCGGAGTGTGTAGCCTGCATAATTAAATTGTATACTGCCCAGAGAGTGCTTTAAGCACTGTGGGCAGTATATAAGCAGAACACGTTGCTTAGCTTTATTGCATATAAGTCTGCTTTCTGATGTTTGTTTCTCTCCCCTTTTAAAATCCAGCAGGGTTGCTTGAGATTGTTTGTGAAGATACCTCCCTAGAAATTAATTACATTAGCCTAGTTTGATGCAGCCAAAAACTAAAGTTTCTTTTTTGCTCCAGCTATATGATAGACAACCATGTGGAGGAGCTGATGGATAAAAGTGCTTCCAAATAACTGTTAATTTTATCAAAACTATAATTAAAATTAACTATAATTAGAAGTGGGTTTCAACATGCTGTCAAACTGTGCTCTCTTCCCTATTTGCATTAATTATTCTTGGCCCAAATCCTGTTAGTTAACCACCTGATGGCATAACAATTGGTGTAAATCTTGTTGGTGAATTGAAACAAATTGAGTTAGCCCCTGCACTTGCTGTATATGTCATGTTGGGTGATTTAGTGCACAACAGGGAATATCTGTGCTAATGTCCTCCCTTGAGGCAATTTGGCAGCAGGGTTTAACCAATTGCATTATGGTGGCATAAAAAGTCACTGACAGTGAATACTGTAACAAATGAATTGAATACACAAAACCTAGGTAGCTTAGTGTGGTGGTGCATATATTGGTGTACTGTGCCTCAGGGTTTTCAAAATCCCCATGAAATATGTCTTCCCATTTCTAGACTCCAAAAAGGCACAAACATGGCAGCCAGGCAGAGCATAGGGAGTCCTATATGTCATCTTTCCGGAAACCTTTGGCTCAGCTAACCAATCGACCTCACTACTTGGATGCTAGCAAACATGTAAGTAATTGCTTTGTATTTCATGATAAGCCTGTGTGCCACTGACTTCACACTTCCTTGGAAAGTTATTTTAGCTTTTCAAGATATAGTAAAAATTCTGCTGGTGACTTTGATGGGGATAACGACTGCTTCCTAGATGACATCATATCATCTTCGTTATGTCCCAGACCTGAAATTTTGTGATGTAAAAATATAGAAACTATGATCTAGATTCTAGAAGATCACAACTTCACAAGTTTCCTGTAGACTCTTTAAGAACATTTCTTCCCCTGTCTACTGCCGTCAATAAAGAGCCTGATATGTTTGGACTGGATTCCTGCCTTAGTTAACAAGCACGGAAAGTGATATTTTCTTTAATCCATCCTTGGAATGGGAAAAAAGATGATGATAAGCAATCTGTCCTATACATGGGCTCTTCTTGCATTATACAGTATATTTGGAATACTTATGAAGAAATAGTCAAGCTTAGTACTGGTTTCTAAGTCTTTGAGTAAGGCATACATATACTGAATGTGCACAGAATGTCTCCATCAGCATTTCTAAATATAGCATACCTAACATATTTCTTTAACCTTAAATCATTTATTCCCAAAGATATTGGACTGTGATTTTCTGACCACCAGCTATGTCTTCCCTGGCTCAGGGGGTCCATCAGAGGTCTCACTGCCACCAGAGGCAGGAGCTTGACACCTGTCCCCAGCCATCCCATCTCCTCGCCCTCACCTAATATCCCCAAGGGCCCACCTTCTAGGTTCTGATGCATGGAACTCAGGAGGCCACCTAACAAGACTAGGACCATAGACATGGGTCAAAGAGAGGCAGGCACGCAGAGTGTGACAAAGCGTTATGAATAGTTCTCCTACATAGAACTGTGAACAGCTCCTCTACATCCTTCATAGCCCTCGTGTTCTGTCCCTTTTCCCATGGATCCTGATCATCCCACGGAGCCACAGCACATGGTTTGGGAGCCCCTGCCATAAATACATTTACTTGGAAGTACATTGGTGTAACATATTTTCAAGGTTACTTATTGACTTACCTGAACAATGTCTTTAATGTTTGTGGTTTTAGAAGAGGTAGCCACGTTAGTCTATGTACGAATATCAGTCAAAATCCAAATAAATAAAACAAGACAAAATTAAACAAGACAAAAACATGTGCCACCTTAAAGAATACAATTTATATTTTAATGTGAGCCATAAATTACTGCATGTGAGATGTAACTACCCCCACAAGGTTCCCAGAGCTTGAGATGAGTATGAATCATCTCAGTTTGTGCTCTCAACTTTTGTCTTAGCCAATCATCCACTCACCAGACCCAGCTTGTGTGGTTTTTTTCACCTCCTCGGCTGATCTCCCAGCCACAAGCAAGAGCACAGACATCTCTGCCCCACCTTTAGAGATCAGCCAAATGGGCAGGGAAGAGAAGCCTGAGCTTTTCCTGGGACTGGAAGATCAGTTGAGGTGGTGCAGGAAGCTAGCATGCTGGGCCTGGTGAGTGAGTGAGTGACCGAGCCAGAGGATGCAGGGGAGGGAAGCAACAGCACCTCTGCTGCTGCCTTTACAAACTGGTTTGTGTCTGTCTGTGTTCAGAGCCAATGAATGTTTTACTTGTAATTTCATATTTCATCCACAATGTCATTTTCTCCTATATGTCCAACAGAGTTGACATATAAGCTTGTCTACGAAAGCTTATATTAAAATATAATAGTTAGTCTTTAACATGCAACATAGTTTGGTCTTGTCTTGTTTCTTTGAATTTCAGCTGAATGTCTTTAATGTTCAGCTAATGAATATTTCATACTTTAAAATTCCAGGAGGCCTTTATCCGCAGTATTTTGTCAAAACCTTTCAAAGTTCCCATTCCAAACTACAAAGGTATGTTGAGAGATTTCCCCCAGCATTAAGCCTTATCACTTTTCTCTATTAAATCTGAATTTATGAGAATGAAATTTGTGCAACAAAATGTACTTTCATATTTTAAATTGTTCATTAGTTGGTGGTGAATTTAGCTGCCTTACTTAGACACCTAACTGGCAGTAAGCTTTGTTGAATGCTGTCAAATCAAAGATATGATCGCTGTACAAGTCTCAAGACCTCCATTGAATCAACTTGCAGCACATTTTCTGTTGGCTTTGTCTGTAACTGGACTCACTTTTATGGTCAGATCTTTTTCCTCTGAGGGTTAGATTTTCTGGGGCTCTTTTAGATCATGGCAAGAGCTCACCTCAGGGCTTAAGAGGACTGAGCTGTGGTTGTTTGGAGCAGGAGATACAGCCTGGTAGCAGTTCCTGTGCTGGGTAGTCCTCTTATTGGTACTACATTTTATACTTTCAGTGAATGTGAAGATGCATCTTATACAGGTCTATATGGATCTTCTGAGCTTAGCTTATTTTTTGTGAGTTTCATTCATGTAGCTATGTAGATACTGCATGCATAATAATTTTGTACAGTGGTACCTTGTATAAAGGAATTAATTCGTTCCAAATGAAATCATGTTAAGCAAATTGTCCTTTATACTGTACAAATTTCCCATAGGAATGCATTGAAAACAGAGTAATCCCTAATTACGACCATTTTTATGTTGTACGGATTCTCCCCATAGGCAATTAATTCTGTTAAGCAAATTTCCCCTATCTCCTGATTTTTTTATGTTGTACAGATTTTAAGTTATACAAGCCGTTTGGTATACGAGGGTCCACTATCCCTTAAAGTCTCTTTTCCAAAGCACCATTATACTCTTCCTAATATTGGCATGTTTACCAGAGTATATACTTAGTATTGACTTGGCTTCAGAGAAAATGGGCTGGGATGTTTTTTATATGTCTTCACAAATAAATGTAAGATTGTAGTTTAATGTAATTGTACAAGAAGGTGCTTTTATCATAAGAAAATAACATTTCTGGCCAAACTGGTGAAGATAGGAGAATGTTGCTTTTGTCAGCTGTGCCTATGGTAGACACTGCAGAAAATAATTGCTATGGATATTGGCTAAACCTGGTGATGTGGGGTTGAAATGTTGCCAAAATAGAACATTTTCTGCTCTTCAGTTTTTAGTAATGAAACATTTCCAAAATTTGATGAAATCCTCTTGTTTAGCAAAGTAAATTGCAACCAGAGTAGGCTCATTGAAACAGGTTTTTTTAAGTGAGTGAGCTGTTAATGTAAATTCCATTGATACTCCATTTGCAACATAGGGCGTTTATAAACGACCCCTAAACTCTGGGGCAAATGGCTCCCAGCTCCGGAGCTTAAAAATGTTTCCCCACCAGCTCCGGAGTTTACAGGAAATTAAGTGCGACCACGCCCACTTTAGCGCATCCCAGCGCACCTTTCAAGTACCTGCTCTCTGGAGGTGAAAATTCTTTGATGCGGTGTAACGATAGTGAGTGCGGGGCTCTCCTCGCTTCTGTTTGTTGTTTTTTGGCTCCCGCCCCTTTAAGAGCTACTTAAGAGACTGGAATGTTGCCGCGGCAAGAGCGAGAGGCAGAACGGAGGTGAGCCACGTCTCTTTTCTTCCTGTTTTTTCTCCCTCCCCTCACGCAGCCAGCAGCCGGGAGTGTGGAGGGGGTGGGAACGCAGGAACAGCGACAAACCCCTAAGATCTCTGGTCCAAATTTAAGTGGCCAGCGGATCTTAGGGGTGGTGTGAAAAGGCTCTTACTATGTTAAACAGGATCCCAGCCAGGGTTTCATAAAATTTATTGGTAACAAGGAACAGATATCAGTACAGTACTGTATTTGTAAGCTTTGCAGTTACAACTACGTCTGAGCCAGCCAAGGCATCCATGTATCCATTAATAAGATTTAAGTTAGAATTTAGATTGGTTGTGTTGTAGCTTTTATGGTATTAATTTTGTGGACTTTTTAGCCTTAAGAAGTGTGAATTAAAGGATATACTTGTTTAACTGATTTGGAAGCAGAGATGAAAAGATATCCCATATATCTAAATCCATATCAGTCAACAATGATTTAATCCAACATCACTTTATGAATTCACCTTTTTTTTGGGCAGATGAGATCTAAATTAGAATGGATTCATTTAACTGTCAGCACAGATGTGGAGTAATACAGCATTGCTTTATCTGGGGAAATTTTTCACAAGAACCATGCACGCTTCACAAAAACTACCCTACTCTCTACTTAACTCCAGTTAAGATTTGGATGTGTTTAGTATTTGGAAGGCAAGAACACAGACTAGCTGATGATTTCTGTCAGGGAAGCCAGCTTAAGTAACTGTGATCGTCTGAAGCTCGAATAGCGCTTGAGCTCAAATATTCCTGGTTCTAGGCTGATGTTCTAACCCAGGGGTCCTCAAAGTTTTCAAACAGCGGGCCGGTCCACCAGCACCCAGACACCACTGGGGGCCGGATCACAGTCCAAAAGCAGCTGTGGAGGTTGGCTTGCTCCCAAAATAGGGGGTAGGTGGGGGGTTGCAATTGGTCCCAGGGGCCGGATTCAGGACCTTGGGGGGCCACATCCGGCCCCGGGGTCTTAGGTTGAGGACCCCTGTTCTAACCTCTTTATCAGACATTTCAGTTCTAATAGCTATTGGTCTCTGAGACATTTAACGAGCAGAACTTAAATGTAAATACATTAGGATTTGTTCTCTTTTAAAAATTGGATCCCCCACCCCACCCCATCACTAACTTTTGGAAACCACATCTCAATTACCTATATGAAGACTTAGTTGCTGACAAGGTACTGGCTGCTTCCTGTTGCTGTTACAGTTATAGTTACAGCTGTGTTTTTGTTTTGATCTTACTTCTCTGTGCCTCCACGCATAGTCTCATGAAGTTGCTGAAAGACATGATGCACCAGATTTAATGTGAATTCCTAATCTGTGTATTACAGAGCTTTATCTTTCAGATACAGTGCTTTGGGTTCAGCATCCCTGTCTCATGTTTGACAGTTCCGCATTAACAAAAAGAAGAAAGCTTGACTTATTGCTTTCTTTGTATGATCTGTCAGGCTCCTTGGGCTTACGGGCACTGGGTATCAAACGTGCAGGGGTGAGGCATGCTCTTCACGACCCTTTCGAAGAAGGTGCTCTGGTGCTGTACGAACCTCCGCCTCTCAGTGCACACGATCAGCTGAAACTTGACAAGTAAGTTGTCACCATTAATCCTCCCCCACGCCCGACCAATCCAGAAAGTTTTCTTCCGTCACTTACGGCTGCTTTCTCTTTCCTGAGCACATTTTTATTATTTACAGTGGTACCACAACTTATGTTTTTAATCTGTTCCAAAGGCATCTTTGGAAGTCAAACAGTTTGTACGTCGAACAGCGGTTTCCCATTGGAATGCATTGAAAACCAATTAATCAGCACTCATGCTTTCCACTTTCCTTCCAGACAGCTGACTTTGATAGGCCTGACGTGTCAAATCAGCTGGGGAGGGTTGTGGAGAGCAGCCTTTGGTTGCCATTGATTAAGAGAGAAGCCCGAGCGCCTTGGAAGGGAAGCACTTACCTCCGAGTAACCAGAGGTAAGTGCTTCCCTTCCAAGCCTCCAGGGCAGCCTTGGACTGCTTTCTGCTTTCCCGCCATGTCAGAGTCATCTCTCTGGTGGGAAAGTGGAAAGCAGCTGAAGGCTGCCCTGGAGCCTTGGAAGGGCAGCACTTACCTCCAAGTAAGTGCTTACTTGGAGGTAAACACTTTCCTTCCAAGGCACCCAGGTTGCGGGAAGATGCATCTCTCCCAGGGATCTCCTGGGGTGGATGCATGTTCACCCAGCCCGAGCGTCTTGCAAGGCAAGCACTTCCCTCTGGATAAGCGCTTATCCTGGAGGTAAGCACTTCTCTTCCAAGCTGCCTGGGCTGCCTGAAGTTGCATTGTTCCCTGGGAACGATGCAACTTTGGGCAGCCCAGGCAGCTTGGAAGGGAGGTGCGATGGCCACCACCTCCTCCTTCTTGTTTGCTTCAATCTCTTTTGCAGAGATGGAAACAACCAAGAAGGAGGAGGTTGTGGCGATGGGCAGCAAATGCTGCTCTCCGCTCTGCATGACAGCTGACTTTGACAGGTTGGACCTGTCAAAGTCAGCTGTCATGCAGAGCACAGCAGCGTTCATAAGTTGAATTATTTGGTTGTCGAAGCAACCGTTTGTTGAGGTATCACTGTAGCTCTGCCGTTGTTGTTCTGGACTAGACTTTGCATTGGCTGTTCAGGTCTCAGAGCTGGTGAGCCAATCTGGTCTAAATTGGTATTTAGCACCAGAGCTGCTTAGTGTTGGCATCTCCCACAATGCAGACCAGAGTAGACCATCCTCTTGAAACATTCCTCTGAAGTTCCATTTTCCATGCAATGTTCTGGCTTGCTCAAGGTGATTGATTCAGAACAGTGAATGAAAGAGACTGTGATACATTTGCAGAAGTGGACTTCCCTTTTGAGCTGGAGGTTTTTAAGTGCATATTAATTACTGAATTAAATACACAACAGTAATTTGTGTCTCAATGGTTGCCTATGGGTTTAGCCAAAGCATCTTTGGATTTGGTTGTAACCGGTGATTTCTTGGCCCTGAAAGTGTCAATAACCAGATTATGAGACCACTTTCTCGGAAAACAAAGAGATCTCCTCCCTCAGATTATCATTTTAATCGGAGCTATCTCTCTTTGCTTCCTGAAGGGATAAAATACCTGTCCACGTTGTGGTGGATCCTGTTCTCAGTCGTGTTTTACGACCCCATCAGAGAGAGGTGAGAGCTGCGAGATGCAAAATGGAGCCAGTGGTTGTGCTGCTGCACCAGATAAAGCCAGGCAGCATTCTTGGTACCACAATTTTTAAAAAGATATTTTAACCACATCAGTTAACAAACATGGATGTTTAAGCAAATACAAGTATATATAATGCGATATAATGTTATTGTTTGGTTTAAATAAAACTATTTAAATTGTTATTATTAAGGTAATGATTATTTTTCTCCTTCCAGTAAAGTACAACAGAACAGTTGTTCAAATATGAATGATTAACCTATTAAACTAGAGATAGTTCACCTTGCAATAATTTCACAATTATCTATCTATGTATTTCTAATGGTATATAACCACCAAATCAGTAATTTTCTGATATAACTGTAAAATCAATCAGAAAAGTTATTTTAAAAATGAAACCTTCATCTGGTTCTAAATATTAAGATTAAAACAACTCCAGCAAAAATGAGTCTTTATGTAGAAAATCATGATTTAAATCGAGCCTTACTGACTAGTGATTTAAATCATGATTTAAATCACAGTGATTTAAATCAAATCCACCCTGCTTGGAGGAAGAAGGGGCAGTATAATGCAGTGCTGTTTATGATCAAACACTGGATACCTATAGCTTCCCTTGCACCTAGTCTTTGTTTACATGGGTGCTCTATATTGAGCATTTGAAAATGTTTTTGAGTATACAGTGGTACCTTGTATAAAGGAATTAATTCATTCCAAATGAAATTATGTTAAGCACATTTTCCTTTATACAAATTTCCCATAGGAATGCATTGAAAACAGTGATCCCATTTTTATGTTGTACAGATTCACCCCACAGGCGATTATGTTAAGCAAATCTTCCCTATTTCTGGAATTTTTTATGTTGTACAAATTTTATGTTATACAAACCGCTTGTTATACAAGGGTCCACTGTACTTAAGTTCCATTACTGATATTTCACTGGCTAAACATTTACTTTGAAGTTTATGTAGATTGTTCACTGGTGCTGTGCATGGCAAGGTCATTGGGTCCTGCGATTTTTAGCTGGCTAACCTGGCTTCCCTCTTTCTGTTTTGCACAGGGAGTGAAGTTCCTCTGGGAGTGTGTGACGGGTCGCCGTATTCCTGGAAGTCATGGCTGCATCATGGCTGACGAGATGGGTTTGGGCAAGACGCTGCAGTGCATCACTCTGATGTGGACGCTGTTGCGACAAAGTCCAGATTGCAAGCCTGAGATTGACAAGGCCATAGTGGTTTCTCCTTCCAGCCTGGTGAAAAATTGGTACAATGAAGTGGGCAAATGGCTTGGAGGAAGGATTCAGTCGCTGGCTATTGATGGAGGCTCTAAGGATGAAATAGACAATAAGCTAGGTATGAAGTCTGTACAGTGTGTGTGGCTTAACAAAACCCATTACCGAAATCAAACAGCACAGCATTAGCTAAATTGCTTCAAACTAAATTAAGACCATGATCACATTCTTAGCAAGCTGTGTTCAGCAGAATATTCTTGTGATTCATGTTGTATAATCTGCTCTATGGTTTTAATGATTGTTAATAGAGGAAGAAAGAGCAGAGACAGCAAAGAACTATGAACTGCATCCAGACTTAGACATGCCGAGAATGGAAGCATTTAAATCATTGAGAAATAAGTTAATTATAAGTAAATTGTCCCATTGATTTTAATGAATTGATTACAAATACAATAAAGTGTGGAACCATCCCAGTGAGTGAAGAGACAGAGAGCACAGAAAATCCCAAGGACCCGGTGTTGAGCTCATTAGACTAAGATGGCCTTGAATCTCTGTCCCAACAGAGCCATGGGTTTGTTGAGTTATTTGAGGCACCTGGGCTGGAAATAATAGAAATTTTGGATATGTAAAGAGCTTTGTAGAAATGCAGGACAATAACGTAGAACAACTTTTCTTGATGGATTCAAAAGTAAAACGAATGATCCATTCCTGTTTGTATTGTTGAATACATGACTTTGAATGAGTGCTGATCCTTCACAGTTGTCTCATTTAGGGCTTTATAATATATGCCATTCATGTTTTCTGCTTTGCTGTATTTTCCCCCTAACAGCTGGATTTATGAACCAGAGAGGCCTTAGAATCCCAACTCCTATCTTGATAATTTCCTATGAAACTTTCCGCCTTCATGCTGAAGTTCTCCAGAAGGGGAGTGTTGGGATGGTCATATGTGATGAGGTGTGTAGAAAGCAATTGATAATTTCAGCTATTGTTACTCACCTTGGACACCTTTCTGCTGGAAAAGGTGGATTATTAAATAAATCAACTATAGGTGATCACAGATATTATTTGGTTGATCTCACCTCTGCGGTGAGTCTGCCCAACAGTGTTCAGCTCATTCCATGGCACCATTCTCTCAGAGATGTTTATTCTCTATAGAAATTAAGAGATTTTATTATTATACTAATTGCAGTAAATCACAGAATTTTGTTGGATTAACTATATACACTCCATGCACATACATAAATATTTTCAAATCCTGAGGGTGGTCTATGATTTGAGTGGGCAGCAGCTTACTCTAAAATGGCACACGCATGCGCGCGCGCGTGTGCACACACACACACACACAGAGAGAGAGAGAGAGAGAGAGAGAGAGAGAGAATTCTCATATCCTGATTGGAAGATATGTATTCCATTATGTACTTTTCTCTTTTTTTGCAGGGAGAACAGATTTATCTTTGAGTTTCTCATTAATGCACTTGCTATTTCAAGGAGAATAGAAGGGGATTTTTTACACCAGGGCTGTGGAACCTTCAGCCTTCCAGATGTTTTGGACTGCAACTCCCAGAATTCTGAGCCTATATTCCCAGTGATAAAGGCATATGGAAGTTGAGGTCCAAAACATCTGAGGGCCCAAAAGTTCCTCATCCCTGTTTTACACTGAAGAGCAGGGATTTCTTAAGGAAGAATACATTTCTGTGAGTAGTACAATCCTTTCTGAATTTTCCTGCTGGATATTGCCTCTTGTGTTCCTGTTGAACACTAGCGGCACCCAGTGGATTGGGATTGTAAGAGATGTGTTGAATGCTTGAGGGACATAAGTTTATCAAGAGCACCTGATAGCTGTACTGGCTGCTTTTAATTTGTAAATGGCAATGCAGTTGGTTAACTATCCATAAGGTAGGCGTGCTGTGCCTCTGTAGTTTAATTGAATAACTGCAGGTTTTCAAAACATTGACTTTTTGAGCTTGCACACAAACTGTCAGGGGCCCTCTCGTTACAAACTGAAAACCCTGCAAGGACAAATGAGGAACATACTTTACATAGACCTCTGTGTGTACAAATCTCAACTTGTGTATTTCAGCATTTTATAAAGGAATATAAATTACTCTAAATTACCTATTACACTCAGCTCTGTTGCAGAGTCCCATATAATAAGTAACTGAATGTATTTGAACCTATATCCTTTATCTTTAGCCTTTCTCTAATTGCATTGAGTCAAGATAAATTACAGAAATTATTGAAAATATTTATAAACCATCGTAATTAAAGGCAATTAAACATGTAGTAATTGAAATATCAAAAAACATTTCATGAGAAGTGCAGCATTCCCCATTAAAAACGCTTCTCTTCGTGCTGCAGAACTACCTTCCATGGGAGACCTGTTCTCAAAAGCCTGCCAGAAGAGAGAACTCTATGCTGCTAGAAGCATAACTGGTGTGGGAGCAACTTAGCCTCCTGTGGCAAGGAGTTCCCCAGTCCAAGAACAGTCCCAAAAAGGCACTCTCTTTTATCCTCCCCATATGTGCCTATTAGGGCAGAGAGACTGAGGGAAGGACACTCCCTAAAGATCTTTACATCCGGAGGGTCTCACATGAAGAAAGGCAATCTCCCAGAAAGCCTGGATAAAGTTGATACAGGTCTTATAAATTGTAACCAACACTTTATATCAGGACCTGAAATGAACCGGTAGCTAGCGGGCTTGTTTTAACAGGGGAGCTAAATGCTCCCTTGGCTGGCCTGTGTCAACAATATGGTTGTAGCATTTTGAATCAGCAGAAGTTTTTGAGCACTCTTCAAGGGCAGCACCACTTAGAACACTTTACAGTAGTCCAGCTGGGATGTGATCATGGCAAAGCCAGATCAGAAATCTCCAGGAATGGGCACAGCAGACGTGCGAGTTTAGCCAGACCTTGATTTAGAACAAAAACATCTTCCTGGCGATTAGATGGAATGGAGACATAAAATTGTGTGTTACTATTCTGCAGGTGGCACTGAGTTGCAAAAATCCAGACAACTTATCCCAGTTTTTAATGTATATGTTAAATCATTGGGGGATGCAACAGAACCCTGAAGACATCACACAGTCCAATGGATAAAGTGCCAAAGAGAGCTACCCTAGCAATACCGTCTGAGCCTTTCTGGTCCAATGGACCAGAGCAACTGCTAAACAGTACCTAGTAAGTCTCATCCCAGACAGGCAAGACAGATAAGTAACATTTTAATTGTATGGAAAACCTGCCAAGAGCTGCAGCTGAACCAACAGGGACACACTTGGATTGCCCAGTTTTATGTGTAGATCATCCACCAAGATGAATAATCTCCATCCAATAGCCAAGACTCAAGCCAAACTGAAATGGATGTGGAATCATTCACCATATATTCTTTCTCCCTCACTATTTTACTTCAGACATGCATTGCTTCCAGTGTTGAGCCACCATTACAATAAGTAAATACCAATTTCCAATTTTTAAAAAATATTTATCTTCCATAACATCCTTCAATTTATAAGAATATTATCTGGTTCTGTATACATATATCTCAAATACTATATGGGCTTTCCCACCTTAAATAAACTTATTTTTCAGGGTCATAGGCTCAAGAATTCGGACAACCAGACATATCAGGCTCTCGACAGCTTAAACACACCTCGACGAGTACTCATCTCAGGAACCCCCATTCAGAACGACCTCCTTGAATATTTTAGCCTTGTGCACTTTGTCAATTCTGGCATCCTAGGTAGGTATCTTTTGCCAGCATAATAATTCAGAGCAAGGGTCAGCACATTGGGTTTCTAAGCCTTACTCTTTTGTAGGGACTTGGCAAAGAACAGTATTACCAAATTGCTCCATGTATTCAATTGCTTACCTCCTTATGATAAAGGCCACTAATCATTAGCCGTTTTATTAAAAGACCTTGGCTAATCAAAATGTCCTGGGGAAAGAGGAAGAACCTTGAGAAGGAGAAGGCCTCTTGGTGTGCTCCTCACATTTTTGACTACAATTGTCATGAGCCTCAGCTATAGGTTTTAAGACCATGGTCTCATCAGCCCACGTCACAGTGCTGCTCCCCCCCCTCCAAATGGTGGTTTGAAATCTTTGGTGGCATGGACTCCGTCTGGTCAACATTTGAGGACTTTGAGCTCAAGAGATGTCAGCAGCGTTTTCTCATACTCTATACGGAACTCACAATTCTGGCTCAGAAACCTGTGTTGTATATTTTTACCCAGGTCATTTATTAAGTGGGGGACCTTCTGAGGGTGTAGCTGGATTTCCCATTCAAAAATAACATTTCAGTATAGTAAGAAGGGCATGTGACTTAGAGAGAAGAGCAGTGGTGCTTCCAAGGGAAGTAGAACCTTGTTTTCCAAAATATATATGTGCCTTCCTGTTTTGGGGCAGGGACAGCTCAGGAGTTCAAAAGGCATTTTGAAATTCCCATCCTGAAAGGCAGGGATGCAGATGCAAGTGAAGCAGAGAGACATAAAGGAGAGGAGAGATTGAAAGAACTCATTGGCATCGTCAACAGGTGAAACTTTTAACATTTCATTTCATTTCAAGAAATTGTTTTTCTTGTTGTAGCTTCTTGTGTCATATTTTGGATTTGGCCCTAGAAACCCCTTAGGCTTAGACTATTATTTTAGACCATGACCCCAATTCCCTCCAACAATGGTAAAAATGTAGTCCATTTAACTTGAAGTTAATATCTAAAATCTTCATAGACTGTGTAGAGTTAATCTCCAAAGTTAACAATCTTTGATTTCCCCCTTTGATTTCCACTCATTGTTGCTAGTTTGTTATCTTTGCTGTCTCCCGTAAATGTTTTGATCGGTAATGAATTTTGGTCATTTTGCCTGTGTTAAAATTGATGTTGACCTGTTGATGACAATTCAGGCTAAAAAAGATTTAATTTTTTTCATATGGTCTTGCTTGAATCGAACTAAGAATATGGGCCCTTTTAATTTGTGCTGATCAAAGGTTATAGATTTATAATCAGAAAGCTTTGTTAGTAGTCAGGAGGAACTTGACTAATTGCTGGTCATGAGCTTTGAGTTGTTACCTTAACAGGTGGCATTAACCTTACCTTGTTTTTGTAGATGCCTTATAAGGAGGACGTCTGATATTCTTTCTAAATATCTGCCGGTGAAGATTGAGCAAGTGGTGTGTTGCAGGTACAGCATTAAAGTCAGACCTTCCCTAGTGGGCTCTGAAGATGAAGGGTAACAGAAATAGCTCATGATTTTTTGAACCTCGTCATATGTTCTTTGGGGCTTAATCAATTCACCATAGATAAGATGGAACTATAGGTTTTAGACTGGTCCACAGTTCAGAGAGATCATAACATGATCAGTATCCTGTTTCATCTCAGACTGACTCCTCTTCAGTCGGAGTTGTACAAACTCTTCCTGAAGCAAGCAAAACCAGCAGAAGATCTGAAGGAGGGAAAAATCAGCGTCTCATCTCTCTCCTCCATCACATCTCTGAAGAAGCTTTGTAATCGTAAGTAGTTCTCTCAGTTTATTCATTGTACCATGCCCAGCCCCAAGGCTGGTATCATGTTATCATAAAGGTACTGTATATACTCACATATTAGTCTAGTTTTTCAGCCCTAATTTTGGGCTGAAAAAAAGGGCCCTCGACTTGTATTCGGGTCAGTACTTTTAGCCGCTGAGGCAAGTGCTTGGGTCAGTGCATAAAAGTCATTTTAAACAAAGTGCACCACTTCTCCTGACCCACCCCCACCCCCGTGTTGTGTGGGAGCAGCGTGCAATGTTTAAAATGACTTTTAGCCACCAAGGCAAGTTGCCTTGGTGACTAAAAGTCATTTTAAACATCGCACACCGCTCCCCCAGCTCACAAAGGCGGATCTGCCAGGATCTGCTGCATTTCCCACCCTAGACTTATACACGAGTCAATAAGTCCCCAGTTTTGGGGGTAAAATTAGGGGCCTCGACTTATACTCGAGTATATACGGTCGGTAAATATCTCTCCTTGAAGAGTTTCATATCTCAAGGTGGATGTTGGTTAGAGCAAGTATTGGTCATACCATGGCATACTTAAAACACCTTTTAAATATTAGGAGGAGGGGGGAGGAATGGGGGAAGAGTGAGTTACAACTTGTTAGGTTGGATGCCAGTCAGTGGTACTGATTTTGATTATTTCTGGGCCTGTTTTACATGAACTGGGTATTTGGTTGGTTTGCTGTGGTATTCTAAAGCATAGTTTTATATTACATTGGTCCAAATCTTGTTCTATAAGGTATGCAAAGGAACCAGTTCCCATCTGTTCCGCTAAGCTATCTTGCAGTTCTGTGGTGACAAGGTGCTCCAACTATGTGTTCAGATTATGGCAACTCCAGTTTCAAGCAGTGAATTCTGACCTTTTTCCAGACCCTGCCCTGATCTATGAGAAGTGTGTGGAAGAAGAAGAAGGGTTTGTAGGTGCATTGCAGTTGTTCCCTCCTGGCTACAACATCAAGACCCTAGAGCCACAGCTATCAGGTAAAGGTTGCTGCAGAATCGATCTGTATGCTGACACGGAAACTTGGACTGAACTGTGATTTTTCAGCACTGGCAGAATACACATACATTGCTCTGTTTTTGTTCTTCTTCTAGGAAAGATGCTGGTTTTGGACTACATTCTGGCAGTTACTCGGAGCACCAGTAATGATAAAGTAGTCTTGGTGTCTAATTACACCCAGACCCTAGACCTCTTTGAGAAACTCTGCCGACTTAGGAGGTATGGTGACTGAGACACATTCACATATGTTTGAGGTTGAGAAGGAGGGTAGGGTAGAGGTGAGGTAGTAAACCCAGTTATTAAACCCAATTGGGGCAGATGTCACCAGTTTCATTCATTTGGTGGGTTGAGACAGGGAACTAACTAGCCCATTTGACAACCCTCTATTTGCATTGCTGTTAGAATGCTTCTGAAGCCTGATTTATATGTGAAAATAATGGGATGTAACACCTTTATTCTTTGCCTTTATACAGCTTATTGGTTATCATTAAGAAATAACGTTTTCTACCAATTTGCATTTCTAGCAATATTTTGAAGCAGCATACGACAAATAAAACTGTTCTTGAAAAAAAAATCTAAGTAAAAACCTATTGCATCAAAATACAAATCTAGAAATACACAACAATAAAAGAATTAAAACAGTCATCAATAAAAACATTGAAAATTGAAAGTTTTTTTTTGTAGAACAAAGTTTTGATGTGTGAGGGATGAAATCTTGCCTTTTTAAAGGGCATGATTATATTATGCTTTTAATTTGCCATATATTATTTGCGCCAGGTATTTGTATGTCCGTTTGGATGGCACGATGTCTATTAAAAAGAGAGCCAAGATTGTGGAGCGTTTCAACAACCTCTCTGTAAGTAATGCCACTTAAAGCCAAGCATTGGTACTTTTGCTTTAATCTGAGACGTTGGCTACAAAGCAACATCATGGTCCTAGGGAAATGTTTTTCAAGTATGGCTGCCCAACATATATTTTTAATGAAACCAGTTCAGTAATGTCATAACCGTGTACATCAGTGTGTCATCACTTCCGTAAATAGTGATACAATTGTCTTCTACCCACAAGGAAGAACTGTGTATGTGTGTATACACATACATACTCTATTTTTTGCAGGGAATTTTCCCATCGGTGAGTCATTTTTCACTTAACATTTTAGCTTTCGTAGGCTATTCCCTGTATTCATGGTTTGTTTACCTAGTCTAAACCGGCTGGCTCTATATCTAGTATTGGGTGAAGGCACAGACTTTATAAAGCAGAAAAAGAGCAGTATCCTTAAAGAGAGAGGAAGGGGTGATTTATCAGTTAATATGTGGCTCCATTGCTTATCTCTCCTGCTTTAAAAGCAGGGAAGTTGACTCTGGAATGTATCCCACTGCAAAACAGTGCATCTCAGAGTCAGTCTCACCATCTGAGTCTAGCATTTAATTTCAATGTGTCTTTGTTTTACAGAGTCCCGAGTTCATTTTCATGCTGAGCAGCAAAGCCGGTGGCTGTGGCTTAAATCTGATTGGAGCAAACAGACTTGTGATGTTTGATCCAGACTGGAATCCAGCCAATGATGAGCAAGCCATGGCCCGTGTATGGAGAGATGGCCAGAAAAAGACTTGCTATATCTATCGATTGCTCTCGGTAAGACCCAAGCTGGATTCTGTAAACAATTGCCGCTGTGCACTTCTAACGTTTAAAGCAGTCTGTGAAGAGAAATGGTAACCAGATGACTTGGAGCCATGTTCCTAGGGGCTAAATCCACTGGGTAATCCAAACTGATGCAGACCTCTCTAGTGAATGGGGCTCGCGAGAGTTGCCGTTTATGAAAATTCTACTGGTAACGCAAGTTCCTTCAGTTAGGACTAATAACTG
Source organism: Phrynocephalus guinanensis (assembly GCA_037367245.1). Classification (NCBI taxonomy): domain Eukaryota; kingdom Metazoa; phylum Chordata; class Lepidosauria; order Squamata; family Agamidae; genus Phrynocephalus; species Phrynocephalus guinanensis. The sequence goes on along the minus strand of CM074737.1, from coordinate 60,869,462 downwards.
GTTTTAGCCTCCAATCTTGTGTAGACGCAGTAGGCAAATCTGAGTGTAGTAAGCATTTCTCATTGCCCAGTACAGTGGAATGGTTAGAAACAAGATTTGGTTCAGAAGTCTGATAGTGACTATTTATTTATTTATTTATTTATTTATTTATTTATTTATTTATTTATTTATTTATTTATTTATTTATTTTAAATTAAATTAAATTAAATTTAACTTAATTTAATTTATATACCACCCATCTGATGGGAAGCCACTCTGCGGTTTACAAGATAAAACAGACTATCACAATATGTAAAAATACAAAATCATAATAAAAACAAAAATGATATAAGTAAAAACATAATTAAATCAAACATCACTCATAAAAGTCAGAGATAGATAAGAGAGGCTAAGAAATGTTACTGCAGTTTAGTTGATAGGTACAGCATTTCCACCTTCATTAAGGTGTACGATCAAGTTTCCTGCTCAGTGGGGAGATTCTGAGGCAGCAAACTGATGCAGAATGACTGATACAGCCCGTGACCCAAGAATCTCAGCTGCAGCCACACGATGAGTGAAAAGCAGGTTCCTATTGAATAAGATGTAATGATTTTAAAGGCCCACAGATATTTCAAAATCCTCATGTCATTCTTAATTTTGATTTCTTCTAGACAGGGACAATTGAAGAAAAAATATTTCAGCGGCAGGCACACAAGAAAGCTCTCAGCAGCTGCGTAGTTGATGAAGAACAGGATGTGGAAAGACACTTTTCTCTTGGGGAACTGAAGGAACTTTTCACTGTCAATGAGAGTACTACAAGTGATACTCATGACAAGTAAGTGCCAGGGTAAAAGACTGATCACTTTATGATGCATGCAGGGATTTGGGGATATAAGTGAAGACTATCCATGGAAGAGTTCTGTTAAAACAAACGGTGCCTTATACTGATGTTCCCATCTACACAAAAGGATAATTGCTCACCTTCCTTTGAGCTGATGCTCATGGGAGCCACACAAATAGAGGTCACTGTTTGTAGGTATATCCTGTCTTGTCACCGGTGTGACTCAGATCTACTGAAGTACATATCAGATGGAGTAGATATTACAATTGTAAGTTCATTTTGTTAACACTAGTCCAGGATGTGAACGTCAAATAAAAATGGGGTGGAGCAATCAGTTTTCCCACCATCTATTAAGCTTGAAAGTCTGTCTCCATAAAACTTTAGTATAAACTGAATCCCAAGAAAACAAAGTATTTGTAGCCTACTGATTTTGCTTGGCAGAATGCTCTGGGGTTGTATTGTTACTCGGGGAAATTGTTAACTTTTCCATCTATTGATATACCTCTTGTAATTCCTGTTGACTTGCCACATCCAAAGAGAAAGCACAATGTTTCTTTTGTAAACAGAAAGGATAGAAAACTGGTGTATTACTCCTATTTCAGGCATACCTTGGTTTGCGAACTTAATGCGTTTTCTGGGATGTTTCGTACTGTGGAAAATTTGTAAACCAGAAATGCATGGGGACACAATGCATCCTGGTTACTTTTATTGCAGTGCATTAAAAAAAATCATAAACCTGGGTTTTGAGAAACAATAATAATAAACCAAGGCATTATTTTTAATGGATTTCCTTTTGTGAACCGAAAATTATGTTAGTGGAGGCGTTTGTAAACCAAGGTATCCCTGTATCTGGAAGAAGCTCAGATTCTGCATAAGCCTTTTTTTCACCAATGAGGAATGTGATATCAGGAATATATTTTTCTCACCCACTTTATTTGGTGGAATAGAGCTTGTTTCTAATTCACACAGAATCTATACATGGTGGTGTATAAACATAAAAATAAATAAATAAATAAAATATGGAGGTTACAAAAACTGAACTATACTTAGGTCGGATATGATGGTTTGGAGTCAACTTATGCAAAATTTCCAGCCCTTGTCAGTACAATACAGTATTCCTTTGTTCCAGGTTCAAGTGTCGTCGCTGTGTGAACGGCCATCAAGTCCGGCCACCCCCAGAAGGGTCTGACTGCACTTCTGACTTGTCTCAGTGGTATCACTGTGCTGAAAAACGTGGTCTCCAGGACACTGTCCTCAAGGCTGCCTGGGATGCTGCTGTCACCTTCACCTTTTATCATCGTTCCCATGAGCAGCAAGGGGGGATACCATGACCCCTTTTGATCATCCAAACACGTGCGCTATTTATACAAGAAAACAGCTATGCAATGTCTCTGCATTTGTTCTTTGATCAATGACATCAGGGCAGCATTATCTGCAATTAAATGCACCAGAGGAACGTTCTCTTCTGCATGATTTATTACAGACTGTCTTTACAAAAGCAGACCATACAATGGAGCACTGGGATATTGAGATATGTTGGTTCTACTATCCATGTAAGTATTTCCAACAGGAAAAAGACTAAAGATGAAACAACCTCCTATCAGTGTACCAAGACTATGGCTCATAATGACTTGTACCACTGCAAGCTTTTGTTGAAAATGTTATGGACACGTAAAACATTTCTAATGAACTTGCCTTTCACCACAACGTATTGTGTTACAGCAAATTAATGTTGCATCATCTGATGTTAGTCTATTAGGGCTTTTTTTTTAAGATAACATAAAATTAAAGTTTCCTCTTACAGTCATGAGCAAATTTGCTAAAAACTAATTTACTGCCATGGACATAATACATGTAAGTGTCAAGGAGCAAGTCAATGTACATATTTGGAAGAATGGGAAATATATATGTAAGATGAGGCCAGCAAGATGCAGATGGGGGAACTTGTTTTGCTCTTGCATCAGAAATATTTGGCTGGGGATAGTTTTGTTTTCCAGAAGCAAGGAGGCATCTCCTTTGTTAATGTAGGAAGGTAAATTATGTTAAGCCTGACTAATAGAACAAGATTACATGGGTAATTTAAAAAGTAATCAAAGGATTGCTATCCACTTATGTTAGAACTGGTCTTCTGGACTTTACTTGAACTGAAATTTAAGCCACTATACGAAAAACTTGCATTAAAATTCTCTTTACATCAGTGGAAAATGGATATACGTACAGTTTCTCAAAACAGTTGCTTGCTGCTCTTAACATGTTTAGTACAAATTATAATGGGACTTGGATTTTAATTCCACATGTGAAGAATAAGCCTTTGTCTAAACCGATTTCATAATACACATTTCACAAATAAAATGTAAGGAAAATATGTGGTTTTTAATGTTCAGCTCTCTATTCAGAGTTTATCTTCTGTCTAGGTAAAGACTCATAAAGTGAGATTTATAGGGTCGTTGGATTCTCGACCATGGCAGAATGCTTAACCCTCAATGACCCTGTAGGTAATCAATGCTAGGAGCAATATATCCTTTCAGTGATATATGCTAATGTAGATGGGTGCCTACAGCATTGTATTTCTGAGCTGGTTTATATCACTATCCTATAAAATCTATGATTGCAATAACTAAATTTAATAGTGAACAGAAAGTTTTACAATACTTGCTTTTTTGTACTGCTGTCTGTTTTTGCCACATTAAGGAAATATCTGAGTTGAAGAAAAATTAAGATGGTAGCTGCAGCCTCTGGGTCTGTCTAAAAGAAAGAATCTGATTCCTGGTAGATCAGTAAGCAGCTTTATTACAATATATTGTCCCATAAGTGTTCTTTACATCACACTGATATAGTCAGCAAAGGCCTGAGATGCATCCCATGTGTCACTGACCACATTGCATATTGCCTTTAGTCGCCAAAGGGCCTCTTGAGCAGTTGTCGCATCTTGGTCCAGCCAGTTCTGGTAGAGGCACAATTGGGTAAGTCTGATTTGTTCTCTGTGTTGTTGGGCTATGTAACCCTCTAGTTTCTTGGCGAACTCCAGGAGACCATCAGGCTTGATACAGTTGGAGCTGTAGGAGAAGGGATGATTAGTTTGCTACTGTTTATAAACACATTTGTATGTCAGAGGACTCTTATAACTGTTAGGCCTAGAAAGCATGATGTGATAGGAAATTAAAGTTGTTAATTTTTTTTTTGTTGGAAAGGTAGTTGCAAATAGTCTACTAATATATTTATGTGATGGAAAATGAGGTATAATATTTTTGATGTTAGCACAGGGGTGGTTGCATCTCACAGATTTAAGAAATAACTTCATCATTCAGAAGCTGGTAATGCAGAATTGACAACTTACATGTAAAAGCATTAGCTCAGTTAACTGGTAGGAGGAAGCGAAGAGAGACAATAGGAATAAGGCCTCTTTAATGAAGGCCCTAGAAGGTCTGGGATGAGAATTAACCCCTAGGACCTGCAGGCAAGCTTTCTTCTACTATCAAACTACTAGATAGGCAATAGCACATTTCCCACTGTCAGGACAGAAAGAAAGTTCTTACAAATTGGCTTCTCTCATTTGACTTGCCAACTGACATCTTCCTTTAAACACTGGTGATAGCAAAATGACAGCTTGCAAAGCTATCTTGCTGCCATTGTTTTTTTCCCGATTGAGGAAAGTGCTAAGGTTAAGGGAGAAGCAAAATACCTTACATCCAGATGACAGATAGAACAGCATGAATCTTCAGAAAAAATGTCAGCCACTGCAACCAACCTGTGATTGCCTAAGAATGGAGAAAATAAAAATGCAAATGCTCATATTAGATTAGGAGTATGAACTTCCAGCAGCAGCAGAACAAATCAATCGGGTGTGAACAATTATGAAAAGAAATTGTGGGAACTGGTTGCATACCAAGAAAAAAACATATCCAACCCCTGCCTCCCCGTGATCTGTTGGCTCTGAGCACATTACCATCAACTTCCTACAAACTCTCTAGCCAGGAAGAGCTGATTGTACAAAAAGTCCCATTTCGTAACAGGTTAGATTTCCAGCAGGGGAGAACTTAGTTGGTTGTCCAGTTCAGCATGAGAAGCGCCGCTTCACCAGAAAGTTACAGGAAAAGCAATTGGGCAGAGACAGGTTACCTTGCCACTGCAGCTCCAGGGACAGATTTGGAAAGTGAGTACGACCAAGACAGTCCCAAACTCATGCGCTGCCTGAAGTGAAGGACAAGATGTTATCTCCCATCAATTCCCTCTACGTAACCTGGCCTCTAAATCTAATCCAGAACTCATGATGGGCAGGTGTTCACTTCATCTGAGGGAGAGCAGGCTGGACACCATGGAACACACTCATGTGCCATCAGAAATAAATAAGAGAGGGTTTGCCACTGCTGTTCCTGCACAGCTTGAATCATCTGTCACCTAAGGTAAGAGCCTTGATTTCAATGGTTGAGTTGCCCTTCTGGTACAGTCCCATGGTCCCATTCTCTGATAAAAAGGTAGAAGGTGCTTACTCCCCCCATGGGACAAGGGTCTTCAGTGGCTCAAATAGCACACTTTATTTATTTATTTATTATTTATTTTATTTTTTATACTGCCCGTCTTCCCAGGGAACTCCGGGCAGTTAACAACAAAGGTTAAAAGAACCAGTAAAACGCAAGTGACATCAGCAAGAAAGTTGGGGGGGGGGGGGAGAAAACAAAACAAAAACAATAACAAGTAAAAATCAGCAAGAGGCATCAAAAAAGGGGGAAATGAATTAAATTAAATTAAACTAAAGGTCACCTCCTGAAAAAGCAAGGTTTTAAGCGCTCCCCCCCTCTTAAAACATTGGGCCCCTCAGTTAATTTCATGAAGCCATTATGCAATAAGTGGTGCCTAATTTCTTAATGTTTTCTTTGCTCCTCGTGCTTTCCTCATTTTGTCCTTCTCTACGTGAATTGGCTTTGAAATACGGGGAACAGAGTAACAGCAACTGTGATTCTCAGCAAGCCAAGGACACCTGTATTTTTGGTGTCATACAATCCTTCCACATTAAAAAATGTATTCCAGGATGGCTGCCACATTTGCCTTACATACCCAGCCTATTTCCAGGGATTCTGAGGGTCTTCAGTGAGGTGTTTTTCTTCACAACATTGATTATTTCAGAGAAAAGCTCAGCAGTACAGTTTTCAAACAGTCGACAAAAAGAAAAGGTGATCTCTGTCACAAGACAAAGAATAAATTATGTTGTTGCTGTTGCTTGCTAAATGAAATTAGTTCCATGGAATACACTTCCGACAAGTCAGAACCAAAGCACTAAGAGCATAATGATACCCTGTCACACTTGCTTTAAATTGCAGTTACAATGGATAAAAACACTCCTTTTCCTTTCTTGTTCTAAACGATGTGCCTCACATTTCCATAACTTTTTCCCCTGCAATGGACTACATTTTTTCTTGTCCAGCAGTGAAACCTTTACTCTCCCATCAGACCCAGCACAAAATACCATTGGCTCATACAGGCTCTTGTAAAGATACCGATGAAACATGCCTGTGAAGATTCTCAGTCATGCAGGTGATTTTATCTGGACGTTGAGTCATGGCAACTGGACTTCTTTTTCTTGAGAGAGAGAAACGTTTCGCTGCTCATCCAAACAGCTTCGTCAGTCTCCTAAAGCTGTTTGGATGAGCAGTGAAACATTTCTATCTCTCAAGAAAAAGAAATCCAGTAGCCATGACTCAACTTCCAGATACCCATGAAACGTCCAGCCCCCTTCAGAAGCATTATTATAAACAGTACATATCAGTCACCGTTCTCAGAACTGAAGCCATTTGGGAGCATAAACAGATATTAGTTGCATATACCTTGGAGGACTGGATCCTGCAGAAGGAGGAGGACTTCTTTTGAGTGGCCAGAAAGGTTGACATCATGAAAGCTTAGCTTCTTGAGGTTTGGGCTATATTCTGCAATACAAACAAGATCCAATGAAGAAAGACCTGAAGTGCTGGGCTCCTGGAAAATGTTCCTGCTCTAGGACTACTCTAGAATCTGTATTGTTTTGCCTGCAACCTATACCACAATAATTTTCGAAGCCCAACTTACTACCATGATTCTCCAGCTGTGTGCTGCAGGTAATATGGCCTCCATCTTACCTTTGAGGGCATGAAGGAGGAGCCCAACCTCTTGAGGACAAGATATGGCAACACTGTCTAAGGAAAGACTCTGGAGAGACCTTGAGGCTTTCAGCACTGGTATCAGGTGGCTTGTTTGAAGAGGCTCCCTGGGAAACCTGATCTCAAGCTGCTCCAGATGGCCCTCTAAACAGGAGATGGGAAGGAGAGAAAAAAAATTGATCCTGTTCACTAGCCTAAATTAGCAAACAACCGTTTGAGCTAGAATTCAAGAGCCAAGTTTGGAGCAATGATTCAAAATAATGCCTGTCTTTTCAAGCAGACAAAGAACCAGGATGGGAATGAGGCTGCTTCAAGAGCCATGCTTTCTAGCAGTGAAGTGCTCCCTTACAAGGTGGACTGACAAGTGGAAGTAAAGAGGAGAAACTAGCTCTCTTTTGTACAGGCAGGCAGGAGAGAAGGGAAGCATTTCATTGGTAAGGCAAGCTATCAATTTTTGAGAGCCCATGGAAAGACAGCTTTTTAGATGTGCCGTTAACTTGAATGGAACCAGTGCCCACTTCAGTACACAAAGCATCTATAAACAACAATGTAAAACAAGCAATTTGGCATAATTAAGACTTATGATTAAAATGAAAAAAAAATAACAACAACCCGGAAGTATTAGTATTATTACTTATTTACTAGTGGAAGTTTTATACTAAATAGCACTGGTTGACGGTATGCTACCGCATCGACTTCAAGGTTTTGACATTAACATACAAGGCCCTAAATGGTTTGGGACCTCAGTATCTGACAGAGTGGCTCCTCCCAAGAAGAAATGCCTGGATCACCCGTGCAAGCCAGGCAGGACACCTGGGAGTCCCAACCCAGAGGGAGACCCAAAAAGTTTTAACAAGGAGTAGGGCCTTCTCAGGGGTTGCTCCCCAGTTATGGAATCATCTACCTGCAGAAATTTGCCTGACACCCTCGCTTCAAACTTTTAAAAAACTATTGAAAACTTGGTTGTACAGAATGGCCTTTCCTGATTTCCCAAACATCTAGTAAGGTACTATTCTTCTTTTTACTGCTTATCTCTCCCCCCCCCCCCCCCCGTTTTTTAATTTAAGTAATCACCTGGCTATTTTTACTTTCATTTTAGTTTCATTTTAGTTTATTGTTGTTGATTTATGTATATTTTGTTTATATTATGTTGTTTGTATTTTGGTTTTTTAAATGTGGTACTTTGTTATTTTGCTATTCTATGTTGTAAACCGCCTAGAGTAGCCCTAGGGCTAGATGAGCGGTACAAAAGTCAAATAAATAAATAAATAAATAAATAAATAAATAAAAATGACTCAAAGAACTTCAAAATAAATTCTCGTGTGGAATAAGTGGCACTAGATTCAGAGAAGGCTAACTCACACCTCTTGTTTTGTCCAATATTCTATTTAAGAGGCAAATAGCTTCTGCTACAGCACAATTTCTGCAGATAAATTTTGTACTGGATAGCTAAGCTATGGCCCCATCTACTTTCTGAAGAGGAGGCTTTTATTCAGGTGGCAAGCTAAAAATTGAGAAATCTTGGATTTCCCCATTATGGACAATGGCAGCTTTTAGGAAGCAATGCCTGTTCATTTGTTTTACCCAAAAAGTCTACTTTTAATGCAAATTTTGCCATTTTATTCCTAGAGGGAGCAATGGCATAAGTAGAATAAAGCACCAGCCACAGAAAGCACTCAAACTGTGGAATGACCAAGGCCATAAGAGCAATCATAGCAATATATGTGAGGGGATCTTCTGACATGTGCATGTTATAATGTCAGGTTGGAACGGGACAATGTTTTACCTGGAATTTCTTCTTGTAAGAACAACATGTCCCAGCTCTCTTCGGACTTGTTCCACTCAGGTGCTGTTTTGAGATCAAAGCTGACCAAGAGTATCTGAAGCAACGGAACAGCACGCAAGAAAGAATGGACCAGATTCATACAGGGGACATGTGAGAACATGTCACTGATGCGCACCACACGGAGAGAATAATCACTGTGTCGCGACAGGGCCCGGAGTCCAGCGAGAATATTGAAGATACCGAGGCCTAAGCCTGCAATCAGATTTTTGGAAAGTAGAAATAAAAAGAGAAACCAAAATGACTATTTCACTTGAAGTGAAGGCTCCACTTCTGATCCTGTGTATTTTTCCATGAGAGGCACTGACAAGTGAAAACCATCTGGTCTACATGACTAAACAGCTTTCAATGATTTTTTTATAAGCAGCCTAGAAAGTTATCACCTATAGCCTAATCTTGTGTATTTTGTAATGGCCACATGACTCCCTCTTTTTACTTCACTGACTAAACAGCTTAAGTCTTACATCTATGTGATGCTTTAGAGCAGGCATGTCCAAACTTCGGCCCTCCTGATGTTTTGGACTACATCTCCCAGAATTCTAAGCTTAGATTGCCAATGGCAAAGGATTGTGGGAGTTGCTGTCCAAAACATCTGGAGGGCCGAAGTTTGGACATGCCTGCTTTAGAGAATAAAAATACTAGCTACAAACAAATAGAGAATGTTGTTATATCTGATAAACTATGTAACACTGGACACCTACAAAGTTTTGCTATATCCTGTTTGACTATTTCCAATAATATAGTGTTCCTTATACTGTACCTAGGGCAACGAGAGCAGACAAGGAAGCAATTAAAGTAGGACCCCCATATTCACTGATTCATTAACCACAGATTCAGTTATCCACAGTTGGCAGAGGAAAAAATTAAATAAATAATTCAGCAGCCGCAGTTGTAAAGCAAGCAACTGTCACAAACAGCAACCGTAAAGCAAGCTACTGTTGCAAAACAGCAGCCATAAAGCAAGCTACTGTCACAAAAGAGTAGGGGTTTTTTTTGGGGGGGGGGGGGGGGTTGGCGTTCTCTCTTATCCATGGTTTTCATTATCCACTGGAAGGCCTGGAACCAATCCCCAGTGAATACCAAGGTCCTACTGTAAACTTCATGCACTTCCTGTTCCATTCGCCAGATGTTCACTATGGCTGATAGCACTGAGACCTCCTACCAATATATTTTATAGATTACTATATCTGTAACTATTCATCTTCTTAAAGCAGTTGCATAATACACATGTAATATAATGACAGTTTGGCGGGGTAAAATTTTTGAAAATAAAATAAAATAAAATAAAACTTGCTTAACAGAACTGAAGACAAAAGCTGGATTCTGACTGACCGTTCAAGGTCAAAACAAGTGTCTTCAAAGACACCCAAGAGCTTAGCAGGTTCCCAAGCATTTGGCATGTATTCCTTGTCAGAGGGATAGAGAATACTTCCAGTGTGGTCACGCTTCGGAAATGGCCCACACTTTTCATAGAAGTGATCCCAAGTAGTCGGGCTCCTGCTGCACAAGCTGCATCACTATCACTGGCAGGCTCTGATGGGACAAAGGAACAGTCAGTAGGGTTTTTGCCTTCCCCCACTCTCCTCCTACTAGACAGTGCTTTCTCCTGTTCTTCTCTTGCAACGGCAAAGACAAAATCGTAAAGATCTTCTGACTCCGTAGGAGCTTTGCCGGTCCTCTGACAGCAGCTGTGGTTCTTTGTTGTTGCAACCTTGCATCGCTTCTGCGGTATTTCCAAAGGTGGGACATGTGGGGATGTTTTATTTGGGGAACAGCTGGGAGATGCCACATCTGTTTCTGAACTTGTACTGTGCTGTGTCCTGCTTTGGGGAGGACTGCAACCCACCCCACTGTCCACTGGATCTTTCAGAGCCTCACAGCTGGTGCTGACTGACTGTGCAGCATTTTCACAGCCCACTACGGCTCCTTGAGAAACACGAGGAAGCATTTTCTCACTTTTCCGTTCCTTGCCACTACACTGGCCAGCTGCTGAGCGATGGAACGGTGTGTTTTGGCCCCAAAGAGGCTTGTGCTCGTGCTCTAGCTTTTGGCCCTGATTAATGAATTTCTTCCTGCACAGCTGGCAAAACGTTTCCTGGTTTGTTGGCGTTTTCCCCGGATGCCAAACCCCAGCACTCATTTTTAGAATAAGGGCTAAAAGTGCTGGGTCAGGGTCAGGCCAGGAGTACATAGACAGGTGGTCCACAGCCCCATGATGAATTAAGCGATGAAGAAACAAACTCAACTGTTGCCTAGTAGATTGACCGGTGGGGAGGAGGTGACGGAACGTCAGGGCCTGGAGTGAGACGGCCAGTCTGTCCAGAACCTCCTGGTTGTGGTCTGCCATGAGTTCCGAGATGCCCTCCAGCATGTTATAGATGGTGAGCTGAGTAACGTGCTGCGAAGTGTATAGCAAGGGCAAAAAGCAAGGGTCATTCAGTCGTTGGTGCGAAGACACGTCCAGGATCCCACGGAGCACGTTAGAAAAGAACGTTTCAAGGAACTTCTTCCTCCAACACTTGATGCTCTGTAATCAAATTGAACCAAATTACAAAAAATGCCCAACACTATGTGAGGGGAAAAAACCCCAATTCAAATCAGGGGTTAAAATTATGCTAAAGTAAGACACAACTACAGTAGATCCATATGCATTAAAATAATTTATGGAGGAGTTGATTCACCATGTCCTCACTGATTCAATGCAATTTGCTACACTAAGCAACTAGATTTTGACCAATAAAGACTTGTTTCTGAATATACAGATAGGGATTCCCATTCTGCAAAGACAGACTTGCTGAATAGCTACTTTTACCCTGCATTTTTCCTGTCATCCTTCCTTTTCCATCCTTATAGAATCTCCGTCCACAGAACTCTCTGGGTTATTTTAAAAGGGCCTTTTGCAAATACCAATAGGCCTCTGGCTGTTATCTAGTGAGAAACTGATAAAATTCTTGGAGACTGAGCAACATCTTTTTACAGCACAGTCCCCAACCTCGGGTCCCCAGGTGTTCTTGGTCTAAGATTCCTAGAAGCCTTCGCCACAAGCTGTGCTGACCAGGATTTCTAGTCCAAGAACATCGAGGGACCCAGGGCTGAGAAGGACTGCTCTAGAGTAACAGGAGCAAGGGAGCACAAGTCTTGGCCTACAGCTCTCAGGATCCATTAACATGGGTCTTGTAAGCTGGGAGCTTTGGGAACTGAGATTGAAAACATCAGTGGGGCGATAGATTCTCCACTGCATTTGATAATGACAGTTTGCACACAGACAATTTCCTGACATAGGCCAGATTCCTATTGGAGTTCATGTAATGTTTGAGTAACTTTCTACGGTGCCAGGGTGAATCTTAGTTGCACAGCCAGGTGCATAATCAGGCATGTCATGAATCCACACCCTGGCATCATATCAATTAGGCACAATTAGGCATGGAAAGTCAGGAAGCCGACACAAACGTCAACAATGTTTACATTTGTATTCTGGCCATAGTTTTCCAGTAACAGGAATAATTGTGTGCTGTCAAGCCAACTCTGACTTACTACAACCCTTTCCATGTTTTCTGGGAATAGAATACTCCTATGTGGTTTTCCATTCCCTTCTTCTGGCGGGATCCGGTGACTGTGCAGCTTGTTGAAGGCCACACAGGTTGGGCACAGTGGGGAATCTCTGGTTCTGTGGACATTTCCAGTCCACAAATCTATATCTATGATAAAAACTACTGAGAAAATTCACTCAAAAGTATCATCATAGTTGACGCAGCTTGAAGACAAAATTACTCCCAAAGGTAGGAAGCCTACTCTGCTCAGGTATGTCAGTTTTGTGATTTATATCTTTAACCCACCTCTAATCTAGAAGGTCTTGTTTTCATGATGTCAAACCAGAGCTTGCACCATATAGGCTGGGTGGAGAGTCCTGCGGAATTAATAACAAACTTTTTAAAACTCTTTTTAAACGGTCAAGCAGATGTGTTCTATACAGTGGTTTTACATACAGTATTTTCCATGTATAAGATTACACAGTACTTTTGTCTAAAATTGTTAGACTAAAAATTGAGGGTCGTCTTATACACAAAACCCATGGAGATACACCGCCTGGTTGCGAACCTGTAATTTTGGGTTGGAAAAGTGGAAGTTGTCCTATACATGGGGGTGTCTTATAGATAGAAAATATGGTAAGTACAGTATTATTTTTATAAAAGATATATACCAAAGAGTAAATCTAATTGCCCATAAAGGTATTTACTTTTCAGTAGTCATACATGGGACTGCAATGTAAGTACATATTTGACATACTTTTAAGCTACAATCCTATACTCACTCACCAGGAAGAAAGTCCCAATGAATTCAGTCGTTGCTTGGAGTACCCATGTACAGGACTCTATTGTAAGCCAAGAATTCTATCTCCAATGGGACCACCTACCCTTAGAATACTGTTTAAAACCCTTTAAAATACTGTTTAAAATTTAAACCAAACACTGAAGTTGCAGATCATCCTTGTTAACACATGTTCAATTACCACAAAACCCATAGCAGAGGAAATAATTGTGTAAGCTGCCCAGAGTGGTCCTGCAGCAAAATTTAAGGTAAAGTCGTCCCCCCCCCCCCCCCCCCGCACATGCATGCTAGTTGTGTCCGACTCTAGGTGCAGCACTCATCTCTGTTTCTAAGCCAAAGAGCCAGTGTTGTGCAAGTCCGTGGCCATGTGACCGGCATGGCCGAACACATTTCTGCGCATGGCACTGTTCACCTTCCCACTTTTTTCGGTGGTACCTAATCATCTATTTAGCAAAATGGGAAATATATAAATGAAATAAATAATAATAAAATAATTTCCTCAATTTTTGCTGTTGTTTATTTTTCAACTCTTCAATCAATTGTACAACTTCTTGCTGTGTACTGTTAAGTATTTTCAAATTATGATGGTCCTAATAGAGCTTTTGAGATACATATAATGATTAAGGAGTGGTTTACCATTTATTTCTCCTACTAAGTTTCCTGGGATAAGTTGGAATTTGAACCCAGGTGTCAAGAGTCCTGGTATAACATTATCAGTTACACAAGCCCTACCAGAAGTTATTCATCCAAGTCTACCAAGTGAACCCTCAGTCAATATACAACTCGAACACAGATTTTTTTATTTACCACTAAATGCCAGATTCACTGCTGAGAATAACTGGATAAGTCTGTTCCATTAATTTTTTTAACTGAACAGCTCGACATCTTTAGTAGAAGTAACAAAAATCACAAATTTAAACTAAAACCATGTGTAATGATTTCTAGAATGCAACTAAAGAGATTTTTAGAATGCAACTAAAGGGAAACAACTAGAAATTTAAGCATGTCTACATGTTTTTCAATCACCATGTGTGGGTGTGAAAGCAGAACAGTAAAGAAAGTTGACATGGGGAAAGTGGATTTGCTTGAAATGTGGTAATAGAGGACAGCTCTGCTGATACCCCAAAAGACAAACATGTGGGGCCTAGATGAAATCAAGCTTGAACTACCTCTGGAGGAAAAATGTTGAAACTGAGGTTGTCCTACTTTGGGCACACCATGAACACGCAAGACTCTGGAAAAGGCAATAATGCTGGGAAAAGCTGAAGGCAACCAAAAAAAGAGAAAAACCAAATATGAGATGGACTAAAGGAACACCCAGGTGTGAGTATGTAAAAGCTGAGCAGGACTGTTGAGGACAGAACATTTTGGAGATCACACATTAGTGGGGTTACCATAAGTAGATGGCAATTTGGGGTCACATAACAAGAGCAAATATGTTCTTTACTCAAGGAGCTCAGAATCATCCTGCAACCAAGAAGGTAGTTTTTTATGCAAGTATTGCATCTCATGGAGTCTTAAAATATTTCTTATAATTCTATGTTCAGAAATTGTGCATCTTAAAAATGCAGTGCTGGAAGGGACCTGTGAACTACTGAGTCCAGTCCCTTACCATGAAGGTACAGTTAGGAATCAAATTCCTAAGCTCTGGTTCCAAAGGGGCAGATCCTTAAATAGATGAGCTGCCCAGCAGTTCTATGGTAGCTTTGACAAAATATTAACACTAACTTCAGTAAATCCAACTGCTCTTCAGATGTAACTCAACTCAGTAAGCAATTCTATTATGCTTACTTAAGAGTAAGTTCTACTGAAGTCGGTAGGATTGCCCTTCAAAATGCTTATGTCAACATGTCCACGTTAACGTGAATAAAAACAAAACCTCTTTATCCAGTAGATGGACACGTTGACAATATTAAGGAAGCAGTTGTTAGTCTTAATCAGCAGAAGAATTATTTGTACTGTACTCCAAAGTGTATAATAAAAACATCATTTTTAATGGAAGCAAAAAAACCCAATTAAGTTACAGTGGATATAAAGAGTTTACACACCCTTGTTAAAATGTCAAGTGTCTGTGATGTAAATAAATGACACAAAGATAAATCATTTCAGAACTTTTTCCACCTTTAATGAGACCTATGAACTGTACAAGCTGCCTAGATGCCCTAAGCACATCCATTCTCACCTGATCGCAAAAGCTAAGCAGGGTCGGCCCTGGTTAGTACTTGGATGGGCGACCACCAATGAATACCAGGTACTGTAGGCACCAACAGTAGGAACTGGCAAACCACTCCAATATTCCTGCCAAAAAAACTCCATGGACATGGGGTCACAGAGTCTGTCATGATTGTAACCCCCACTCTCCACATACACACATTAACTGTACAACTCAGTTGAGCCACAAACTGAAATCTTTTAGATGGAGGTAGGATACGCTTGACATTTTAACAGGAGTGTGTAAACTTTTTATATCTACTGTACATCTCTTTTATTACGTCACACAAAACTGACCTTTTTTCACAGCTGTCTCCTCAATTCGTTCCAGATAATAGATGTTAAGCAGAGGCAAGATGCCCTTCAGGATTGGACCTGGAAGTGCTTTTGGTTGAAAAAAAAAAACAGTAGAAAATTATGTCAGTTACACAGAAAGAAGTTATGTGGCTTACTATTGGGCTCTTTTAGATGAAGTCTAACTCCCATGATTGAACTTTGACAGGAATTTCTAACATCCTGCTCTACTTTAAATATACTGAGTCTTTCATTCCTAAATGTACAATAAAATCGTAGGATTCAAGATAATAAATAGAAACCATGATGGCTATGGGTGCTTTGAAATAAAGAGCTTTTTGCATTTCATTGAAAAGATACTATGCAGCTATCTGGTCAAGACAAGAAAAAACATGTGAGGACCAGAGTGGCAAAACAATTGAGGGGCTGCCAATTAGAGACACTATTGTCTAACCCCATTCCCCCATTAAATATTCAGTAAATGTAGGAGTGAATTGCAGTATAAAACACTGTTTGTTCGCATCCTGGCTCTCCTTGAAATCTCTTAACAGAAAGGTTCTTCCCTGCTATGCCTATTGTGACCTGACAATAGAACAAGATGCTTCTACACTACTGGTAAACCACTTGCCTATATTTGGTTTTTGAAAAAGTAGTAAACATTGACAAAATTATCACACTATCTTGTGATAGTAGGCCTGCAGAATGTCTCCAAATTATAATAGTCATTAATCCTCCAAATCATACATAAAATACTCTAAAATAAATACAATAAAATAATTGTATTGTAAATATTATATGATGGATGAAGTAGGCCAAAAATATCTGGAAGTTCCCCATGCTACAGAAGTGAAATATTCTGGTTATGAAAAGAGTGTTTATAGGCAGAGAAAATAAAGAACTAACTCGGTCGAACCAATCCCTGGAGCTCCATATGCTGCTGAAGCCAAGTGAAAGAAGAAGCCAGTTGAAATCTACCATCTGAAACACATGTAATGTCCTCATCCTGTCTGTATCAAGAGCTTAAAGGTCGGCGTGTTTCCCGGTGAATCCATTTCCTCTAATCATTACAAATTAGTTTTGGGCCATCAGAACCTTTCTTTCCAAGGCACCAGTTTCCTCTTTTTCGCTATCCATCCTAGTCGCCTATGGGAACCTCTATGTGGAAAGGTGTTGCTGTTATGATTATGAATGGCAACGAAGGTCTTTAAACAGGAGGCATCTTGCAGTCTTGACTCCGGTGTCTGGCGCCCTGTGATTTAGAGGAGGCCCCGAAGAGGAGCCCATGCGCACCGAGTGGAGAAGACCGATCCCAGCTCGGTCATGTCCTTACCCCAAACCTCTTTCTCCACGCGTCCCATGACAGAGCTCACTACCGCCCCGCTTAGCTCGAAGAGGCTGAGGGGATTCTGACCGCCGGCTTCCTCCCCCGACTTCGTCTCCATATCGTTCAGAAGGCTGGTCTACTCTGCAGGAAACCGGCTGAGCTACGCCATCTTGGTAAGGTCAGTCATTGTTATGCAGCTGCCGGCACGTCGCTCGCGGCGGCCACCCGCCGGCGCCATTTTGACGGAGCTGGTGGTCATGTTGGTAGAGAGACACGAGCCTGGAGCGGAGGCGGCGGCGGTCAGGGCCCGAAGCGGAAAGGGAGCCATCTTGAGAGGGTAGGAAGAAACACCGCGCGACGTGAGCAAGAAGCGCGGCGGAGAGGCGGGACTTCCGCTCGATTGTGCCGCTTACCCTTCGGCGTCCTTCTGTGGAGACCAAGCGAAGGCTGAGATGGGGCGACAGGACGAGGCGGCGTTGGAAGGCCGGAGCGGCGACCCTGAGGTGAGCGGAGCCCTCTCTCCATTCCAGGGAGAGAAGGGAACAAGGTGTCCCCCCCCCCCGTTGTGTAGGGTGTTTTTTTTAACGCCTTGAATTTTCTCTCCCTCCTCCCCTACCCCCGCCGGCTCTCCGGGGTGCTGCTTTCACGGCGGGGCCCTGGCCTGCCATCTTTTGTTTCTTTCCCGGGGTCCCTGCCTTCGATCCTTCGTAATCGGCCAGTGGTGAAGGGAGAGCCCAGCCCGAAGGCCTGAAACTGCGATCCTACGCTCACTTTCCTTCAGAGTAGACCCTCCCCCCCAACTGACGTCCAGGGAGTTTGCGCTGGCCGTGGGCCTTTCTCTCAGTAGATGAGCCCAAGGTCGAGGGGTGTGGGGGAGGTTAATGATGATGATGATGATGATGATTAATAATAATAAAGGTCGAGGTGTGCGGGAGAGGTTAGCAACAACAACTAGAGATATGAAGGCCCGGGGGAAAAACGGAAAATTCGGGGAAAAATGGGAAAATTAGGGAAAAACAGATTTCCCCCTGAAAGCCTTTGGGGTTTTTGTCCCGAAAAATTGGAAAAAAAGAAAAATGATTATGGAATGTTTTATTTTGACATGATGAATAAAATATTTTAAGACAGGATGTTCTAGTATTTTCCAAATGCATTCTAAAAATATGCATATTGCATAGTATCAGATTATTCTAGTTGCTGTGCACTGAGGGCAAACTGAACTCTCTGGTGGAAGAAAAAGACGCATTTCTTCCTTGAGGTGCTGGTATTGTCACAAGGAAAAGGAAAAGGTTTCATTTTTGTTTTTTCATGTGGGTGGGTGGGTTTGGTTCTGTTCTGTCTTCACTAGGCCTCAAAGCACTGGAAGAAAATACAGAGCAACAAAAATGATTCTGCTTAAATTTCATGCCCATTCATTGAAACTTAGTGTGGAGATGAATTATGAATTATTAATTCTGGATTTTTAAACATTGTTTTGTAAAGGTTGTTTTGTTCCCCATAAACTAGTAAACAGTTCAGGAGATTGTTACTCCATTTGGTACTTACAATTACAAATAAAATTATTTAAAAAGTAAAATATGTAATAATTGTTTGGATACACTATATTTTAATATGCTAGTTGTGATAATTTTAAGAACATAACAACAGCCTTGCTGGAGCAGGCCACTGCCCATCCAGTCCAGCATTCTGTCTCACACAGTGGCTCACCATTTGCTTCAGGATATTCCCAAGCAGATGTCTTCACCTGCTTACGATTCCCTGAAAATGGCATTGATTTCCTGCCTCTCTCTCCAACCCAGAGGTGGTTCTTGGGCATCCATAATGGTAGCCATTCTGGGTTGGAGAGAGAGGCAGGATATCTCTCAATGCCATTTGTGGGGAATCATAAGCAGGTGAAAACATCTGCTTGGGAATACCCTGAAGCAAGTGGTGAGCCACTATGTGAGACAAGGCTGGACTGGATGGGCCGTGTCCTGTTCCAGCAAGGCTGTTTTTATGATACCTTTGTTCTCCATGAACTTGTCCAATCCTTTCTTAAAGCTGTCAAGGCTGACAGCTGCCACCACTTCTTCTGGCAGGGAGTTCCAGAGACCAGTGATCCTCTGGGTGAAAACGTACTTTATCTTATTTGTTTGAGATCTAGCACCCAAAAGTTTCATGGAGTGCCCCCTAGTTCTAGCGTTGTTTGATAGGGGAAACAGTTTTCCTTATCTACTCTGTCCATACTGTGTATGATTTTATAAAACTTCAATCAGGTCACCTGTTAGGCACCTTCGTCATTCAAGAGTGAAGAGGCCCAGCCGTTGCAGCCTCATTTTATGCCAAGTCAAATTGTCCATAGTCATATTTTATGTTCCTAAAGTAACAGAATGACTTCCAAGCAGTAAAGTGGGGTGGGGAGTGCTGTTGTAGCATTTTTTTTCAATTTTTCCAAAATTTTCCATTTCCCTGAAAAAAACGGGAGGGGGGGAGGGTTTTTTTTTCCCGAGCTTCAAAATTTCCAGAAATTTTACATCTCAAATAGCCTTTATTATCAATGTACAGCCTGTGTACAATGAAATTGACTGAGCCTCCCTCCCTCTCCCTCCCTCCCATCTCAAAAGATGGATAATACATACTCACTGGTTTTATACTGTCACTTGATTTTGTATTATTATTATTGAGCTTTTTTTGAGCTTTTGCTTTTTTTTTTTAAAGCTGGAAGACCTACATTTTTACTTGCCCGGGAAACTCTTCTTAGCGTGTATGTGAAGAGTGGTACAATTAAATTCTGTGTCTATCCTGTGTCATTGTAGTTCCAATACTAGTCATTAAACTGATGTTTTTCTTGTGGGGAAGTACTATGCTGTTCTGTAGGAATGGTGTTTTCTTATTAGCTGGACTGCAAGTACTATAATTACCAATTCTGGGAGTTTTACTATACAGGCACACTTTAAAAACACTTCACTGAGATGCACTAGTGAGTATTCCTCCAGGTGTTACTGTATTCTGAACATCCACCAGCCCCAACTGGCGTAATGGAAGGTTTAATTCTGAAAGCTGAGGTGCATGGTTCTTCACTACATCTTATTGGCTTTATTTTCACTTTGTCTCAGGTATTCACCCCTATCATAACCTTAGTACATCAGCAGATGCAGCATTTGACTCATGAGTTGGATCAGGGTTCTAACTAACCTTCCTCCATCAATGAGGACTCCACTGTTTCATAATTTGGTGGTCCAAAGTAACTTGAGGAAGAAAGAGTCAGTGGATTTTTACAGCATTCTGACAAGTTTCAACATTTTGCTTAGCTTGCTGAAGTATGTATTTCATATAAACAATAGGTCACTGAGTAAATGTGATATGTGTGTTATGAAAGAAGCTGTATTTTAACAAAAATAGTTGCAGATAATTGAAATTTATGTTTTGGGTTTTTTAAGCAAAAGTGTGCTGCTTATATATCGACACATAGTGCTTAAAGCACTCTCTGGACAGTTTACAATTCAGTTATTCAGGATATACTTTGCATACACACCTCAAGCTGGGTACTCAGTGTACTGACTTGTAAGGATGAGTCAAACACAAGTTGACTGAGAGCAGAGGTTTGTCTGCAGTACAGCAATGTAATCCACAGTGATACGAGACTCATATTTTGCACTTGCTAAATATATTGTCATTATGCTATCAAGACACTTATATGTGAATTCTGATTTTCCTGATTCTTTCCAGGAGGAAGAGGAAGAACTTGTGGTATGTAGCTTTAAATATTTTAATGTAGTGAGAGAAGTCCTTGAACGTCCATTAAAAATAACAAACCTAATTAATATTTTAATTTAGAAAACTAAAAATAATGAGATGTTTATGGCTGGTCGTAACTGAGCTGTAAGTATAATGATGTAAGCTTTTAGAATCACAGTATTATAACTGTAGTATTTAACATGATGGTGAATATTCTGAAGATCTAAATACTGGTAGAACCCTAGGGCAGGTTGTCCTTTCAAGCCTTTGTCTAGCTTGTCTCTTGCTGTATGTGTAACATTTTGCCGAGGGATTGATAATAAATCAAAAGAAAAGTAATAAATTGATAGAAGAATCATATGATTCTAAGTGGTGTATGCCTCAAACTTAATAAATCCTGTGGCTGTCATGTAACTTTGAACATTTCAAAGAAATTGTTCACATCTTGGGAAGACATGAGGTATTGTTGCAGTACTGTTTTTACATGCTTCTAAAAGTGCAGTGTCTGAAACACCCTCAGTTTCCTTTTATGGGCAATTTCTTTTGAAAAACTTCTTCCAGTCTAAAAAAAAACATGGGCGCCATAGGATTTGCAGTATTTATGTGGATTTTGCATCCTAAGGAATCAATGAATTCCTTGTACTTATAATCCTAAAACCATTGTCTTAGAAGCAGGAGGCTATCTGTTGTAATGGATGCAGATTTATGAGACCAGGTTTTAAATCCCATTCAGCCATGGATGCTCAACTGAGAGTTGGCAATAGTAAAATACTCCTTGATATTGTGTGTGTGTTGTGTCGTTACAGTCGTGACTGACTCTTTGTGACCCCATGACCATGGAGTTTTCTTGGCAGGAATACTGGAGTGGTTTGCCAGTTCCTACTGCAGGCACCTACAACACCTGGTATTGGTGGTCTCCCATCCAAGTACTAACAAGGGCCGACCCTGTTTAGCTTCCGAAATCGGGCAAGATCGGATGTGCTTAGGGCACCTAGGCAGCTCTCCTTGATCTTAACATGGATCAAAAACACTGCTAAGGGTTGCTGGAAGTCTGAAGCAACTGGATGGCACATAACAATAGCATTGTCTTATAAAGATACTTCTGAATCATCTGGCTTATATTAAGTGTGAAGATGTAGAAGTATGCTGTTTTGAAATTATACCCTATACAGTTTGCAGTATGTTGTTAAACTAAGAATGTTTTTATAAA
Organism: Phrynocephalus guinanensis; assembly: GCA_037367245.1. Classification (NCBI taxonomy): domain Eukaryota; kingdom Metazoa; phylum Chordata; class Lepidosauria; order Squamata; family Agamidae; genus Phrynocephalus; species Phrynocephalus guinanensis. Next base: position 60,847,583 of record CM074737.1, on the reverse strand, counting down.
TGAATTCAGTAATTTTATATTTTATAATGATTCAGCCAGACTCCTATTAATTACATGTTGTGATCTAAATCAAATGGTGTAAATCTGTGCACTGAGTGGGTACTAGTTAATATGCCAGCACCTGTATTCCTCATTGTACACCAATCATGTAACTTGGTGCACAAGATGCAATATCAATATAGCTAATGGCAATTTGTCACTGATATTTATACCATTTAACTTACTCTGATATATCGAAATAATTGGTCATTTCTAAACTTGTTTTGTTTTAAAAAAATTAAGGATAGTAAATTTATTACTTCAGTTTCCTGAGGTGGTAAGAACAAACATCCCTTTTAATATTGGTCCATCTGAATTAATATTTGCTTAATATTTATCTGTTGCTTCCCCCCCCCCCAGGATCCTATAACTGTTGCCAGGAAACAGTGTGAAGCGACAAAAGAATGTGAAAAATTCCGTGAAAGGTTTGATAAGTGTGAGAGTCGAGTGAATTCCAGATCTAAAACAGAAGAGCAGTGTACAGAGGAGCTCTTTGATTTTTTGCTTGCTAGAGATCATTGTGTAAGTTTTTTTTAGAATGACTTTCAACTATAAATGTTGGTTTCTAGCCGTTGAGAAGGAGTCTTTAGTTCCCCAGTGTTTTACCACAGAAACTTGATTCAGGCCATACAAGTATAAAATAAGGTAAAATACTGAATCTGGATACTAGCATAATTATAAAGAATTGAAATGTTGATATTTTCACATAGGTTTGCAATAGTTATCAGCTTCGTAGAATAAATTGTGTTCTCAAGTTCGTTGTCTTTTAGTTGGTTAGAAATAGTTTACAGTAACAATGTGAAAGTTTGGTGAAGGAACTAATTGGCCTCCTGCTGTTGAAGAACCATAGTCAACTAGGTTTCTAGACGACAAGAAGTTGACAGTACAGTATATAGTTCAAGAAGCCTGTTTTCTTCCAGAGGCATAAAGACTGCCTGTCGCTAAGTAAACTCCTGTGTTTATATAATGTATCTTTTTATTTTTATTTTTAGGTAGCTAAGAGTCTCTTCTCCAAACTGAAGTAAACGTTTTATTCAAACTGCCTCAACATGGGAACCTGAGTACGTTCTGTTTAAACAGACATTCAGCTCTTCGTGTGTGGTTTTGAAAGAATAGAATAAGCTTGTCTGCATCTATGTAATAACTGGGTTACCATCAGGACTGGGTGTTTTGTGAAATATTTTCAGCTGTTAACAATGTGCCTGTACATCCACATATTAAATCTATTTCCTGTCAAATGTGAACATATTTGTCTATTATTTAGTTTACAGTAAAAGCAATCTCCCATCTTCCAGAGTCTCAGAGGTGTTTAACCAATCATAATGTCACAATCTGCAGATTTCATTAGGCATTTTCTTCCACTCTCTGCCTCTGGTTCCCATGAGAACTGTTTGATGTTATGTCTTCGATAGCTCTGCTGTTGTGATAAGGGACCATCTGTGCTGGCTTGCAGATGCTGAAAACAACTTGTTACAGACCTAGGGAAACGTCTTTGGGAAACGGAAAAGCTGAAAACAATCTGCTACAAATCTTTGAGAAACTACTACATAACCCATTCAATTTACCTAATTCCATCACGGGTCAAATCAACATAAACACTTAATGGAATCCAAAACACCAACATTTTTTTCGGGAAGGTCTAAAAAGACCTAACACCCACAACAGTTTCCAATTGCTCTTCCTCACAAAGTGTCATGAGGAAGAGATTAAAGCCTTTTCCAACAAAAGGGTTTTCACCCCAATTTCCCAACTGCTCATCTTCAGGGTTTGGCTGGTTACCTCACAATGATGGTCTTGGTGGGACTGCCAGTGGGGACAATGGGGTTCAGAGGAGGGTCTCATTATTTGTTGACTCTCCTGTATTGACACCTTCTCACGGGATGGGCTCAGGTCAAACCCCTTATCTGGTGATCAATGCCACCTTTTCCTTGATCTGCCTGCTCCACTGCCAGGCTCCCCACTCCCAACACCACACTGGTTTCTCTGGTTTCCTCTCCCTTTTTCTGCTTCTTCATCGGCTTCTCTCATTTCCTTAGTCCATGGATTTTCCATCCATATCCACTCCCTGCCGGTAGGAAGGGTCTTCAGGGTTACCACGAGTCTGGAAATCCTGGAAAAGTCAGGAAAAAGAAAAATGGTTTGAAAATCCTGGAAAAGTAGGGGGAAATGTACATAGTTATGGGGAAAATTGGTTTTGACTACAGGTGAGCATTATCGCAAATCTTGGAAATTGTTAATCACCCACTAACCATAATTACCATATTTTTTCACTCTAGTCTATAGGGTAGGAGTGCTTTGTGGGGGGGTTAGGTTTTGTGGGGTGTGTGGATTGTGTTAGGTGTCTGGGGGAAATGGGGTTGTGATTATTATGTGGGGCTTTCTTCCCTCATTGGTGTGTGTGCATGCTCAAGCAGCAGCTGCCCATGCACATACCGTACACCAAATGGGGACCACCCTTCCCTGCCCTTGGTTTAAAACAGGGGTCGTCAACCTAAGGCCCCGGGGCCGGATGCGCCCCCCCAAGGTCCTGAATCCGGCCCCCGGGACCAATTGCAACCCCCCACCTACCCCTGCTTTGTGAGCAAGCCATCCTCCGCAGCTGCTTCTATTGCTGAGGCAGTTCAAAGCAGTGGGATATATTGCTTCTCCCACTCCCCCAACTACTGCCCAGATGATCAGCGTGCTGGCTAGGGGGGCATTCAGAGTGGGAGGGTTACGGCAAGGTCCCCCACTGCCCCCACCCACTCTCGTCCGGCCCCCAGTGGTGCCTGGGGCGTGGTGGACCGGCCCGCTGTTTGAAAACTTTGAGGACCCCTGGTTTAAAAGAACAAAAAAAAACACCCCACCCCTCTTACTCTCATTTGGGGTTTTTTTTTAACCCTCTGGATGTGAGGGTAGGAGGGAGTGGGTGCACATTATAGATGGCCTGGTCTTGTTTTTAAAAAGCTGTTTTAAGGTTAACAGGGAAAAACCCTGCAAAAGCCGTTCTCATACCGCTTTTGCATTACTTCCCATAAGTTGAGGTACCCACTGTTAGAGCAAATATTCAGAATATTTGTTTTGTTTTCATTAAAATGTTTCTTTTCATGTTTTGTGAATTCATGCATTTTAATTTCTTATTTATAATTTTTCCATCCGCACATTTATTTCAGCTCTATAATATCAATGGTTTCAAATGTTCAGAAAAGTCAATCTGGTGCTTTAAGTAAAGAAATGGGGGGTGTCAGGGAAAATCTAAAATTTTGCCTTGGAAATTTTGGAAAATTCAAGGAATTTTGTGAATAGAAATTTGTGGCAACTCTGGTCATGCTCTCTCCTCTTGTGTTTGCCCATCTGGCCTCTATCACGCCTCTCTTCTCCACCTTCTTATGTCACTCCGTCTCTCCGCTCTTGTCTTTTCCTGCCTTTCCTAACAGTCTTCCAGACCCTTCCTCTGCTGATCTCTGCCTCCTTTGAAATTCCTTGTGTTTCCTGCCATTTCCTCCAGCATAGACCTGGGTTCTCCCCCTTGTCCTCCTGAGATTCCTATCTCTTTCTTTGCCTTCTTGCTTATGGGGCTTTTCTCCTTCCAGATGATCAGGAGGTTCTCTCTTGGGGGTTTTATGTCCTTCACCTGTTGCTCTGTTGGAAAAGGTGGCACTTGAAATAGAACAGATCAGGCCTCACACAACCACAGTAACTGAGAAGTCAGAAAAAAACATTTATTATAGGAAGAGAACATGTTTCTAAGGCCACTATCTTCAGTCATTCTATCAGTCAGAGGAAAAAGATATATGTCCCCAACAATCTGTCCATAAGCGGTGGCAATAATGATACAATTTTTCTCTATATGCCAGTAGAGAGAAAAAGTAAGGAGGGGGACTTGCCAAAACAAGAACCCATCCATCTCCACCCCTGCTTCTAAGTATGCAATATGAAGCAAGTGAGGTAAATGTTTCTAAAAGGAGCAGACAAAAAAGGAAAAATTCCCTGCCAGCTTCTGTCCGGCTGCCATAAGACATAGTGCTACTTTAAGATCATAGAGGGTGGTTCATCTGCTCTGAATTCTTCATGGCCCAACTGCATTGGATTTCTCTGCTCTACCATATTGGGTCATGATATAGAAATGGCAACATGTTAGGTGCTGAGAGGGTGTTTGGTTTTAGGATCATAAACAATTCGAGTGTGCAGTGGTACCTTGTATAAAGAAATTAATTCGTTCCAAATGAAATTATGTTAAGCAAATTTTCCTTTATACAAATTCCCACAGGAATGCATTGAAAATGGAGTAATCCCATTTTTATGTTGTACGGATTCTCCCCATAGGCAATTATGTTAAGCAAATTTCCCCTATCTCCGGAATTTTTTATGTTGTACAGATTTTGTTATACAAGCTGTTTGTTATACAAGGGTCCACTGTACATGTTTCTGCTGCATTCCTTTTCAAGTTAGACCTACACTTTATCAAATTCTCCATTTCCCTGCTAATTCAAGCTTCTTTAGAGCAGGAAAAACTGATAATCTGACTAAAATTACAGAAAAAGACCCTCTGCCATTATGTATATTTGTATGATTATATGTATATAAAGCTTCTGTTCCTTTGCTACAAAATGTGCCCGTGTGGGTGCATGCAGCTATATTCACACTGAAAACAGGTAGGTGCTTGATTGGCCTGGTTTTACTCTTATCCTAACCAAGATCTTATTTCAGGCTTTCAGTGGATGTGCTGGTACATGTTCTTTATGGTATGTGAGGATAGCCCACTCGGAACCAGGCTACCAGGTCTGCAGAAATTAGAACATGAAATTGCTGCCACATGACTTTGTCAAAAGTACAGGCGTCCCCTTCATGTAAATATTGAAACCCTCAAGACTAGGTGTCATGACAATTTGGTCCTTCAACTTAATCATTAATACATTTGCCAAAGCGGAAACCACATTGCCAAAACCCACATTAATACATTTGCCAAAGCCGAACCCACATTGCCAAAACCCACATTAATACATTTGCCAAAGCCGAACCCACATTGCCAAAGACATCATTTTGCTAGAGAGGCTGTGAGCAATGTGAGCCCTGATGACTTACAATGCGCCCTTTGCAAGGATCGTGTGTTCAAGACTTAGCTCTGTGGTGTTGCTCAAAAGATGCATGTGCAGTGAGTTATTTAGGTGCTGTGTTGGGCAGTAGAAAAAGGATCTTAGTTCATTTAAAGCTTGAAATCAAAACTTGAATTACTTTAAATTCAACATGGCTTCTTCACCAATAGCCGCGGATTGCCTCGACTTCCGTTGTGAGACCCTTTGCTGAAGGAGTGGTTTTGCTCTTCGTACACAAACTGCCAGCGACCTGAAATCTGGAAATTAGAGGTGTTCCTTGTTTTGGTTTACATATAATCAGGGAACAGGTTCGGAGAGGTGAACGCCAGTGTTAAGTGCGACTTAGCTATCAGGCAGAGAGGGTGGGACGCGAGGTCCCTTTCCTGCTTTGGGCAAACAAGAAAGCCCCTTTCCTCCACCGTTCATTCATTTGGGGGGGGGGGGGCTGTACCGGCTCGGATTCCCGCATGGGACGCTCCCTCCTACTGCGGGGCCGGTCCTTCTCCGGCCGACGGAAGCGCCCGCAGGAGCGCCCGCGTCACGGGGGGGACCCAGCCTATGGGAAGCGGCTGTCGGCCGAGATGGGAAATGGCGGCGACCTTGCACGTTGGGCGAGGAGGAGGGAGGCTTCTGCGGCGGCTGCTGCGGGAAGGAGCGCCGTCGCGGACCCGCCTGTTTTTCACCTCGGCTCCCTGCTGCCGTGGGCACCCCCAAAAGAAGCGATGGGTGAGTGGGAGGGAGGGAAGCGGAGTCAAGACGGCAAAAGAAAACGGCGCCCCTTTTGTCACTTCCCTCGCCGCCCCCTCCTTCCTTTATATACAAACGGGCGGCAGGCGAAATCCGACCTTTCTCCCTCTTGGGGGCTTGTCGGTGAGAAGTTAAATGTACGCGGGGTGAATTGTTCTCCCGCGGCCGCTTTTCTTTCAGAAAAAAAAAGAATGCGGGGTTAAGCAAGCTCGTTGGGTTTGACTGAGTCATTAATTACATTATAACCCATCAAAGCAAAAGCAAAGTGTTCTGCTTATATACCGCCCCATACTACTACAAGTACTAAACAATATCAACAGTACTAAACTTCCGATTGGACTGAGGTGGTAGAGCTCAGCCTCCGTGTGTGTGTGTTTGTTTAATAGCTTTTCATCTTTAAAAATTATATTGCAAATTTTATACCCACCTTCAATGTTTTTTTTTAACATGGAAACCCTCATGTTTGTTTAAACAGTTACAGAGTAGGTGTGCATAGGGTTCCAGGCTTCCTGTGCAAAGCCTTCCACTTAGATATAGTCCTTAATTCAGTAAGAGTTATCCCTAGGCAAGGTTCATGGACATAGGATTTGCTGATTTAATTTAATCGCCCTCTCTTGCAGATTCCCCCAGAATGCTGCTAACTGCAAGGAATTTCCTTGACATTTTCTTTGTAGAGAAATACATGAAATGGAAATTGATAATTTTTTTGTCTGGTAGGCTGAGAAAAATCTAAGATTTGTGCTGGGCGTTTATATAGATCCCAACAATCTTGGTGTTCTCTGCATACATTCTGCTGTCCGTTCTGCAGTTTTTGTTCTGAAGTCCTGTACAAAAAAAGCACAGCAACAGTGAATTTCAAATCATTAGGGTTGGTAGAAAGTAAAGCCATATCCATTGTATTTACTATCATGCTTTTTCACCAAAGAACTCCAGGTGACATTTATGGTCCTCTTCCCAAGTACATTTTTGTGCTCAGAAAAGTGCAACTCATTCTACAGATACAACCAGTGAGCTTTGTGGGCAAGCATGGATTTCAATGTGAGCTGCAGATTGCAAAGCTGCATAAGGTGCTGTCTTTTGCTCTCTTATATGGAGATGCATGATTATATGGCTGTTTATCACCTTGTTGGCAGGATGCTGACTAACTGGGAAGTCCCATGATTGCAGCATTTGCTGAGATGTGTTCTGTGGGTAAATGTAGGATGAATGTAGTCCCATGCTAGGTGAATCCGAAATGGTTGAAATACTGTTTTTTAAAAAAATCATCATTGGCAACTTCAAATTGTTTACGTGCACAATATTTTAATTCTTATGAAGGCAACCACTGCTCCTCGGATTCCTTCCACCAGGATGGCTCTGCAGATCTTCGATATGAACTATGGCACTCAGTTTGGCAGCCTCTGGCCCTCGATCCGCATCAGCCTTCTGTCAGAACAGAAATACGGAGCTCTTTTCAACAATTTCTCTGAGGTGGAAGTGGTCGCTCAGCGCTTAGAAGACCTGAATGCAATGGATTTCATCTGGGAAGCTCAGAAAGCAGTCGAGGACCTAGATTCCATGGCTGAGCAAGTTTCAGGTGTACCCGTTTCATCCCCGGGGACTGAAGCTGAACCTTGTGAGCACCAAGAGCAGCCTAGTTTTTCCATCAGTCCCAACATCAAATGTTACACATTCCCCAGAGGGGACATCAGCCGTTTTCCTCCAGCTAAGTATGTATCTGGTTCTGTGTGTGCATTTATGAACAATTTAGTATTTATGTTCTGATAGGTAAGACTGTTTCTTTTCTCCCCAGAATCGTTTCTGCTTAGTAAGATGGAGTGTGGGTTGTGGCTTTGCACCCTGGCAGTAGAAGGGGAGAAGGATGGTGCCTAATTCCCGTGAATTGTCTTGGACTCTCATTGGTTTTCTTTTGCTATGACCAGATCTACTCTACATTAGAATGAAACTGCAGATGATGCTGGGACATATGAAATGGCAGGAAGACAATAGAGGGCAGAGTTATGTGTCTTGCTCTGTATCCTCTTAAGTTAACCTCAGGTGCAGTGGAGGATGCTGTCCCACTGCAGTGTTGAGGATGGATTCAGCTGCAACCCTGGTCATTTTATGTACATTGAATGAAAAGGCTCCGTGACTGGACTTTGCTTCAGACAGTGAATGTCTTGGTCCATACTTGAGGTCCTTTTTCTGTGGGTATATACAATACATACGAATGGAGCTGGTATAACTCAGGGGATTGCTAGTGCCTCATTGTGGAGCCAGGTACTTGGGGTTTGATTCTCTGTTGTGTTTCTCGTGAGAGGAGTCAGCTAAGATCACTTGGAAAATGTGTGCCTAAAGGGTTTGCTTGCCCTTCCACCTGTGTGACCAAAACCAGCTGCCTGGTCCTAGAGCACCAAAAGCAAAGCAAAATGTTCTGCTTATATACCGCCCCATACCACTTCAAGTAGTCTCTGGGTGGTTTACAGTTTCTAATTACAATAATGCAGGCTACACATTGCCCCCCTCCCCCAGCAAGCTGGGTACTCATTTTACCGACCTCGGAAGGATAGAAGGCTGAGTCAACCATGAGCCTGCTACTTGGGATTGAACCCCAGGTCGTGAGCATAGTTTTACCGGCAGTACAGGCATTTAACCACTGTGCCATGGGGTGCAAACTGGTTGACAGTTTCTGAGTACTTAATACTTAGAAAACCTTGTGAGAGTCTTCATAGGTTAGAATTGATTTGATGACACATTGTTGCTTTTCTTGTTAATAAACATGAATTGTTTTACTTAGTTCTACATTTGTATGCTGCAACAAAATGTAGCCTATAAAGCTGCAATGTATGAAGCAAAAAAGCTAGAATCATCACCCTAGCTGTTATGTTTGTGGGCAGGAAGTGCTGAGCTGTGTCCTCAATGTGAATACAATTCCCATAAGAGCAGTTTTCAGTATCCCTGGATCAAAAAGAAAAGTCTACTGCAGATAATTTACCTTCAGTCATGGGGGCAGCCAGAAGTAGGTCGGCAGGTGATCCAGGTCATAAATCATTTTGAATCTTAACTCACATTAAGCCAGGCAGTCCAAGCTACTATGACCATCTGTTAGGGTTGCCAGAAGCTTCAATATTGGTAAGTTCCATAAGTTGCTGACAACTAGGACTGTTAGTCTAAAACTACCTCTTTTTCCATAGATACTTGTGTGAGCACATGCGCATCCATGTGCATTCAGAGGAATATTGATTCCAGTTTATGATGACCTTTTCCACTGGGTTTTCACAGTAGAAAGTGCTCAGAAGTGGTTTACCAGCCCCTTCTTCAGGTAGCACTCTGGAACTCTGGACAAGTGGCAGGATATTTTATCTCCAGCAACCACATACTCTCTGAGTGATCTCAGCTAGTCCTCTTCTGGGATGCACAATGAAGCTCCAGACTCCTAGCTCTGTAGTCTGGCATGCCAACCCACTGAGCTATACCAGCCCTGTAGATCCATATATCAGACTGGAAAAATTAGGTGAGTTTAGAACTTCTTGGGTCCTTTTCCAAGGAGAAAGGCAGGGTAAAAATACTCTAAAATAAATAAATAAGTCAGACATAAAATTTAAAGTTGGAACTTCTGTTAAACCCCCAGGGCTCTCTAGGAGGAAATGTTAGAAACCTGAGGTTGGCATTGGTGAAGTAAAGGACTCAGGGAACTGCCTTATGCTCTCGTGCTGAGCCCAAACAGTTGCTGTGCCTCCCTCAGTGCCTGGCAGCAGCTGTCTTAGCATTTCCTTTCCCCAGCTTCATCAAAAGATGCCAAGGTTAGAACCTATAACATTTTGCAAGCCAGGCATATACACAACCTTCCAGCTGCTGCCTTTCTGTGCAGCCACTATATTTTAAGCAGTGGTGTTTTATTTTTGAAAAAAACTGAATATTTTCTTGATTTGTTTTCTTGTGTTCAAAGCAGAGTATGACCTGATTTGGTCTATTTATTTAATGTGTATTGACTTCACCTCCTAAAATGTCCTTGCAGCCTTTATTATCACAAGCACTCATAAGTATTTAAATGAATACATCAAGAAGTAAAAGCTAAAGAGTTAAGTTGTACATGGAATATTTTAAAATCAAAATACTTCTCTTGAATGTCTATTTATAGCATGTAAGCCCTTCACATACGTGATTAAATCTGGGGTGGGGGGAGCAATGAAAAGTGTTGACAGACTAATTTTACTCTATTCAATGGACAATGCTTGTGTTGTGGTTATCCGCTGGTCTATTACCAACCACATTTGACTCTCTCTGTTGAGGAGACTGGGCCATCTTTCGTTTCCTGACATTGCCTCTACAAGCACTTGCACTATTTATATTTTGAAATCTGTGTTTTTGCTACTAATCAGTTTTGTGAAACCAGTTCTTTAAAAAAAAACAAAAAACTGTAGGATGTTTTGGCCCCACTTCGTTTATTTTAGGCAGCACTGGGTGGCTCAGACCACTTTGGGTACTTAGGTTTTAATGCATTTCTTTCTGTTTTAAGACCAGACATATTAGGAATACTCGGCTACTACCTCCTCGATGCTGCATCCATCTTACCTGTCCTGGCTCTCAATGTGCAGCCTGGTGATGTAGTCCTTGACCTTTGTGCAGCACCAGGTGGGAAGACGCTGGCGCTCCTACAGACTGGATGCTGTCGTACGTGACATTCTTTCCTTGCTTTTGCCCCCCCCCCGTTTACTCCATGGTGTAGAAGACAATGCTGGTTGGAAACATTAAAAAACACCAATTTTGCTCTACGGTACCCATCCCAGTAGGATTTGATACTTGGGGGGTCCTCTTCAGTCATTTGAGGACTTAACGATGCTGAAAACTACACAAATGTGTGTTTATTTAAAACAAAATAAGGACATAGCCTGCTCCTTCAGTAGCTGCAGTTTCACTTATCTTGCTTTACTTTGATCTCTTTTAGGTGTTTTAGGCTGAGGGGGTGTCTTTATTCATTCCCAGATGTGATGTAAAGCAATTCAAGAACAGTTTCTCAGTGGTGATATTCCTACCGAGGGCCACTGGAGCGCATGGCGAGAAACTTTTTTATCTTCGGCCTCTTTTCTAAGGCAGCAGTTTGGCTTATGGATTGAATTATCAGGAGTCACCCCATTTACAGTTTCCTCAGTGGAGTAAAAATGAGGGTGGGTGGGTGTTGAGCTACGTTCCAAATATTCTCGGCCTCATGTTCCTTTTCTCTTTGAAAATGAAATTTGCAGTGAAGTGTGCAATATCATAAATGGTATGGCCAGTCTTGTGCATATTTATGACTCACTTTCATGCATTTGTATGTACTGTCTTGAGACAAATCTGTTCATATGGACAGAGTCTGGGCTAGTTCTGTATTTTGGAGGAGATGTTGAGCGGGAGTAAGGAGTCCGGGTCAGAGTGGCACCCTACCGATTCTTTGTGATGAATTCAGCATTCATTAGGTTAAAATGAAGAAGACATGTGATTAAAGGGGGGGAGAGGTGTCAAAACTATCAGTATCTTATAAGAAGGCTGCTGAACCCATGCCAGAGGAGATGATTAACGTCTTCCTCCATAAAAAAAAGCCAAGACCTCTTCTGCACAATTTAGTCACTAAGGCACCAGCCTGTAGCATCCTCTCGGCAGTTTTTTTTAGGGGCAGTGCAAATGAGTGACTGCTGTCGGAGTAGCATATTGGTTAGATTGTGCCTTTTTCGGTGTCCTCCCCCCCCCTTAAACTTAGTTAATTGCACTACTGGGACTGAGTATGCATATGCAGGGGAATGCTTTTATTCTCCTGTGTATGGCAGAACTCCATTAAGGATATCTCTACCCCATCCCAGCCTTTGGTTTTTCTTCACTGGTTGTTATAATGGCATCACTGTAAAGCATTCACCATAGCTGCCTCCTCCTTATATTATTATGTTCTCTGTGCTGGACACATGCAGATAATTCTGGTAGTGTTGTATACTCCCACCCTAAATCATTGTTGTTTGTATTTCTGCATTTGTGGGGGGGGTCCCCCACAAAGATATGGAAAGACACAAATGGGAACATAGGCAAGAAGCAGGTTCAAGTCAAGCCCCAAACCTTGTGCTCTAGCATGGCTGGGTCTGGGAGCTAGTTTACCAGTCTGCTTTTCAGGAAACGGATCATTTGCCATAGAATTCACCACAGCTCCAGTGTTTGTGCTGTGAAGAGGCCTAGTGTGACACAGTTTGTTTGCTTTTCCTTGTACTTTGCGGCTTGGTGAGTGTTAGGGCAGTTGCTAGAAATCTCCCTACTGTCTCCCAAAGGCTGAGCTTAGCTGGATAGGCTTGTAGGCAAGAGTTTTGGATTCCCAAGGCAAAGTTACTGTTCCAGCAAGGTCAAGTCAGAGAAGCCACAGTTCCAGCACTTCTGTTGCCAGGACTGTAATCTAAGGAGCACTGTGGGAAGCTTCTTAGGGCTCCCGGGCTCCCTGAGATCAAATGCCGGTTGGTCACTGAGCATTAAACAGAGCTATACCTCTGTTAAGCAAAGCCTCAGGGGAGCCTCGTCTGCTCTCACAACTGTTGTTGATTCTGGTGGTGCAAATCTTTGTAGTATTCTGGGCTGGAATCGTCAAAATCAGAGGATAGCAGTATCGCCACTTGAAGTTGGAGAGTATAGCTCAAGTAGGGCACTTTCCTCGGAAGCTGTTAAGGAACTGGGGCTGTCCTCCCCCAGGTTCTAAGAACAATAATGTCTCTCCCTCCAAATCCATGGGATTGCTCTCTAAACACAGGAAACTTAAAATGTTGTGGGGAAGGGGTTGGCGGTGGGGTCTTTTGTGTGTGAGCCCTCACATCCATTGGAATGTCTGTGTATTTGGCTGCTCCTGGGTCATGCCACTCTCTTTCTTGTAACAGGAGCACTGGCAGCCAATGATCTTTCTGGTTCTCGCGTTGGCCGGCTGCTTAATGTTCTCCACAGCTATCTTCCTGAGCAACTTTTCAATACAGTGACCATCACAAGACATGATGGAAGATATTGGTCCAAGCGGAGTGACATACGTTACGACAGGGTAAGTGGTAACATAGTTGGTGTGCATAAGGGCATCCCTGTTGATGATGATGATGATGATGATGATGATGATGATGATGATGATGATGATGATGATGATGATGATGATGATGATGATCCCACCCAACAATAGAAGGCAAGATGTTGCTTATATATCCTGAATGAGCAGTTGTCTGGATTTTTTCCAGGCTCATCCTGAGTAACACTTGCCCCCTTTAGAATATATTTGAGGATCTTTTGGTGATGTGTCTGAAGCAAAAAAGGCCTGTTTTTTATATTTTTGGACTTGAGGTAGTTGTGTTCTGTCTGCTGATTCTTTAGTAGTGCTATATATATACTGTGGCACAGTGGTTAACTGCCTGCAATGCAGGTAAAACTGTGCTCACGACCTGGAGTTCAATTCCAGGGAGCAGGCTCATGGTTGACAGCCTTCCATCCTTCCGAGGTTGGTAAAATGACTACTCAGCTAGCTGGGGAGACAATGTGTATCCTGCATACTGTAAGTAAACTGTAAACCGCCCAGAGACTACTTGAAGTGGTATGGGGCAGTATATAAGCAGAACACTTTGCTTTTTTTAAAGTGAGAATATCTAATTGGAGTGTCTTTCCGTTCGTGAACTATTAACACCAGTGTGGATGTGATGTCAATCACCATGTAAATTTTAAAAAATAGATTTTTGATTATTCTATTTTTTTAAAAAAATGAATTTTAAATTTAAATCAGGATTTAAATTAATTTGACTTTTAAAAGATCATTGGTTAGCACACTGCTATTTAACATCCAATGGTTAAACAATAAGGAAATGAATGACATAAAATTGAATGACTGTTACTATTAATATGCAGAATCAAGGATAAGATTTAGACATTAAATAGTTGTGTGCTGATAGCACAAGAACTAATGTGCTACCTTCCCTCTGTTGAGTATGAGGATGTTGAGATACATGATTCCTTTCAGCACTTTTCCTCAAGCCATCACAAGGTTGATTAACTTGAAAGGTCACACATGGGGCATTATGGCTGAGTGGGAATATAAACCTGTTTCTCATCAGTTCCAGCTCACTAGTGTAGCTGGTAGAGAACACTGGCTGTGCAAGCATTATCTTATATGCATGAACTTATGTCTGATATAGATTGCACTACAGTGTAATCCAAATGTATTTTCTGCAAAGAAGTGTGAACATAGAACTTCTTATTTTCTAAAGGAAAAAAAGCCCTGAACAAATGTCTAGATTGTTTATCCCAAAGCACGGATGTGGAAAATGTTTAAAATATGAAAGCCTTATTTTAGCTTTCCCACAAATATTAAGTATTGCAGGCAGACTAGAAAGAATCTGACCAAAACATGATGGGGATGAAATGGACATGCAGAAATCTTAATAACGGAACTATGTAACATGTTTGCTCTCCTGTTTCATGGCAGGTGCTTGTGGATGTGCCGTGCACCAATGACCGACACTCACTGAAGGAAGAGGAAAACAGTATCTTTAAACATGGTAGAAAGGAGGAGCGTAAGATGCTGCCCATGCTTCAGCTACAGTTGCTTGTGTGAGTGAATCTAATCCTCAGGGAGGGATATTATCTGCTGGGTGTGTTACATCAGGGGTGCCCAAACTTTTTGTAAGGAGGGCCAGATTTGGTGGCTGAGAATGTGTCAGGGGCCGGTTGCTCCCCAAACCTGCCACCCCACTGCAAGCCCCACCCACTTTCTTTAAAAAAACATGGGGTGAAGGAGGGGGAGGGAGGGGCAGGCCAGCCAGCCGCGGGCCACTCAGAATGGCCTGACGGGCCGGATTTGGGCCCCGGGGCGGACTTTGGGCAGGCCTGTGTTACATTTTCTGTGTTGTGGACTCTGTTAGCGTACCTGGCTTTATAATGATGTCAATAACCTGAAAGAATTTTTGCTGGCTGTATCTGCCTGCTTACAATGCACCTGTGCTCAGTTTGACTTGTACTGTACTGCATTCTATAATACTTCCCCTCCCCAGGTCCCTCTGGGGAGAAAGGCGGCATAAAATAAAGTTATTATTATTGTTATTATTTGGGCAACTGAAGGTGATTTATTTGACGTCAGTGACTGTGCAAAAAATTATTTAATGGAGTTATCACATTAATGCAGCTATCCCAAAGCATCCTTCTGTCACACTCAATTCTTAGAAACTAGTCTCCTTCTTGAAGTGAGGTATCAATATGTGGAAGCAAGGGCATCAGGAAATTAAAGATACTGATAACCTGTAAGTCGGGGAGGGGAATGTGTGGTCCTGCTGTCTGTTCCTGCTGTGGGAAAAGGAACATGACAAAACGTATTTGGAAATGTTGGGGATGGAAGGGTAATTGAATATCCTTTGCCATTCAACTGTCTCTGTATTCCCAAAGAGGCAGTGAGCAGTGTATTATCCAGAGTTTTGAGATCAAGGATGTGAGAATATTGTCTCACTTAAGAATTCCACATCTTGTTCGCTTTGGTACATGACTTGGGGTCCAACGTGTTGAATTGATGACTTGCTTCAATGCTAGCTCATCCATTTCCCCCAATATGCCTTCTCTTCATTTTCCAGAGCTGGAATACTTGCTGCCAAGCCGGGAGGAGAAGTGGTGTACTCCACATGCACCTTGTCTCAGCTCCAGAATGAGTATGTGGTTGAGAGAGCGGTGGAGTTGCTGAAAATTGAACATGACATCACAGTACAGGTGGAAGACTTGAGCTATTTTCGGAAGCTGTTCCAGAGCACATTTTCCTTTTATCAAGACTGCAGACTCGGAGAGCTCGTCCTTCCTCATCTCTCAGCTAACTTTGGGCCCATATATTTTTGCAAACTGCAAAGGCTGAATTAGAACAGAACATGGTGTGACAAAACGGAGGGTACCTCCAGGTTTCCACTTTTGTTTAAGGCTTTAGTGGAAATTACAAGAAACATGCTGTCTTGTCTTATTGACCATACTTGTTGACTTTTAAAAAAAATCTTACTTGGATCTTTGGAGTTGCTACTGAAGAATACTTCTCTGTGAAGTTAGTCTACATGGAAAGGACTGATATTGATATGTTTTCATCATGGGCATCATTTGGGAACGCTTGCATTTGAACATCAACTAAGCTGGGTGTGTTGAGTCTTTCTTTGAAAGCTCTATGAACCATAGAAGACATATAAACATGATTCCTGCCATCGTATGGGGAGCAGTGTTTCGACAACAGCATGCTACGAGTAGTACACCAGTTAGCTTTCAGATATGTCCTTGAAAGAGAACAATGTCATAAGCCTTCAATAAAGTATGGAGATAATTCCCATTTCACTAATACAATGCATTATTGGCTTTTTTTCCCCTAAATGCTCCTTCATGAAAGAAGCTGGTCTACTGCATTCCATGTGGTTGAGCCTCATGTCTCTTACTCTTAAGTCAATAAACACAAAGGTATTATCTTACTAGGCCTCTATTGTAACAAGACAGATACTCTGCTGAGGCAGGATGCAAGCATTTCTAGAACCTTTTCAAGTGATGTTTATTACATTCCAGTTTTATGTATGTGTTAATTTGCTTGCTTGATTTTGTTAGTTATTAGCAAGGGTTGTTTCCCCCCCCCCCATGCATGCAGTATTTAGGAGCTAGATAAGATGAGGGTCTTGTTTTCCAATCTATATAGTGATTAAGCCTGCATTTTTTAAATACACTAACAGTCAACTAGTCCCTTGAATGTTTCAGTTTCTAATTGATACTGTGTGAAATACAGTACCAAAAAGAATCAAGTATTAAACCTGTTAACAGAGTGCTGGAGACTGATGGCTAGAGAGTAGAACCACAACTTAGCTCCAGTAGTCAAGTGACTGCATTGAGTTAGAAATGTATTTTTGTGTATGAACAGTTGTTTAAAAGTGGTTTGCATAATCACAAATATATACAATGATACACTTGGGTGTTCACCTTTAAAGGTAAGTGAAATAAAAGTAGGTATGTTTGCATTGTTTTCAAAAATTCAGTGACTACCTTGCCATATTTATAGAAGATAATCTTTTCCAGTGATAATCCACAGGCCCAACCTTTGCCTCCCCCCCAAATGTTTTGGACCAATTCCAAAATCTGTGACCACGGGCTCTGGAAGTTGAGTCATGGCAACTGGACGTCTCTTTTCTTCAGAGATAGAAACGTTTTGCTGCTCATCCAAACAGCTTCGACAGTCTGAGGAAAGCTAGTTGCAAGTCCTCCATCTTATAGTTCACTTTGACCTCTTGTCACCCTGGTCTGAAATAGGCTCATAAAATGAACAAGGGCTTCTCAAGAATAAAGAAGTCCAATTGCCATGACTCAGCTTCCAGATAAAACTCACCTGGATGACTGAGAATCTTCACTGACTACTGGCTGTGCTGGTGGGGCTTTGGACAGATGCCCAAAACGTGAGGAGGAGCACATGTTGAGAACCAGTCCCCGACAGAAAAGGGTGAAATCTATGAAAGAAGCATCAGTTTAAGCAGTAGGCAGCCCATAGCCCTTCAAAGGTAGATGGACTGCAACTCCCATCAGCCCTTGCCAGTATAGTCAAAGGTGAGAGTGGTGGGAGATGTGTCTGACAATATCTGGAAGGCCAGAAGCTGCCCAGTTCTGTTTGTGTGTCTTTATGCAAGCTCCAGTACGTTCCCTCCTGTCCTTTTTGGATTTACATGATAGGCATTAGCGCAGGCACAGTTTATGCAAATCTTTGATAATGCATTTCCTATTGGTGATATGTAAGCAGCCAGCATCTGGGGCTCCCCCTCCCCCCAATTTCTCATAACTCCCTCTTTATTTCCCATCCATTGGGATTGCATGAGATTCTAGCAGATCCCTCTGAAATAGGGTTAGCAAGAAAACAGCCATGAATGGGACACATTTGTTACCTTGAAGCCGGAGACAATGTGTCTCAATGGAAAAAAAACAAGTGTAAGGGTGGGTGCTACAGTATCTTTTATCGGAGCACTAAGATAAATCGCAAAGTTGGTGAAACCCCACTTGGGCTCACCATAGCCCCTTCATGCATAGAGCGAATAAAATATAAAAGGAGACAAAGGTCCAAAATTTGAGGTTGCCTCCGGGTACACAAAATTTTAAACCATGCCTCAAGGATGCTTGAGAACACAGCTTCACAAGACGCCAGGGCTCACCTGGGAGACGAGCAATATCCAGGAAGTGGGATTCTTCCACCCAAGTTTGCAATGTATATGATTTTATCGTGATCCAATAAAAGCTCCTAACCACCCTTACATTCGTGTGATCTTCTTGCGAGGTGTCCCAAGATGCGGATGGGCTTGGGGAATCACACAGCCTTTTATTTTCGTTCTGTAACGAATCAACAGGGTACCTGCAAAACCTGGGGTGGAAATTATTAAAGTAATGGAGGCGAGGAGGCTACAACGCACGCGATGGGGGGGGGGGGAATCCGTGCCGGCCTTTGCTAGGGGGGAGGGAGAGAGAGAGAGAGAGAGAGAGAGAGAGAGAGAGAGAGAGAGAGAGAGAGAGAGAGAGAGAGAGAGAGAGAGAGAGAGAGAGAGAGAGAGAGAGAGAGAGAGAGAGAGAGAGAGAGAGAGAGAGAGAGACGAACCCGTGGCCCGTTCTCCGTAGTAGGCGCTTCCTGGAGCAACCTTGCTGTTCTCACGACGAGGAAGGCTGGACTTAGGGCGGAGGCAGGGCTTCGCAGAGAGGGAGGCGCCGGAGAGCGCGATTCAGACCGAGGGGCCAAGATGAGCCTCAGCCTCGTCTCGGCCTTTGTGTGTTGCTCGGCCGCGACGCTTCTGCTGCTGCAATGGCGGCGGCGGCGAAAGCTCCTGCGGCAGATCGCCGGGGCCCAAGAGAGGCGAGCGCTCTCCCTCCAGGAGATGGAAAAGGCCGCTCGGAAGTTCAGGCAGCAGGTGGGCCGTGCGGGGAAAAGCGGCTCTTCTCCGGAGCGGGCTGCCCCTTTGTGTACTGGATGGGGGCGAGACGCCAAGTGGGGATCGCGGGCTCCCTTGGGAAAAGGCACGGGGTCTTAGCACGCAAGGACTACAGGCTGCGGAGGGAGAAATCAGGGTCCTCTCTCTAAGATCCCGCTGTCAGACAGAAAATTAATTGCTCAGTTTCCCGGGGGGGGGGGGGAATCAACAACAGCAGAATATCTCGCGCCACCTTAAAAAAATAAAGAGAGGTAAGCTATCGTGTGAGCGGTAGCCCGTTACAAAGTCCGCAAAAGCTCGCGCCAAAGAAATCCTGCTGCCAACGGCGGTGTAAATCCGGTCCCTTTCAAGGTGCCGCAGTGTCTTCTTGAATATATGTTGTGTACAAGACTCATGTTTCCTTTGAACCCTAGTCTTCAAGGTCAGTTCTAACTGTTGGGCCACACAGTCATTTGGCGTGTACTGTCCACAGCAGGAATTCGCCAGGAAGGTTGGTTAGAATATCTGAAAGGTTCACAGTGATTTTCAGTAATTTTTTTAAAGTAGCATTTTTGTAAGCTTTTGTGGAAAATTGTTCCTTTCATCAGACAGACTACAGTAGGACTCCAGTATATGCTGAGGATTGGTTCCAAGCCTCCCTGTAGATAACAAAAACTGTGGATATGAGAGAATGCACCCCCCCAAAACTGCTGTTTTGTGACAGTAGCTTCCTTTAAGGCTGCTGATTTATTTATTTATTTATTTCCTCTGCCAACCGTGGATAACTGAATCAGTGGTTAATGAATCTGTGGATACAGGGTTCCTACTGTACATGGTAAAACATGCATGGCTTTAAGATAAAGAAACAATTATGTTTGGTTGCATTTCACACCTAGTCATGATTTAAGACCCAAGTTTGGCATTCAGTTCTCTTGAAGGCTGGTTCTAGAAACAATGATTAAAGGCAACAACTGAGCAACATGTGGTAAAGTAGAGAATGGCAGACTTTGCATTTGAGCCTTTTTCTGAAAAGGCGGGTCTGGTTAGGTGAGAAGGAAAATATCCATAGATTTTTGTGTAACTAGTGGCATTTGGTCATTCTCTCTTTTGAGTCAGTCATGCTGTAGCACACATAGCTACCTTCTACAATCTTGTAAATTACATACAGTTATTTCACTGTTGACAATAAAACCTGCCTCCAGATCCACAGAATTTTCATGGGTACTTGCATAGCTCAACAATATGAAAATACATTTATAGCTGACCTGGAACAATTCTTTCTTAACTGTTGTATCCTCAAGCCACTGCTCTATTTAAGGTACATTGGTGGCATTTTAAAAAATATCAGAATCCATGGAAAGGAAGCCCTAGAGAAATTCCACTAGGATTTCAGTGGCTTTCACCCACACATCAGCCTCAGACTGGATCAGTGTACACAAGAGGTGCATTTTCTTGACATCGCTGTGAAGCATCAGCATGGGTATCTTAGCACTGTGCTGTATCAGGAACCCACTGATCAATATACTGTACCCATGTAACAGGTCATGGTGAATACCCAGAAGCAACCTATGGCAAGACAGATCCAGAAGAGAAAAATAACCAAATGCAGTTGGTTATCACTTTCAATCCATAACTGAGACCAGTCACGCATATCTTGAATTATCTCCAATCCATCCTTGGCAAGAATACTGTACTTGATTTTCCCAAGGTCTTGGAGACAGGCTTGTACTTGTTTACTGGCAAGCCTACAGTCTCAAGCAACTATTGGCACACAACAAGTTGCACAATAATCTACTGTTATTTTCCTTGCCAGCTAACCAGGCCCACCTTTCAACAACAAGATTCAAAGGTAAAGTCTGCCATTTTCTATGCTATCACATGTTGTTCCTCTGTTGTTTCTTTTAATCAATGTTGCTGTTTACAGAACTAGGCTTCAAAAGAATTGAATCTTAATCCATTACAAGGCATGAAATGTAGACCAACGTCATGTTTTACCATGTAGTCTCTGCATTCTGTCTTTTCTGTCTGAACAAGTAGATATGTTCCATGAAAGCCTATTTTAAAATATAGCAGCTAGTCCTTAAAGTGCCACATCTTTATTTTTTCTCTTTGCTTTGCTTTGTGTTTCTTCTGGAGATGCTTGCATTGGGCAGTGCATGAAGAGAACAAGAGCATGGGTGCCCCTTTGGGGAGAAAGGCAGCATAAAAATAAAGTTTATTATTTTATTATTATTATTTATTTGGGCCATGAGTCACACCGCCAACCAGGCCCCGAGCCCACTGCTTGTTCAGTCTAAAATCCAGATGGAAGAGAGGCAGAAGCGACAATGAGTCACCCCGGAGAAATCAGGGGACGACTCTTAAGGGAAAGGCAGGGGATCATTTATCCCTGTTGGATGGCAGCTACAAAAGCCCCCTTGCCAGCAGGGGAAGGAGATTCCCCAGAAAGAGCCAGTGTGTCAGGAGGCTGGCTGCCAAACTTGGTGTGCCCAGGGAACAGGAGCCAAAGGCCCTGGGAGACAAGAACGGCTTCAACTAAAGAGCCTTTTGGAAGGTCCGGAAAGTGTTGGTCTGAGAGACATTCTTGGTTTAGAAAGCCCAGAGTCGAATCTGGAGCCCACACTGGAGTAGGGTTATGTTTATTTTTATATTGATTTAAAATATTTCTATCCTGCCTTTTCCCCCAAAACGACCCAAGGCGACTTTATTATGAGGACCCCTTAGGGGTGTGTGGGTTCTAGTCCTGCTAATACTAACCAAAACCCTCCACAGGGCCCATCTTACTGGGCAGAGAGAAAGATAGATAGAGGCTATGTCGGGAGTGAAACCTCACACCTGACTGCCTTCATTGTGAACATACTGGCCCTTGCTCCTAGGAGTGAGGCAGCACCAAAGGGTCCTTGACACTGGGCCAAAACTAGGACACTGTCTGGGACCCCAGTGCCAAAAAAATGGGCTCACCGCTGAACCTCCAGGTGAAGGGAGGCCAGAGACTTTAAATGAAACATTAGATTAGACCAACACAGTTAATTAGGACTCTGAACCTATGGAGTATTCATTGGCTGCTTTCCACTCTGTGTTCCAATAAACTGCGTTGAGTTTGACCCTTTGAGGCTTGAGTTTATGGAATAAAGGATGGGTGAGGGGCACCCTGCCAAAACAGACAGGGCTGGCAGAGCTCACAGAGTGTTATAAATGGCTTTCATTAGGTAGATAAAATGCACAACAGAGCAGGGTTAACATAATAGAAGCTGCTGAATGAATCATTTTGACGTTTTTATTTACAAGCACTATATGGCTACTTGTGAAATCCCTGAACATACCAAGTCTGGAATGCCAAGCAGAGGATAAAATAAAATAAACCAGCACTGATGAGGACAGTTTCAGAACGTTAACAAGATAGGAAGAATAAAGAAGAATTAAGTTGCAGGTTAAGTTGACACAATGTGGCTTCTTTGTGGTCTAAAGAAGATTTGACTGAGGACCTTCAGATCTAAATACTGTAAATGTACTGTGCTGCCTCAGTTTATGCAATGAAATTTGCTTAGAAAGGGATCCCATTCCTTTTGCATGGGGAAAAAAACAAAAATACTTTCTCTGACTGTGGGTAGATTAATTAAGTATCATTGTTCACTTCTCCTCCAGCATCCAAACCACCAACCCGATCCTATCTTGTCGCTGTCTCTGCCTCAACTCTGTGAGAAACTCAGAGATGGCTCACTCTCCCTTGAAGCTGTCTTCTATACCTATGTGGACAAGGTGAGGTGCAGCTTTCAAGGTAGCAAAACTGAAGTGAAATTTATATGGAGAAAAGTAACTGATTTATGGTGAACGTTTACTTTGCATTTGGGCTCTTAGACACTGAGTACCTAGATTAATTAAAGGTGAAAAATCTTTGAAGATGGGTATTTGCTCATGATTATCTTACTATTTCTTAATTTATGTCATCATTGCCTGTTGCTTTCCTACTTCCGATGTCACCATATTCTCAGTATTATTCAGGTAAGAGGCAATGGCTGGAATTCTGCTGACATCTTGTAAGCTGGGGTAATGAATTGACAGTTAACAAGGTCCTGGTTGTGTTCCTAGTCATATGCTGGTTTGGGGCAAATATGTGATTGGCACTGGTTAGCAACAGTTTCCTGCTGCATCTTAAGCAGTGCTTCTACCCATGCATAGATTGCCAGTAGGATTTCAGCAATTGTCTTTACTTCTTTTCCTAGAGGTGGTGAGAAATTTGTAAGATTTGTGGGAAACAAGAGATTGAGAGAGGGAGAGGAAGGAGCCTGAAAATTGTACAGTTCTCTTTCATTTTGAAGCTTTCTTCTCCCTTCGCTTAATCGCCTTGCCTTGCAAAGGCAGATTCCAAGCCCCATCTTGTTTGAGAGACTTGGGCCCATCTGTGGATTGAACTGACTGGATTTTTTTTCTTTTTCACAGGCCTTCAAAGTGACTGGAGATGTCAACTGTGTGACTGAATATCTGACAGATAGTGACTCCCAGCTTCGGCATGTTAAAACTCTGGAGAGGAAAGGGTTACTGTATGGCGTTCCCATCAGTATAAAGGATTCCATTGACTGCAAGGTACAGCCAGTACTGGCCATGAGCAGTTTGCTAAGCATTCATGTGATAAACCAGCAATTCAGTTTTCTTATCAGTTTCCATTATTTCTTGCTCAGGCACAGGCAAATGTTCTCCTTATGCCTTGAGTCGATTTTGTTTTAAAATGCCAGTTGTATGAGAGGCTTCAGTTTATATCTATTTGCTAGTCCCAAATAGATTGGACCCCTTTATTCAGTGGGATTTTGAGGAGCCTCAACATAATATTCAGTGGTTGGTGTAAGTACTTTTGCATTAACTCTGATCAGGGCCGGCGCTTCCATTAAGGTGAACTAGGCAGTTGCCTAGGGTGCCAAAATGGAGAAAGGGCGCTGGACAGCCCGCCACCCCCGCTGCTGACCACCACCGTCTGTCCCCCCCACCGCCTGCCAGCCGCCCATCACCATCCGCCCATTGCTGACCGCCGCCGCCTGTCCACCGCCCCCGCACCCATCGCCGCCCACCCCCCTTGCCCGTCACCGTCCACCGCCATCCGCCGCCCCCCCTCATTTTTTAACTGTTGTTTTTCCAGGGACATGATTCTACGTTGGGCCTAGTAAAGCGTCTTAACCAACCAGCAACGGCTGATGCTGTTGTAGTCCAGGTGTTGAAACATCAGGGGGCAATTCCATTTGTGAAAACCAATGTTCCCCAGTCTTTGCTGAGGTAAATAATCTAGTCTTCCTCCTCTTGCTCTGTATATTGTATCTGTGGACCTCTGTAGAAACACATACTTAGCAACATATTAGTTGTTTTCAGATACAGAAATGTTAGCAAAATGTAGCTCTTCTATTCCTTAATGTAAGCCTTTTCTCTCTAGTAATTGTATGATAGGAGCCTCGTGGCACAGTGGTTAAAATGCCTGTACTGAAACTAAAACTGTGCTCATGACCTGGGGTTCAATTCCAGGTAGTCAGCTCATGGTTGACTCAGCCTTCCATCCTTTCGAGGTTGGGGGCAATGTGTAGCCTGCATAATTAAACTGTAGACTGCCCAGAGAGTACTTGAAGTGCTATGGGGCGGTATATAAGCAGAATGCTTTGCTTTGCTTTGCTTTGCATTGATATCGAACACACTTCCTTGTTGAGATCTTCCTTGGTCACAAATGCTGTTTAGGTCAGTACTCCAGCTGTCCTTGGCAAAGAAAATTCAAAATATGTCAGTAGAACACCCAAAACTGGTGCCTTGATTGACCTACTGTGGGACTTTCAAAGCCCATTTTTGTAATGTGCAAAAAATCAACATTCAAGGTATTTGGGTGATTACAATTGCAGAGGAACGTGGTTTTGTTAACTCTGCAAAATCTCTTGTCAGGTTGTTACAAGCTTGTGCCAAAAATGGCTAGGTTTACATTTTTTTAATCTATCTTTTTTCTTCTCTCAGTCAGCTAACACCTAGATAGAACAGTTTATTTGAGGAAGATTCCTCAGTCTAGATCAGTGATGGCGAACCTATGGCACGGGTGCCAGAGGTGGCACTTGGAGCCCTTTCTGTGGGCACCCGACATTGCCCCTTCATAGCCACCTGTATACAGATTAAATTAAGGTATTGGCACTTTGCAAAAAAAAAAATAGTGGGTTTTGAATTGCAGTTTGGGCACTTGGTCTCTAAAAGGTTCGCCATCACTGGTCTAGATCCTCTGTGAATTAGAGATTTTCTTCTTCCAATCTAAGGAGATGAACAAAGGCAAGAGCCTGGAAGAGAAGACAGCTATCAATGTGATTGTGGCTGTTTCTCTCTATTTGTTGCCTTTTCTTTCTTTTCAGCTATGATTGTAGCAACTTGATCTTTGGCCAGACAGCACATCCCCAGGATCCCACCAGAACACCTGGCGGTTCTTCTGGAGGGGAAGGTGCTCTCATCAAGAGTGGAGGATCCATCCTTGGCATTGCCACAGATGTGGCAGGCAGCGTTCGTCTCCCCGCTGGTTTCTCTGGGGTTTGTGGATTCAAGACCACAGGCAACAGAATTAGGTATTTTGGAATGACAGATTCTTGAAAGATTGTTTGACCTCTGGCAGGAGCTTCCTCAGGAGCTGGTATGTGAGGTGTTCTCTATAACATCTAGATACCAAGAGACTCCCAAAAGTGTGTGTGTGTGTGGGCGGGTTCATTAATAAACCAAAGTAGCAAAAGTGAACAAGTTACACATATTGCAGAGATATGTTTGTGGGTTATCAGAATTGCTTTCATTGTGTACTTCTGAGAGATTATTCATCTGTCACAAAGGTGTTTGGGGCCAGTCTTCTTGCTTCTAAAGTGACCTGTTTAGAATTATGTTATTATTCTTTTTGCTTGTACAGGCAAAATAAATGTCAGTCACAAACATGTATTCTTTTTTAATAATATTTTATTTATTTTCTACACAGTAAAAGCACATATATTATTCATCACCTGTCGTGTAACATAAGTTGATCACAGCTAATTCCCCAACACTCCGACCCAATGTGTTTCAAATCTCCTTTCCCATCTTAGAAGAACATCTTTTCATCTTTTCATAATTTCTTTCCCCCCATAGCTAGTTTATCTATCTATAGTCATATCTATTTTGATCTAATACAAAGGATAGACATAACCAAGTACAATATTGCAATAACCTATCTTATTTTAGCAGTACACTCAGTCTTAATATTTTAATTCTTCAATTACTGTGCAAGGTAAAAAAGGAAAAAATCTAGCTAAGTTAGTAAATCCTTAACAAAACATATTTTTCTATTCTTGTAAGAGTTACATAAATTCAAAGGTTTTCTATAACTAAAGTTGATGTTTTCTGAGCAAATTATAAAGGTGTTACATTTTGATCTATAAGTTTACCTTTAAACATTGAAATTTCTATCTCTGCCTAACTTCCTCATTTATTTTAAAAGTCTAACAGGTTAGCATATGTTTATATATCAGGCTAGTCTTCATATTTCCATTATCCATTTCCAAAATCATATCAATAAATTAATGGCTTTAAACAATCGAAATAGAAGGAGCCAAACTACATTCTATGTGATGGGTTCATTAAATCAGTGATTCTGAGTTTTCACTTTTCCTGCCAAATTAATTGCATTGTTTCTTTATCTCATCCACTA
Source organism: Phrynocephalus guinanensis (assembly GCA_037367245.1). NCBI lineage: Eukaryota > Metazoa > Chordata > Lepidosauria > Squamata > Agamidae > Phrynocephalus > Phrynocephalus guinanensis. Next base: position 60,821,154 of record CM074737.1, on the reverse strand, counting down.
ATTTGTCAATAAACGGTTTCAGGGCTCCCCCCCCCCCGCATCCACATTGAGCAAGACATATATTGGACCTCAAATTCTCCAGACCCGAATTTGGTCTGGGTCATGAGCATACATTCTCTCTCTCTCTCTCTCTCTCTCTCTCTCTCTCTCTCTCTCTCTCTCTCTCTCTCTCTCTCTGTGTGTGTGTGTGTGTGTGTGTGTGTGTGTGAGAGAGAGAGAGAGAGAGAGATTTTATTTAATATGATAGGCTTCCATCATGGAATAAAGGCAACACAGAAATGATGTAAATAAATATACTGATAAGATGATGTTCTCTGTTCAGAAAAGGAGAGCTTCAGTGGTGTTTGAAGCAAGATCTTTGTTAAGCCTAAAAATACCTGTATGTTCCTAGGTAGAATAGGATTACATTGTTCATTTTGAGCATCTGAACTCTTGACTGTTTTCCTAAACCATACTTCTTTTGCTGTTCTTTCTCCTCCCCAAAGCAAAAAAGGAATTATACCAAGTATCAGTGGACAAAAATCAGGTAGGTGACTATCATTTTGCTTAGATAAGGTAGAATGTGAAGTAGATGACTATGTGGCACTTCAATGTTTTTATTCCATATTTGACTCCACCACTTGTGCTGTTTTCAAGACTTGGGGCCTTTAGGGCCTCAGAATAGTCAGATTTGGTGACTGCTTGGAGAAGAACAAAGGCCCTTGTGTGATACAAAAATTGCTGAAAATAGTGATGACTGATAATGAATGGTAATTTGCCTTTTTTGGACTATGACTCTCAGAATCTCCACATTAGCTTAGGAGAAATTTGTTGAAGAAAGTAGCATTTCTAGGCAATGCATTTCAGCAATTTTGGTCCATGAAGACTTGGAGTTTTCCAAGACTGAAGTGCCAAATTGCCTAGGCTGCCATTTTGTTCTTTTTCTGTTCTAGTTGCCGTGGGTATAGGTCCGATGGCAAGGGATGTGGACAGCTTAGCTCTTTGCTTGAAAGCACTTTTGTGTGAGGAAATGTTCCGGCTGGATCCTACCGTGCCACCCCTTCCTTTCAATGACCAGGTAAGAGAGGCGAAGATAGAGGACACTGCTTTTTCTTGCACAGAAGTCAATGAATAAGAACTCTTGGTCTCTTTTTCTTCAGCAACCAGCCACCTCCTGCACTTGTTTTTTTATATTTATATATACAGTGGACCCTCATATAACAAACTGTTTGTATAACATAAAATCTGTACAACATAAAAAAATTACAGAGATAGGGGAAATTTGTATAAAGAATCATCTATGGGGCTAATCAATACAACATAAAAATAGCTGTGATTAGGGATTACTCTGTTTTCAATGCATTCCTATGGGAAATTTGTATAAAGGAAAATTTGCTTAACATAACTTCATTTGGAACGAATTAATTCCTTTATACAAGGTACCACTGTATTCAGGTTCAGACACCCAAAGTGCAGAATAGATGCTTGTTCACGCTGGAGTCAGATCACTGTGTGCTGTTGCTGGGAGTCTGATCCTTCTCTCATTTGTTCCTTCCATGTCTTTTATTTAAACAAGCAGCCACTTAAAGCATGACATGATTGATGAGGGTTCATAGTGAGAATATCTTCTGCCAAGGAGTTTCTGTTTGGTTCACTCTGGCCTCTGGTTCATTTCTGAAGAGAATTCTGTGGCTGAAGGTAGTTGCCTTGAAAGCCCTAAACTGCCTGGGAGAGTAAGGCCTCTGAAGGCCTATTTCTGTATCTACTTGTTCAGGTAATTCAGCATTTGCTCAAGGCCTCATAGGATGCCACCCTGTAGTTTATATCTAGTTGTTGAGGTATTTGGGAACAACTCCTGTTACGATGTTTGTTTTAGAATTATGTCAGCAGCATATCTTGCATTTTACATTCAGCCCCCCCCCAACCCACCAATGCTCGTAAAAAGATTGTTTTGAAGTCCAGGAAAACTGACTGCTACATGATGGGCATTATGCTAGGAAAGCCTCCCCCCCCCCCAAAAAAAAAACCTTTCCCCTACAGGGAATTTGGCCACTGGCTGGGTTATCAGGGGTTGTATACCGTCAGCAAGGAAGGCCACTGATGACATATATGCATGTCACTCCCCCTATAGATGATCATAGACTTGTACTTCATGCACTCTCCCTCCCAAGTTCCCCACCTGATGGGGGATTTTCAGCATTTTTATATGCTGTGATAATGACCTTTTGAAATAGTTTTCTTCTCTTTTCTCATTGCTACAGGTGTACTCTAGCTGTCATCCCCTCCGAATTGGATACTATGTCACTGATTCTTTCACCATGCCAAGCCCCTCAATGAAACGAGCAGTGCTGGAAACCAAGCAGCTTCTGGAGAAGGCTGGTCACATGGTATGTGTCCTTCCCCGTACATCCCTACCATTTGCACTGCTGCTGCATCTAAGGATAGAAGGACTGAATTATTCAACTGTAGTTAGAGGGTGGACAATAAGGTAGGGTCATTATTTTAATGAAGAAATTTATTTCCTTTCTTTGTGGTACTTGCTTCTGAAAAATCCATCCATGCATCCATCCATGCATCCATCCATCCATCCATCCATCCATGCATCCATCCATCCATGCATCCATCCATGCATCCATCCATCCATCCATCCATCCATCCATCCAGCACATATACTGCCTATCTTAGTGAGACATGAGATGATTTACATAGCAAGTACTGTATCAAAATTATGTAAACCCCTCCAAAAATAGAATGCCCATCGTCCCACCTCAGGCATAGAAGGAAATAAGCCCTAAGCAGCCAGAAGGCATGTAAGGCATGACAAAAATCCTCCATGGTTTTGAACCCAAGCAAATTATTTCCAGTAGTTTCAGTGGACATTTTTCTTGCCTGAGGTGAAGGGGGAATATTTCTTGGGAAGTGGGATATGACTGTTGAGCCGTAAAGGACCCTATGGATTTTATTGAGTTCAACCCCTCTCAAGGAGGCACAGTGGGGAATTGAACTCCCAGCCTCTGGCTCCCCAGCCAGAGACCTAAGCCACTGAGCTATTTAGGATAAGGGATTCTTCTTTTTTCTATTCCAAAACAATCCAGTGATGCTCTCAGAGTGGAAGGGTCAGCCAACAGGACACTATCGGGGGATACCCGGGGAATTCACAGTCCTCACATTCTAACAGAAGATCTAAACTACACGAAAGCATATTTCCATTCAACATTAAAAATAATTTTGATGGATTTTCAACAAAGGAATGGATTCCCTTGCAGGGAGGGGAACTATTCTTCATTGTCAGTTTTAAAACAGAGCTTAGATGGCTACCTGTCAGAAATACTTTAGGTGGGTATTTCCTTATTTTGGTAGTATGCTGGATCTGATGACCCCCTCAGAATCGCCAGCTTAAGTCTGTGATTCTAAGACTGAGATTAGATTGTACAAAAATGTTTGAGGATGTTTAGGCAAATATATTTCCCCATTTACTTGGGTGTAGTTTAGCTCTGAAATTGAATTGTTATAGCCATTGTATTTGTACAGTGTGTGCACCCAGGGACCCATGGATTGCATAGGACTGGGAGTACAGTGGTACCCTGACTTAAGAGCAGCTCGACTTAAGAGCAATTCAACTTAAGAGCAGAAAACTGTTGGCATTTTAACTGCCACACATTTTAGATATGGTCTGCTCGACTTACATTTTTTTATTTTTTTAACTTATTTTTTCAGTTTTTTAGATAGGTACCCTGACTTAAGAGTAGTTCTACTTAAGATCATGCATTCAGAATGGATTAAATTCATAAACTGAGGTACCACTGTATTCCCCTGAAATCGTTCTATGGTTTAATTCTCCATTTGCTACTGTTGAGAAAACTAAGGAGCCCATTGGTTATTAATTGCCTTCTCTTAATTACCTTGTCATCAGAAGGTTTTTTTTAATTAAACAAAGGTTTGTAGGACATGCCTGGATTTCTAGATGTTTGTTATGCCTAGAGTAGTTTGAAATTGTTTCCATGTATCTCAGTTTAACAGACCACTTTGCTCTGTGCTCTTACTTAGTCATCAAAGGAAATTATATATGGAGAAAAGGCCTGACTGGGTATCCAGTGCCACAGTGAACAATATATAAATACTATATTTACACTTTTTGGTGTTGCTTCTGCTTCTGTCACTTCTGTCACCTCGTGGCACAGTAGTTAAATCCCTGTACTTCAAGTTTAACTGTGCTCCTGACCTGGGGTTCAATCCCAGGGAGCAGGCTCATGGTTGAGTAAGCCTTCCATCCTTCCGAGGTCGGTAAAATGAGTACCCAGCTTCCTGGGGGAGGGGCAATGTGTAGCCTGCATACTGTAATTAAACTGTAAACCATCCAGATACTACTTGAACTGGTATGGGGCAGTATATAAGCAGAACACTTTGCTTTGCTTTACAGAGAGTACAAAGAAATCTAGACATATCTAGTTCTGTGTCTCCAAAAGATGCTCTCGCTGAAGGTCTTTTTAATTTCTTTTGTGGAATATCTCTAGTTTCTATTGCCAGAAAGATTGGTCCTCAGTTCCATGTTTCATCAAAAATGCTTTTGTGGCACAGTGATTTCTTGAATCTTAAGCTTGGTCTTCATAATGTCATTACAATGTTAAATGTCCTCATTTTGTTATTTCTGCTTTCTTTTTTTAGCTGATCCCCTTCCAGATGATTCACATGGAACGTTTTATTTTTGATGTTGGAATGAGGGGATTGTTTGCTGATGGTGGTGCCACATTTCTAGAAAGTTTGTGAGTATTGAGTAAACAGTCATATATATGGAGTAGTGGGGGAGAGTACCTTAGGGCTAACTTTGTATATTGCTTCTTCTTTTCTGACTATGTTCTTTGTTTATCGTCATCTGTGGAAGAAGAAGTATGGCTTACTATGTTCTGATGCAGGAAAATGAACTACTTTTTACTACACTTGATCTTAGCCAAAAGGCTGAGAAGCAATGAAGAGACTACTTTTTACACCCTTCCACTTGGTAGATGACATGTGTTTGTGCCTCAGCAGTGGCTCATGCTGTTGCAGATGAAATTTGTTGTTGTTGTGTCATTATAGTCATGACCGACTCTTCGTGACTCCATGTCCATGGAGTTTTCTTGGCAGGAATACTGGAGTGGTGTGCCAGTTCCTACTCCAGGTGCCTACAGCACCGGGTATTCCCTGGTGGTTGCCCATCCAAGTACTAGCCAGGCCTGACCCTGCTTAGCTTCCGAGATCAGGTGAGATCGGATATGCTTAGGGCATCTAGGCATCTCAGATGAAATAGAATTGTATGAAACTTCTGACCCTTTAAATAATTTCTGATTCAGTTTTGTGAGACACTCTGCAGCTCTTGTGGACCAAAAAGACCCATATAGGATGTAGCATGGGGTTTCAGTGGCGTCTAAAATAATATAGTATTTAAACTGATGAATACAGGTTCAGCCAGAGAGTATGCTACAAATTAGGAAAGGTATAAATAAAACCAAGAGGGTGTCAGCATGGTTAGTGAAAAGCATCAAAGATGTTACAAAAGGCAGGAAATGCCTTCTTTCAAAAGTAGAAATTATCTTCTATGGAGGAAGATAAAGAGGAACAAAGTTTTGAAAATGCTCATGTCACTAGATCTTAAAAGAGTAAAAACTGAATTAGGGAAGCATATTGTTAAAAACAGCAGGGTGTAAATAGTTGTAATATAACAATGCATCTTTGCATGCATCATAAGCACAACATTTGTCAGGAGAATGATTATCCTGCAAGATGAAAGGTGTGTGAGATGATTGTTAAACAAGCATCTGGAGGCTGCAAAGAAGCCAGGTGCATGTTTTGTGTTGATATTTACTGCAAAAGACACTACTGGATAACTTAGGGTAGGCATCAGTGACACTTAAACTTCCAAAAAATGTGGAATATTTTTGCAGGGCAGGAAGGTAACTAGGAAATTACAATGAGTAACCCTAATTTCTGCCTTGATTGGAAAGCATTGTTATAATCAGAATTGTGAGAATATATATAGACAAACAAATATTCTTGTATAGGAGGTAAACATGGTCTGTAGAACAAAATACTACCCTCTCATCTATATACTATTGTCAGCGAATAGTTTGACAACAGTAAACCAGTGGCTGTTCTTGGACTCCCAAACACATTTAGGCAAAGAGCTATATTTTAAATCTTCTAAGCAAAGTTAGCAGTCTTTGTGTAAGCAGGTGAATCATCATATAGGTAGAGTAAAGTTTAAGTGAACATAAGAACAGGGATTAGATAAAAGTGGAGTGTTTCAGAGAGTTGAGAAGTGGAGGTCTGTAGTAGTGCCTCTTATGTGCAACTTGATGTAATAAACTGTGTACGGGCAGTATGTTTGAGCACTAAAATACGTGAATTTGTGCAGGACCCCAAATTATTTTATATGGAGACTGGAAAAGCTATTTGTAGGCTTCTTAGGACCTCTGGCAGGCTGCCACTGAAAATGGATGCTTCACTAGATGTTTATTTTGTTTAACTCAACAAGACATTCCTTGTGGATCACATTTTAACCTTTTCAGATGCTAGCCAATGTTGCATCATTTTTTTTAAAAAAATATCTTCTTGTTCTTTTCTGGAAACCCTATGCTAAATGCAGAAATACATATTGAGTTTAATTCTAACTGCCACATTTTCCTCAAAGCACAGATTAAATCCTGCAGTCTTTGGGAACAAAGGCTGCTTTTACACGACCCCTAAAATCCACTGCAAAATGCTCGCAGATGGAGAGCATAAAATTGTTTTCCCACCAGCAGCGGACTTTAAAAAAATAAAGTACGACCACGCCCACTTAAGCACACCCCAGCGCATATTTTACAAGTACCTGGTCTGGAGGAGGTAAAATCTTTGTTGCTGTTCCTTGTTGCTGTTTTAAAGCATTGCATGCCTGGCCCTCCTCCGCTTTTTGTTTGTTTGTTTGGGGTCCCCCCCCCTTTAACAGACAGGAATCCTAACGGGCTGGAGCAATTAGCTGCTGCCGATGGCAGGCAGAGGTGAGCCTGCATTTTTTCTCTCTCTCCCCTCACTGCAGACAGAAGCAATAGAATCAGAGTGCGGGAGGTGGGAACACAGGAAGCAGAACAAAAACCACATTTGGGGGGGGGGATCTGCATTTAAGTTGCCAGCGGATTTTAGGGGTCATGTAAAAGCAGCCAAAGTCTTTGAATGCCAATAACAGGTATGTGTGTGGTATAGTGGACAGAGTGACAGGCTAAGATTCAGGAGACTTGGGTTCAAATCTTTGACCATGGAAACTGACTAAGGGTCAGCAATGGTAAAAACTGCTGGTTAAATAACTCACACAAAGCTTGAAAACCCTGCTGAGTCACTATAACTCAAATGTCACTTGACCACACGTAGCAATGCCACTGTGTCTGTCAAAGTCCTGGAGCTGGAAATGAAAAGCTAAAATCAAAATAACATTCCCTGTGAAGATGATGGAATCAGATTGTCTTGGTTGCCTTTCAGCAAAGGAGAGTCTGCTGATCCCAAAATAAAAGATATACTCTATATAGCCAAATCACCAAACTGGTTGCGACACCTCCTGTCCTGGATCATCAGACCAATAGTAAGGCTTGTCTCTCATGAATCTGCTCTGATTTGCTTGTGCTGTTGCATCCAATTTTTTGTAGATCTTTACTCAGCTTCTTTTCCTTGAGTCCTTCCTCTTGTGCTCTTGTAGATCCTTTGCTTCTCTTCCTTGATTCCTGCCTCTGGTGCTCTTTCCCCTTTTCCTGTTTGCACTTTTCCTTGCATTGGGATTTCAGGAGAATCCCTCTTTCCTTGTCCTCCGGCTTGGCTTCTTTACTGTATAGGACTGGGTTTCCAGACATCTTTCATTGATCTCCTCCACCACCTTTGCAGACTTTAATTAGGACGTCATATATATTCCTCCATGTAAGGCTCTTGTTTTCTGCAGTGGAGAAGCTCCAGGCTGTTTTACAACAGAGCTTTGAGGTTGGATCCATATGAAGGACATCCATTATGGTGTCGTGCAGGGGTGGGGAACAGCCCTCCAGATGTTTTGGACCACAGCTCCTAGAATTCCGAGCCTTCATTGCCAGTGCTAAAGGACTGTGGGACTTGTGGTCCAAAACATCTGGAGGGCTAAAGGTTCCCTGGTGTAGTGGATAGAGGGGTGACCTAAAACCCCAGCGACCTAGGTTCAAATTCCTGCTTAGCCATGGAAGCTCAGGGTGGGTATCGAACTGGTAAAGCCATTCCTTAAATGTCTCACTTTTACCTTCAAAGCTCTCTTAGGGTCACTATAAGTCAGTTCTGACTTGACGGAACATAAACAATAGAAATATGAACAATTTTGGCTTTGATTTGACCTTGATTAATTTGAAGAATTCACTGTGAGCTGCAGTAGATACCACTGGGACGGTGGAAAATGGGAAAACTACTGCCAGGTTGTCTGCTTATTGGGTCAGCATGCGTTTAGGATTAACATGCCCCCAAATATTTAGTTTAACATGCATTGCCAATTCTTTTCTTTCTTTAGAGTCCTCGTATATCAGAAGCATTGAGAAATATGACTGAGAGGTAAGGCTACATTGGCAGAAAGTTGAAAGTCCTTCTCCAAATTGTGTTGACAGTTATACTTTAAGTCTCCCTGTGTACTGGAGAGAGGAATTGGAGTTCCTAAACCTTCCTAAAAATGTGATCCGATATATCTTTGTCTGCTGTGCTGTCTCAGCAGAAACTTTTTGTATCTGTATTCTTGCCAAAAATGAGGACCAGGAACATACTTTTTTTTAAAAAAAGCACTGAAATTTGTAGAATTTTGAAGGCTCCATTCTAGATCAGAAGCCGATGTTTGCATACCTTTGGGGTTTCTGCAACAAAAAAGGGAGTTTAAAATATCCCTGCTTAACAGTGGCAGCCATTTCCGAGATGTTCCAGGCAGAGAGTACTCAGAGGTGGTTTGCCACTCCCTTCTACTGAGGCTGCCCTTGGACTGTGCAGCTTGCCCAAGGCCACACAGGCTGGCTGATCCCACAAGAGGCACAGTGGGGAATCAAACTCACATCTTTTGGCTCTACAGCCAGAGACCTAAACTGCTGACCTCTTTGACTGCTCTTAATCATTCCCTCAGGATGCTATAATGAAAGGCTACTTTAGAAAAACTGGGGAAAGGCTTGGTTAGGAACTGTGCGTGTGTTGGAGGTGTACTATGCAAGGAGGTATTTGTGAGCATGGGGTGGGTTTTGTACTCATTGCCTGTACTTCACCAAGTCTTCCCTGCAAATGGCTCCCTGTCAATTGCCAAAAAATGACAGTAATTCTTCCTTTCATTGTAGGTACAATGGACCCTTGTATAACAAATGGTTTATATAACATAAAAAATTCCGGAGGTAGAGGAAATTTGCTTAACAGAATCATCTATGGGGTGAATCTGTACAACATAAAAATGGTTGCGATTAGGGATTACTCTGTTTTCAATGCATTCCTATGGGAAATTTGTATAAAAGAAAATTTGCTTAATATAATTTCATTTGGAACAAATTAATTCCTTTATACGTACAAGGTACCACTGTATTTTGTTTTGTTTTGTCCCTGTATTAATTACAGCAGGTATGGTTATTCACCAAGCTATTAAGGAGGTCTGCTATTAACATGCATCACTTTTCTTCATGCTGTCTAGGGATGATGGGATTTGTAGTCTAGCAGGGTACCAGGTTGAGGAAGGAAACACAGATGAAAATGGAAAGTTAAATCCATTTCTTCCTCATTCATACTTACCTTCTCTTAAATTTTAGGTCCGTGAAAGAGCTTTGGGTACTTCATGCTGAAATTGAGGTAACCATTGTAGGCCTGTTCTTTGGATGCCTGTTCGTGGCTGCATAAAAGTCAAGGAAAGGGCAACAGATGTTGTTTTTGGAAGCTTCACGCCACAAATGTTCCCTGCCTCAAGAAAGGACAGCAGCATTTGTGGTAAAGGATGGAGTTGTCATACAAAACCCATTTGGCCAATGGGTTCAGTTCTTGCCCGTGTTCTGTGTCAGCCCCAATTGGCCTTTTAAAATACCTGTTGTTCAGTGAACCTCTGAAGCTATTGTGCGCTTGTCTTTCTGAATGACGGTTATGCAGGAATAACCTTGTGGTCTGCTAAGCATTTATAGTCCACACACAGCCAGGTCAGCATTTCCATGGCTTTGTGTAATTCCAGTTTTCCTGGGAGCCTAAGCATCCATTATGAAAAATACACACACAGTCTTTATCATTGTCAAGAATGCCTGGGAAGGTGCCAGCTCTGAAACCCTGAGCAGTGCTGCCCATCAGCTAGACTCCTCCATCCATCTTGGAACATAAGTGGGAAACAATGGCTACCCATTTTGCTCCTGACATCCTTGGTCTGAGCAGAAGAAATGGGGTTGAGTTGTGTTTTGTTTTAACATGGAACTCGATCCTGAATGAACCTAACAGGCTGCAGACTCCCACATTTCCAGCTGCAGAACTGTAGGGGATCCAAGAGGAAAATGTATTTTGGAAAGGGCTACCACCTGTTATGTATATGTTACATAACAAAGACTGTGGCTTTTTTCAAAGCCATCCTTAGAGAATGATTTATTATTATAAGGTTGCAGCAGTAGAAGGGATTACTGCAGAGATCCTGTACAGAGCAGTGGGTGGGGTATTGAACTTGGTGGAAGCAACGTAGGTTGTAGTTCCTACAACCTGGTATACTTTACAGAGTTGTTGTGAGGAATCTGTAGGGGAGGTACATGGCCAGAAAGACCTATGTTTGTCACTTTGGGCCCATAGAAGGAATAAGGTTTCAAAATGTAGAACATAAATAAATAAATGGATTTTTAAGACGTTATTTTCTACTTAAACCTCTGCCTGGGTCTTCTTATTTTATCTCTGTTTTCACCCCTTGGGGCACCTGCCACTTTGCACTCAACTTAATTCAAATATTTTGCCTGGATAATTTCATTCCCTTAGTCTGAATGGGGGTTCCCCATGTTTGCAATCCCAGCTGTGTTCCTGCTTGTTGCCGCTGCTCTACCCTTTGTTGTGCCCACCCTTTTCTGTCTTCTGTTTAGAAATACCGCCAGGAATTCATTGCTGAATGGAAGAAACTGGATCTAGATGTGATGCTTTGCCCTCAATTGGGTCCTGCTTTTAAGAGTGGATTCCCTGGAAAATTATCAGGTACTTCCATGTTCTGTCGGAAGTCAGATATCCAGAGAACACTGATGCCTCTTGGAGTATTTTTTTTATGATATGATTAGAGATGGGCACGACTCAAAAAAATTGTGTTTCGTTTTTCATTTTGTTTTTAGTTTTGTTTTTGAAAAATTTTTCATTTCGTTTTCGGTTCGTAACGAAACAAAAACGAAAACGAAAATGAAAAATTGCTGTTTCGTTAGCATTCTTTTCAGTTCAATGGATTTGCTGCAACGAAAATGAAAAACACGGCAGAATTGGTCGTTTCGTTTCTGTTTTGTTTTTGTTTTTAAAAAATTTTCGTTTTCCTTTTCATTGCGAAACAAAATGAAAAAAACAAAAACGAAAATGAAAATTTCACTGAGTCATGCCCATCTCTAGATATGATACATTTTATCCTGATTTTCTGAGCCAGAGTTGTGCAACATGTTGAACTTGCTTCAGTAATCTAATCTTGGTGTAACCACACTTTTACTCAAACTCCATGTTTAACTCTTATGTCCCCAAAATTTATCTACAAAGCCTAAACAGCTGATGTGCTCACACATACATACACACACTTAGAGAAAAGAGTTCTCCCTGTTGGAGTTCTCTTCCATAGTACTGACAATCCTTTCTGTACAGTACCAAGTGTAACACTTAAAGGTCCTTATGACCCCACCACCACCCTGATCTAGAGCCTGAATTATTTATTTAGAGTATTTTTACCCCCACCTTTCTCCTTGGAAAAAGGACCCAAGGCAGCTTACAGAATGAGGGATAATATACAGTCCAGTACAATTAAGACAAGTTTGTTCAAGTATTGAGAACAGGGAATTGAGGGACCTCTTACAGCATTAATAGACAACATTACATTAAAGCTACAAGAGAACACGAGCTGTTAAAGGGGAGTAAAGTTCCATGTAAAGTTATGAGTGATCGAAACTAACACTGAAAACAGTGTCAATGTAAACCCAAAAGGTTATAAGTAGTATTAAACACAAAGTCTATGTGATCCTGTAGATTCATATAAAAGACACATAATGGTAGTTCATCATTCAGGGAAAACTTGCCTGCAGAGAAAAGTCTTTGCCTGTTTCCAGAAAGACAATAGAGATGACGCAGTCCTGGCCTCTAGTGGGAGGGAGTTCCAGAGTCTGGAGCAGCAGCAGAGAAGGCCCTCTCATGGGTTCCCAGGAGACGTATCCAATTGTGTTTGAATTAGAAATGTGTTTGAAGGCAGGTAAACCAATTTGATGCCTTCAGTGTTGAACTCATGGAGTTTTATTTATTTATTTATTTATTTATTTATTTATTTATTTATTTATTATAATACTTGTATACCGCTAGGGTCACAGTATTCAATGAATAATTATTTATTTATTGGGGGGGGGGGGGAATCTATGTAACCAGAATTGTGCTGTTCAGACCCATGCAGTTCAAGGGAGAAATGCATTTCACATAGCATGGTGGCCAGATCTAACTTAATTAGGAACAGATACTTATGGCCCTACTAAAGATCAGTTTTCCTCTTCATTGCAAATAATTTCTTGCTTCAGAAACAATTTTTAAAAGAAAACATTCTTGATCAAATGTGCCTCCATGCCTTCTGTTGTGTGTACTGTAGGACAATTGTGCCACCTTTTTGTGGGGTTCCCTTTACCCCCTGCGGTTTCCCATTCCTTGAACACGAAATTAATCTCACTCACTCACTCACACATACACACATGTGCATATATGTCTTTGTGAAATGGTTCCTAAACCCAGGGCCGCTCAGCAATAAATATTTTACTACTTCTTGACTAAACCTTAATAGAAACTCTTTCTTTGATTCACCTCAAGGCAATCCATGGCTTGGCTCAGTCCTTCTCCAGTTGCTGAGAAGCATGAAAATGGTTGCCTTGCGTACAACAACAACCAAAAACATGTCATTCCCCCACCCCCACCCCGCAGCTCTCAGAATCCTATAGTCAACATTGCCAGTGGCCACATTGGCCTTGGGATTCTGGGAGTTGTAGACCCAAAGGGTAAATGTTTTCCACCTCCCCAAGCATGCAGTTTCCCAAGCATGTTGTTGAGCATTCTACTGCAAGCATAGCTGACGCTGCTCCTTCGTTCAAACAATGTTACTGAGCAGATGTGGATTAACCCTGCTGGTAAGAATTCATACAGCAGTACCTTTTAGGTATTTATATGTCTACAGATGACTTGCAGTCTTCTGAATGCTAACTTTCTACTTGAGAATCTGGTTTTCTTTTTATTTATTGGATTTATTGGATTTTTATACCACCCATCTGACAGCGAGGTCACTCTGGGCGGTTTACAACAATTAACACAGTCAAACTATTTATACAATAAAATCATAAAAGAGTAACACAATAAAATAATAATAAAAAATAATAATATTAAAGTGACATAAAACAATATACAGTATTATTATTGGCAGGCTAACCTTGCAGCCCAGTTCCCATCTGTGTATTCCAGTTCCCACCTTTTTCAGGCAACACATCTATTTTGGAGAGTCTAGTTTTGTGGCTCTGACAGGTGTGCACACACCCCTTTTCAAAAATACATGATAACTAGAGATGGGCACGACTTAGCGGTATTCCCGTTTCCGTTTCCGTTACTCGGTTCCGTTACTCTACGGAAACGGTAACGGGAATTACTCCCCCAGACTTCGAGCTCGAACCGACGAACGAACAATTTTGGTCTGATTTGTCGTGCTCGTTACTTGCATCGCGAGATCGCGCGATGCCACACGCGGCACAGAAAAAAAGTTTTTAAAAGTTAAAAACCCGGTTCCCGGCCGAAAAGCAGGCGGGAAAATGCCTGCCGTGCCTCAGGGCACCTACCAGAGGGGTTGTTTCTGGAGGTCCCCGGCCTCCCCCCTCATCCCCCGCCCTCGGCTGCTCTGGTGGGACTCGCCGCAGGCTCGCAGCCAGCAAAAGCCCAGTCTCGCCGGCCGCCGGCCGCCGCAATTAAAGCGCAAGCAAGCGGCACGGACGGCACAGGAAAAAAACTTTTAAACTCTCCCCCCACCCATTCCCGGGCCAAAAAAGCAGGCGGAAAAATGCCTGCTTGACTAAGGGCGCAGGGCACCTACCGGAGGGGTGGTTTCTGGAGGGGGGGTCCCGCCTCCCCCCCGTCCTGGGCAGCCGGACTCGCAAGTCGCCATCGCCATGCCATGCGGTGCGGGCGGGGGATCCAAAATGGGGCGGCGAACGCAATATTGTTTTTGAAATCGTGGTCCAAAAACACACAAGCACAACAGAAACACGCGAAAATTTATAAACTGCCAGATTTTTCACAGTAGCAGTGGGTTTTTTCTTGCAACAAAATGTCTCTCCTCTCCTCCTCTGTCCTCCATTGATTTTATTTTATTTTATTTTATTTACACCTGCGCAGTGCGCAATGATGGGCTGGCCAAGTGGCCAGCCATGTGGGAGTGGACAACCATGCAAATTTCTGGAGCCATCCCACCAGTCGCATGGCCACTTGGCCATGGAGACTTCTGGGATGTGCCAAAAAGCCCCCTAAAACCTGCCCTAGCCCTAACCCTAACCCTTGACTCCGTACCCATACGTCACAGACTGTCTTCTTAGTGGGTCAGAGAGGCACCCAGAGGTGCAACCCACTAGCCCACCGTAACCTTACCCGTCACTAGCCTAACCCTAGCTCTTGCACTAAGCCACCTTAAAGCCAGATCTACTTGCTTGCATTGCACTACACGCAGCAAGTACAATTCCCTTCTGTGTGAGACATGGTGGTGCCAGAGCCTTGTGAAGGGCGGGTATGACCCTATCACTCTCACACTGGTCTCACTGTCTGCACATTATGTTATGCAATATCCATATGGCTATTGCATAGCATTTTGCAGCAGCAGCAGGTGAGGAAGGGAGACCCCCATGTAGAGGGGTGTCTCTTGGAGCCTGCTTCCCCTTCCTAGTGGCAGGAGGCACCCACGGGTGCCTCCAGGAGCCCACTTTCCCTTTATAGCGGGCCAGAGGAGGCACCCACCCCACAGAGGTGCCTCCAGGAGCCCGCTACCCCCCCAAAAAACCAGTACTAACGACAACGAAAAAACAAAAAAACGAACTGACTAATTTTTGCGAATTTTCGCGAAAACCGGAAACGACCCGAAATGGGACTGGCCCGACTAACGACAACTCGAAAATTTTTTTTTTCAAGTCGTGCCCATCTCTAATGATAACTATACAGAGGAAGCATGAGAGAATCAGTTAAGTCTCAGTAGCTCACCCTTTTCACAGCGACTATCACTGCTTCATACTGGAAGCATTTTAAGTAAAAAAACAAAGGTTTGCAGTGCAAGTTGAAGTTGCACAAACAGAATTTGGGCTGTCTTCTTCCCATAGGCCTCTGGAAAGCCCACAAACTGAACATGAGATGGTGGCACTCATGTTCATGCTTCCAGGCAATTGCCATAAAGAAATGTGTTGCTTCAGCCCAGCCCTTGTGACTGGCAGCTATTGCTAGGCTCACCATTTATGAATTTCTGTACTCCCATTGTTCTCGAGCTGTCCAAGTTAGATCGTGTGGTAGTTTCTCTCATAGTTACTCATCACATTGTGAAAAGAAACAAAGAAGCTGTTCTCTCTCTCTCTCTCTCTCTCTCTCTCTCTCTCTCTCTCTCTCTCTCTCTCTCTCTCTCTCTCTCTCTCTAGTCGCTACAAGTTACACTGTCTTGTACAACTACTTGGACTTTCCTGCTGGAGTGGTACCTGTCACAACAGTGACCAAGGAAGATGAGGAGGAACTGAAAAATCACAGGGGATACTACAATGACATATGGGACAAGCTCTTTGTGAAGGTATGTCCCCAGTGATGCATGGCAAATTTGGAAGGCCAGTCACAACAATCCTGGTAGCCAGGCTTCTCCAAGGAGAGTCAAAATGTGAGCAGTAGAATCTGTCTGTATCAGCAAATGAAGAGCAGCTCCTGAAGTGGATGGTTCTTAACTGCTCATTCAAGACCATTCAAGGGCTTTGTGTTACAAGGTTATTCTTCTACAATATAGTATTCCTGGGAAAATCTATTTCCTCTCCTTGCCACTACATTTGAAAGCCTGAGGCTTGTGGCAGATGGTATCATAGTCCCTGCTATGCAGAAAGTCCTGGGCCTTTGACCTTATGAGCCCTGGGTCTATTACACTGCTGCACATAACATTAGCAAGAATTGAGTTTTAGATTATTTTGGACACTTGATACAAAAAGCTCTTCCTGTGTTTTGTCCCTGCAGGCAGTGGAAGGGGCCGTGGGATTCCCAGTGGCTGTCCAGTGTGTGGCCTTGCCATGGCAGGAAGAGCTTTGCCTCCGGTTCATGAGAGAAGTGGAGAAGCTGACTCAGGAAGGACCAAAGATACCTTGAGATGCAGAAAGCTGGCACATTGCCCTTAGCTCTAGAAGGCTTTCGGTAATCCTGGACGTTGGGTGCCTGTTTGATTAAATATGTAAAATGCTTTTGTGTGTCTGGTGGTTGATTCTTCATAGTGTTGCTATACAGTGCAGGATATCAGTGCCCTGGCTGTCTTGTTGTTAAGGCTGTGAAACACTTTCACAAGGCGGGTTCTACTCCCTGCACTGTTGTCATTACAGAAGGCGCATTTCAGTTATGGAAACTCCTATAGGGTTTTCAAAATGTGTGTTATGCTTAACAAGTGGTTTTACCAACACCACTCCTCAATGAATTTCCATCCCCCCTTTTCCAGAATTCCAGTCCACCTTTCTATCATCTGCATCAATGGTTCCCTACCTTGGATAGCCCAAGTGTTCTTGGACTACGGTTTCCTGAAACCCCAGCCAGCATAGCTGATGGTGAAGACTTCTGGGAGTTTTTAGTTCAAGAACACCTGGGTTACCCAACATTGGGAGCCACTGCTCTACACTATGTTGGCTCTCAGATACATACAGCACTCTCTCACATCTCCAAAGAGGAACATCGGAAAATGCCTTAACAGAGTCAGATGGCCCATCTGGCTCAGCATTGGCACCTCTAATGTGCAGTTCTTCAGGACTCTAGGTCGGATCCGTGGGATTGAACTTGGAATCTTCTCTATGAAAAGCAAGTGTTTTTACTCCTGAGCTACAGCGGCCTCTTAGAGCTGGAGAAGCGGACAAATGGAAACTGAAGTGAAAAGAAAGGTCTTGGAAGGTTATTGTTCTCTCTTGCTTTCTGGATTTCACATGACAACTGCACAACATTATTGTTTTATATTTGGTTATGATAATATTCAGAATAACCTCTATGGGACTAACCCAGGGGTGTTCAAACTTTTTACAAGAAAGGCCAGATTTGGTGAGGTGAAAATGTGTGGGGGCTGACCATTCAGCCACATTTGGCCCCCAAGCTGGACTTTGGACAAGCCTCTAGGGCTTGCAAGGAGGTGGGGTGAGTAGGCTGGGCAGGTGGCTGGGGGGACAGAGGAAGGCAGGGAGGACAGGCAAACCATAAAACTGTAAGCTGACGTCTCCATCTGGTATGGGGAGGGGCCAGCTGGCGGGGATGTGTGACAGGCTGGAGAAGAGACTGCGGACTGGTTGAAATTTGAAAACAGACCGCATTTGTCCCCCGGGCCTGACTTTGGACATGCCTGGATTAACCTATAACTACAGGAGGGAAATTTGTCATCGCTCTGTCACTAAGGACATCTATCTTTGTTTAATCACTAAGTAGTATTTTTAATTACCTCTAACTGATGTTTTTGCCTAGTGTCTTGACTACTGTAAATGTCACCTCCAGGCCTTCTAATAAGAGGATTGCCATGTCTCTTGGACAAATCACTTTGTGATGCTTCCACAAAGTGCAAAAAAGAATGTGCCGAACGGTTAACAACCCTTTGCCTACAGAGATAGCAAAAGGACAAGTTGTCACAGCAGTGTGCATCCTGAAGCTTTCCATATTTGAGCATTCACCTATTTTTAATGTACTACTGGTCCAACAAAGGTATTCCCCTCCTTTGTTCCTGAAGATGATGTGGGAGAACAATTGTACAAAGAAGAGTAATTTTCCTTGCCTTTACTGACTTGGGGCAACAGTCCATTAATAAGTCATTCAGTGGTGTTGAAGTGAGTTAATATTTGAAATGTTGGAATCAGATTTCAGTTTGGAAAATGAATAACTGTTTTCCTGAATTGAGACAGGCCAAAGTCCCTCTGTAACTAGCTTGTTCAAACTTAAATATATTTGTTTTCCCACTACTTTACCCAGCTCTATTGTTTTGTTTCTTTGAAAAAAGATAGTAAACCTATTTTTAAAAATACCCAGTTAGGTAGCTTTTTATTTTCTTTGTAAATATTTGTGTTTTATATCTTGCTTTTATTTACCCTTCAGTCCTCAAATCTTTCACATTTATTCCTACATACTTAGAATATATTATGCCTGTTTACTTCAAAATGTTCCCATTCCTCTTTTGTCTGTGAAGATTCTCTGATGAAGCTGTTTGGATGAGCAACGAAATGTTTCAGTTTCTCAGGAAAAAATGAGGTCCAGTTGCCATGACTCAACTTCCAGATTCCTCTTTTGCTGATCCTCCCCTGTTCCCCGGCATCCTTTCACCTATCTTTCTGACTAACCTGAGTTTCTCTCTATAGGATGTAGCCATTATGTTCATGCAGAATCCAGTGTATTTAAACACAGTTTACATGGAAAGACCTGAACTGCAGCTCATCACTGCTTTTGACTAGGCAGTTAATTCCATGTAGTGCTTTTCTCCTTATGTTTTCAAAGACATAGAAAGACTGCCAGATTGGAGTGGGGGTGGATTCTGCATTGTTAGGGAGCATGTAGTGGGGATTGGATGAACTTTGCATGTCAAACTCAACCAAACCAATGCATCCTGATCCATCTTCTTGCATAGAAGGTAGCTATCCAAATAGAAACATCTGAAGATAAAAATGCAACAAATAGGACCTGGTTACCTAAAGGACCGCCTTCTTCCATATGAGCCTGCCCGTACTCTATGATCAGGCCAGGTAGGCCCAGCTAAAGGCGCCGTCCCTCAAAGACATAAGGGGGTGGCATGTCAAAACGGCCTTCTCGGCCATTGCCCCCCCTACTCTGGAATGTCCTCCTTACGGAGGATCTGCCTGGCGCCAATACATTTGGCTTTTCAGAACCAGGCAAAGACCTTCCTGTTCGGCCAGCATTTTAATCATATTTGGGGGGGGGGGCTGGACTCATGAGCAGCGGGGTTTTATAATTTGTATTGTATGTTTTAAACTGCTGTATTTTATAGTTTTAATAATTTTATTGTTTTATAGTTTTAATACATTGTTGTATGCCACTCAGAGACCTCTTGGTAGTGGGGTGGCTACTTTTTTTGGAAATAAATAAATAAATAAATAAATTTCAGATTATATTTTAGCATTTTACCATGAACCTAAACCTGGATTATGGTTGTAAACATATAAGTGGTGGGAGTGTGTGATAAAATGGTGGCTTTTCACTTAGTAGTTGTACTCTCAAACAAGGTGGGAACTTCTAGCTCTCAAGATAATAATGTTGATTGCAGCTCTCATCATCCTCAGTCAGCATATCTAATGGCGGTAAACTGTTGGAAATGCAGGAGATGTTCTGTATTCTGCAGCACATCAGGGACCACAGGGCCGGAAAGCAAATTTAGTAACCATGCTGATGTGGTGCATGTTCCTCAGTTTTCCACCACATGCAATAGTGGCCAACATTTCTGTCTCTCTTCTGTCTGAAAGAATAAAACAGCACTGCATTCCAACCTGGATCCAGAGTGTCATTTTAATATTCCCAACATCCTGCCTGTCTGAGTGATCCTGTCTGCCATGTTTTAATCACATGATTTGCCTCTGAGTTTTGGAGGAAATCCTAAACATAACATCCAGAATCCTATTTAGTTTTCCCTCTGCATATAGTCCCACCAGTGTAGCACCCAAGATTCAGCCACTTGTGGAAGCACTGAGCAAACAGTGATCTCCATGAAGAAAATCAACCATCACTTGCTAGTGGCAAACACTTGTGGAATTGGTGCAATTCCCATTGCTGTCAGGATTCTCGGCTTAGTCACAGCTCAATAGGATACTGATCAGTATAAATATAAATAAAACAAAAACACAAAGTAACTCATAATTTTCTCTCCATAACTTGATCCTTTGAATGATAGGTAGTTTCATTTATTTAAATGGAAATTCCATATAGCCTTACTAAAGAGTGCTCAACGGGTACAAGCAGGAGCTGGGAGGTTAGGGGGAGCAGTTCATAAAGCTTGTTCAAGGCTTTTCTTATAGGCAGAGAGATTTTGCTCAACCACTGTATGTACTGTATGCATGTGCAAAAGGGGTCTGGTAAATGTGTCCCTTGAAGCTTTGCAGCTTGGCTTCCATTTACACATTATGCAGGTTATAGTGCACCTTCTCTGCCTGTGCGCACCTACGGAGAACATAAGAAGAGCCATGCTGGATCAGGCCAAAGGCCCATCTAGTCCAGCTTCCTGTATCTCACAGTGGCCCCACCAAATGCGTCTGGAAGAGCACGAGATTAGATATCTGTCTCCTGATACCACTCCCCTGCATCTGGCCCTTGAAGTGCCCTGGTTTTAAGCCTGGAGATGACACATCTCCATCATGGTTTGTAACCTGTGATGGTTTTTTCCTCCAGGAATCTGTCCAATCCCCTTTTGAAGGCATCCAGGCCAGATTCCATTACCATATCCTGTGGCAGGGAGTTCCACAGACTAACAACACACTGGGTAAAAAAATATTTTCTTTTGTCTGTTCTCACTCTCCCAATTCTCAGTTTGAGTGGAGGAAAGCTTCCTAATACAAAGAAGCAAACTATGCAGATTGGGTCCCAAGCTTTTCAGTAGTGATTTTGAAATAATGAAAGCTATTAAAATCAAAATGTGTCCCGTGGTGTAGTTGCTGCATGTTGTGTGGCGTTTGCATTAAGGCATTTTTAAAGGAATTATGCTCCAAACACTCTTAAGAAGTTCCCAATCAAGCTACTCCATACCAGATCAAAGGTCATATTCTGCAATGGCTCTGGGGGAGTTTGACAGCCTGACTCTTGAGAATCTCCTACGCTCTGAAGAAGATCAGCAGTTAATGCTTAAATAGACCTAACCAACCCTCCCCCCACCAGCTTTTGCGGAGTTTCAGAAGTCAGAACAGACATCAATAGGCAGAGACGTGAGTTGTCATGATGCAGGAGAAGCTTGGGGAGCTCCTGCCCCTGGAGAAAATAAATCCTCCAGCTGTTCTTGCTCTCGCCTGTACCTCAGCTGCCACGATTGTGCTGTGGAAATGGGTAGCACACAGAAGTATCCAGAAGAAGATGGAGGAGGCCAGACGATGGAGAGACGACAGCCTGGAGCAAATGGAAAAAGTGATTTGGAAATTAAAACAGAAGGTAATTTTTTTTTAAAAAAATGTTAATCTCAAAGGGAACAATGTCTTCTAAAATAGCAGACCTTTAAATTCCAGTTGTGCTTCCAGGGATATCTCAAAACTATCTCTACTGATACCTCAAAACATCTAGCGTCCATAACTTATTTATATACTGCATGCTGCTATTTTACCTTGGGGTGGGGGATCCCAAGCTTCTCAACTCTTGTTAGCGTTATGCCACAGAATGTGGTGTTTTCAAAGATGTGGCCATGTTTATCTGTATAAAAATACCACATTTCAAAACAAACAAACAAACAAAAATTAGAGCATGAAAGAAAAAAACCAAAAACATTTTGGCGCCTTAAAGACTAGCTGTTATACTTTATTTAGGCTGAGCATTTGTGGATAAAGCCTATTTCCTCAGACACTCAGGAAATAAACTTCACCCACACTGAACACGGGAAGTTCCCAACTAAACATTCCTTGTCAGTACCATGAAGGTCAGAGCTTAATATGGTGTTCCATGTATTTGTGTTGTACAGTGGACCCTTGCATAACAAACATCTTGTATAACATAAAATCTGTACAGCATAAAAAATTCCGGAGATAGGGGAAATTTGCTTAACATAATCGCCTATGGGGAGAATCCGTACAACATAAAAACTCTGTTTTCAATGCATTCCTATGGGAATTTGTATAAAGGAAAATTTGCTTAACATAATTTCATTTGGAACAAATTAATTCCTTTATACAAGGTGCCACTGTATTATTTGTTGGTTACATGTGTGCTGCCCTTGTTTATGGAATCAGTCTTTGCTTCCGTTTGGAGGAGACAGTTACCTGGCTTGGTTTCAGGTATGGTCCATTCAAGAAGTCTGATGTGAGCCCCCAGTCTTCAATGGCTTACATATACAGCAGGCATAATCTAAGTGTAAAAATAATTCAACAATTGAAGAACTTAGTTATCTGCCTAATTACCTTTATAGCCCACCTTTCCTCCAGGTGTTTTGTACATGGTAGCCTCCCCCATGAGTGACTAGCCTCTCTTGAGGATATTTTTAGAGAAGCACTTGTTGATTACAATCATTGGTAACATAATGGGGCTTCTCAACAATGTCATAGCGCAATATTCCTGATGGCCTGCAAAGTTTGCTCGGAGTCAATGAAATGAGAAATGAGCATGAAAGTGAAAGTTAAGAAAATGACTTCAGACTAGTCACTTTAAAGTTAGCAGCCCATGAAAAACAGCTAAAGGTCCCCAATGAAAGTGTAGAGTCTGTTCATGAATGTAAATTTGGTTGCATAGATAGTGATAGCATAGGCATGTAAAAAGAGTCAAAATCGGAATGGCCTGGAACAGCTTTCTTAAGGTAAGGAATGTAAGGTATGATAGATAGATAGATAGATAGATAGATAGATAGATAGATAGATAGATAGATAGATAGATAGATAGATAGATAGATGATAGCAGAAAACTGATTTTTCTTGCATACGATACGATGATGTGTATTTTTCCATTAAGTCATGGACTTCAGCTCAGGAACCTTGGGGACAAACATCAGTGCAATATCTTTGCTTGGAATTGCCACATCCATTGTCAAACTAGCCTTGATTAAATCTAACCTCTGGGATTATAGGCAGCAGGTAGTAATGGGAGTGTTCACCCTCCTATGATGGGGGCAGCATTTAAATAGGGTTAAGTTATATGTGTTATAATAATATAATCCCTCCTCTCCCCCCCTTTCCATCCTTATTGGCTGACTCCTAAAAGCACTGGAGACTTTTAAAAGAAAAATGACAAATAGATACCACTTTTTTTTGTCTTTACCATTACAATAAAATGCTGTACTTAAACTACCCCCAAAGGATTCCAGTGTGGTATAGTGGGCAGTTTAGACAGCATAACAGCATATGAAGCTGGACATACAATCCCAGGGAGGATTTTGATTATTTATCTGTAAACCTCGACTGCGTAAGTTGGGATAGTGCTAAGCATTCCCTTGCCATCAGCAGTTAGATCCTTGAAGAGCAAATTTACTCTTTAACACTTCTGATCAGATAGAGGGGCGTGGTGGCTCAGTGGACTAGAGTACTGATACTGTCAGCTGCAAAGTCAGCAGCTCAGCGGTTTGAATCCCGGGTGCCATGCAGCTGAGTGAGCTCCCGCTGTTAAGCCCAGCTCCTGCCCACCTAGCAGTTCGACTTCGAAAGCATGTAAATGCAAGCAGATAAATAGGTACCACCGTAAAAAGTGGGAAGGTAAAACAGTGTTCTGTGCATAGAAATGCGCTCAACCATGCCAGCCATTTGGCCACAGATTTGCACAACACTGGTTATTTGGCTTGGAAACGGAGATGAGCACTGCCCCTAGAGTTGGACACGACTAGCATGCATGTGTGTGTGGGGGGGACCCTTACCTTTACCTTACTTCTGATCAGAGGAATTGAATCCCCCCTTACCTCCCCCGTTTTAGGGAGATGCAAGGTTGGGAGGCTGCTTCCCAACAGCTTTTTCTACAAATCTCTCCAGAGGGTAGTTTAGTGTTTCACCAATCTGGCTACTACTATCCTGTTGTCTGAGACTTTGGGCATTAGTCTCCCATTCAAAAGTGTGTTCTTGTTGGAGCAATGGCAAATGTTTAGTACTTCAGTACAACTGTACTGTCTACAACATGATTGAACACCTCTTTGAAAATATAGCCTCTGCTGTCTCATTGCCCTAACTAGAAATCTGAATGGGACTGTAGGAGCACATCCTGCAAAACACTAGTTCATCCTCTATGGTAAAGGTAAAGGCAAAGGTTCCCCCAGCACATGCGTATTAATCCTGTCTCACTCTAGGGGTGGTGCTCATCTCCCTATTCAAGCTAAAGAGCCAGTGTTGTGCAAGTCCGTGGCCATGTGGCTGGCATGGCTGCAAGGAAACACTGTTTTACCTTCCCGCTTTTTACAGCGGTACCTGTTTATCTGCTTGCATTTACATGATTTCGAAGTGCTAGGTGGGCAGGAGCTCCCTCCGCTGCGTGGCACCCAGGATTCGAACCGCTGAGCTGCCGACTTTGTAGCCAACAGTTTTCTGTGCTCTAGCCCGCTGAGCCACCTTGCCCTTCTAAGGTGAAATGCTAATTGGACCAAAGATAAAATGTTTCAGACACAAGGAGTGTTCTTGCTCAGGATGGAAAAGAAATGCTGTAGTCCCTTTCCAGCCTGGCTTTGGAAGGAGAACAAAAAAGGGCTGGTTTTGACATGGTATTGCATCTTGGACTCCTGGTTCCTTGGCAAGACGGCTATTATTCTAGGGGGAAAGTGGACATAGAAAGCACTGCCTTATTTTGGGGTGATTTCCAAAATAACCCTCACGTTAACCATCTTGCTTTGCAAGTAGAGGGAATGGAAACTGCTTGTTTCCTCCCTTGAGTTCTGTAGGGACTGCATCTATTTTCTTATGCCTCAGAGGAGGAAAGTATAGCAGTTTCAGATAGTGATCAGATGAAGTTTTATTTTGATTCCTCCATTTGAGCTTGTGGATACGTCAGTTTTATAATTAGGACCTTGCATTCAGCGTACGAAGATTAAATTCTCTGACCTCCATTTTTTGCAGAATCCCGGGATTCAATCTGAATTCATCCTCTCCTTGCCATTAACAGAACTGGCCATGAAACTTAAGGAAGAGTCACTTTCTCCAGAGAGTGTTCTTTATGTTTACATAAAGAAGGTGAGTGCAACAGGAGAAACGGGTATTGTTTCAACAGCAACCTGGCTGCTTTACTTCTTTTAATGGATTGCCAGATAATTGACACTTTTCATATGCTAAATGGGAACCAAAGTAGCTACCCATCACACATGTTAATCAACTTAGCTTCTTTGTTGGAGGGCTATCTCCAACCAAACTGTCAAATAGCAGTGTCTTGTTCTCGGAGCATCATAGTGGCCTGAATCCTATTGTGGATGCATGTGCGGGGGGGGGGGGGGAACGACCCTGAATGTAACTGTATCAATCATGTCCATATAACACGTTGCTAATTGCATTCCTGATCTTGTGTTTAATTGTATGACTGGCATATGACAGCAGCTAGATAAATTAGTGGCAAATCCCCTGCGGTTTATGCAATTGCACTTGCACTGCAGTGAATCACCAATAGGATTTTGGCAAATGTGCGTGTGCATGTTTTCCAGTTATACACCTCTTCCAGATTACTGTGCTCTTGCCCTAGTGTAGTGTAAGAGTGCACATGCAATCATTCTATTTTAAGCAGAAAACATTTGCAAGGTAAATGCCAGCCATTTTGTGTAGCAAGCTTTTTCCAAAAACATTTGCCATAAGGCAATAGTGAGAAATGGCAATGGTAGTAATTTCAAGAATGTAACCATAGAAAGATTCAACTTTCAGCATGTGGTATTCTTTGAAAGTCTGCTATGAAAAAAGAATTGTTTGGTATATTATTTGGGGAAGCTTAGGGTAAAAATTACTTGGCAGTAGCAGCCGTTAATATTCTGCCATGCAGACAAAAGTGCCCTTGTGCAGCAAGGCAACATCTTTTTTTACTGCAATGTAATGAGTCTGACATGCAATCCATAATATTGCCATGACTTTTCAATTACAAAACCCAAGACCAATAATATAGTCTTCTCTACTGTGTAAATACCACCCTGATAATGTCTGAGGTGTATATACTCAGAGAAATAATAAATCAGACTGTTCAAATTCTCTAGACAACTGCAGGTAAACAAGAAAGTATGCACATTGCACACTTGTCACTTGTGATTTCAGAAAGGGCAGTTTTAAGAACTATGAATTGGTTTCTGAAGGGGAGATGGAACCCATGTCTAGAAACAAAGGCCCGGCTGTCCCATTATAAATTAAATGCAATAGGGCTCAGAGAGCCATGCCAACAGGCGCACAGGAGGGACCAAGCAACTGCAGACAGTGCCATTTGGAATCAGTCCAGATTGAAGTGAACCCAAAATCCAGAGCACTTAAATGTGAACTAGGTCTAGTAAAAAGCATAGATCAGAAAAATTATATTTTTGGCTTAAAAATCTTAAGAATTCCCCAGCTATCTGGCTAAGGGATTCTGTGAGGTATAGTCCATAACTTTTCTAGAGTGAATCGGAAGCGCCATAATTTATTGCTAACTTCACAATGAACCAATTGTTAGTTAAACCAAAGAAGTAGATCTAAACAGTATATTGTCTAGAATTATTTTTCTTTTTATGGGTACAGTATGAGTTTCCTCTCCTTCCTGCCCCCTTTGGTTTCTCTCTTCCCATCTGCCTCCTTTCTTTCAATGGGATGTTGCCATTTCTGTGCCCAGGCTCTTGAAGTGACCCAGGAGGTGAACTGTGTGACAGATTTTATTCACAACTGTGAGGAACAGCTCCAGGAGGTGAAGAGGCAAAAGGAAAAAGGTTTGCTCTATGGAGTTCCTGTCAGCATCAAGGATCACATTGGATGCAAGGTGCTTCCCTCTTTGTCTTTCAGGAAGCTCACACTCACCATTGAACCTTTGGCTCTTTATCTGTCTTTAAAAAATAATGAATTGTATTTAATGTTTCAAGGGACACACACCAAAAGCTGCTGGCAAGAGTTACAATGTTAAAGATTATTTAATTTTATTTCAAAACAAAACAACAACTTCTACATCTGAAAGCTTTTCTTTCAGGCCATGTGATATCCCAACTCCAACACAATTGAGTGAGACTTAATCTCCATGGTGTAGTACAGTGATCCCCCACCTATTGCCAGGGTTAGGGACCTGACCTGACCCGCGATAATTGAAAATCCACAATATGCGGATGCAGGTCAGATCGGCCCTGGGGCACCTAGCTGGGGGCTCTTGTACTTACCGGAGGCCTCAGAAATGATTTCCGGTGATCCGGAAGTCACTTCAGGTTCACAGGGATGCCCTTTTGGGGCCTCTAGATGGCCTGAGAAGGCCCTCGCAGGCCCATTCGGGGCAGCCCCAAGTTGGGGGTAAGTATGGGAGGCCTGAAACGGGTCTTTTCCCCCTTAACCCAGGGGGGCTTTTTTCATATACTGTGGTCCCACAATATAGCAGGACCACAGTATATGAACCGCGAAAGGGTGGGGGACCACTGTACTGTAATAATTATTTTAACAATCCTGTTCCATGGTTACATTGGCATAAGGAAAATGGTGTAACATATCCTTTTCAGTTGTCACTAGGTAATGAACCCCTACTTGGCTTCTTGTTTGAATGACAAACTACTTGACTGGCAAGCAATGAGGAAGCTAAGTGGTGACTCTCTCAGTAATCTTCTGAGGTACACCATGCCCTTCCTCTGGCTATGGAGCAGTATTTTGGACAGTAACTGAGAGTCTACAGTTGCACTGGAACAGAGTTAAAGTCCACTGGACCTTCTTAAATGAAATCATAATCAAAAATATTTATATCATAACTATTGGGAAAAATAAATTAATTGCCGATGCCAAGTTATTTGCAACTAGTTAATTCCATTTTTGTGTGTGTGTACACGCCCAGCATGTTTCTTCATTGCAGATGTTTTTCAGCCATTCATTTCATTGTTGAACTGGCTCTATTTAACAATGATATTCTGGTACTAATATGGAAGAGAAAGTATCGTTTTTATTATTCAAAAGTGTTAATCTGCTCATTGAAAGCAAAAAGGCACGCTACCTATGAGACAAAGTACCTTCACTTTTGGGTTTTTTCCAAGTCAGAATCAGGAAAATTGTGTGTGTGTGTGTGTGTGTGTGTGTGTGTGTGTGTGTGTGTGTGAATATGTTTTTCTAAAATAAAAAGTTCAATGTCATATATGTTGTGCCATCATGCAGAAATAAATAATGATTAAAATACCTGACAGAGTGCCTTTTACCACAGACACTGACCCATTCTTCCCAGGCAGGGCAACTGAGTGCCCTGACATCAAAGGAGGCCTAGAAAACTAAAAGCAGGACCCGGGCCTCCTCGGTGGTGGCCCCTAGCCTGTGGCATTCTTTAATCCCAGATATCATCTAGCGCCCCTATGCTGGGTACTGTTAAACACACACAAAAGACCTGACTGCTTAAGCAAGCATTCCCTGAGTGTAGTGTTTATATCCTTGTACTGCTATAATTATACTCCATGCCTCTGTCTGTTACCATACCAATTAATAGTTTTTGCACTCTTGTCTTGATTTATATTGGTTTACATTAGTGTACTTAGCTGTTATTATTAATAAGTCTTATAAATAAATAAATAAATAAAATCAATTAAATTTTAGTCTGTTTACCAAATAAGGTAGACATAAGCAGAAACATCTCAAGAATTACAAATGCCTCAGAATGCTTGTACATTTTCCCCTTGGATTAATCTACACACAGACATTTTGTCCTCTGTGCCAGAGGCTGACATATATTCAACAACAGAACTGTCTCCCTCAGTTAACTGTTCTCAAATACACAATCCATAGCCACGGGTGGGTGATAAGCTTATTAGAACACTAAAATCTCACAAGCAGAAGCTGACCTTCCATTTCTTCAGGAATCTTCATCAGGCTGGGCATCACAGAGCTTGGGTAGGGGACAGAAGAAACATAAAAGTTCAGAATTCATGGACCAGGGCATGTAGCAGGTTCCCTTTTTTAAAAGTAAATTTCAAAATGGTAACTGCAAATTTAGTTCAGAGGTGGCAGGTTTCAAGTTTCATTTCTCTTGAGAGGCGGGTTCCAACTTGCACCTAAAGGGACATGGTTCTCCACATGTTTAAGCTATTTTATAGGATGGAACAATGTATTTGTTTTGTACAGTTCCTTCCCATCCAGGTTAATCATCAAGGAATGTTTGGGGGGTTGGTAGTTGTTGTTTAAACTGTTTGTTTGTGCATATTTTGTGAACAAGGCTTCATTGTGGTGTTCTTGGAGGACAGACTTTCCCAGCATTCCCAGCATGAGACTCAATGATCCTATTATATCAAGCTGCCTATGTTTTTCTTTTCCCCTCCGGAAAGGGCCACATTTCTACAGGGGGCTTGGTGCAATTTCTCAGCAGAGTAGAGGCAGATGACAGTGTGATAGTGAAAGTACTGAAGAAACAGGGGGCCATCCCATTTGTGAAAACCAACGTCCCTCAGAGCATGATCAAGTAAGCTTTGGCTTTCATTCAGTTACATACTCCTATTGCGCTCTCTCTCTCTCTCTCTCTTTCCAAATGTATGTACAAGAAGACACCTGAGCTCTTTCATGTAGATAAGAAAGAGTGAGAGAAACTCTTTTGCCAGGGCTGACAAGAAATTATTTCTGGATTTGAAATCAAAGAACAGAAAAATTGGAGAAAGCTGAAATGTTATTAAAGAAACTGTAAAGCAGATGGCATGAGCAATAAAAAAGTAGAGTAGAGATGGGCACAAAATGAAAAACAAACACTGTTTCATCATTTTGTTATATATCAAAATGGTGGGATGCATTTTATCACAACATAAAATGAAACTCAGCCCCCTGAATCCCAAACCTCTCCAAAATTGGGGGGTTTACAGGAAAACTACCCTGCTATTTCCAAGCCAAAACATGCCTGTGATCTGTATTTTTGAGTACATAATGTTTTGTTATGTTTATGTACTTGAAAATATGGATTGCAGCCATGTATTGGCATGGAAATCGCAGTGTAACATCATTGGACTCTTCCATGTAAGCCGTGAAATTTGGAAAGGTTCGGGGGTCAGGGGACTGAGTTATTAAACTCCAAAGGGGGTCCACCTAGGAGAAAATAATTCTAATTGAAAGAAGCCAAGCCACTAATTGCTTTCCCGTGGTGGCAGGTATTGTGGTTTCCCGATACAAAAATTATTTTTCCCATAGGATCACCCCCTGTGGAGTTTAATAACTCAGCCCCCTGACCCCTAAACTTCTCCAAATGTCAGGGGCTTGCAGGGAAGATATTGAGGAAGCTCCCGTGCCATTTTGGTGCCTATAGGACCCAGGGATGCATAGTGTTTCATTACAACACTACTTTATACATTTATTAGTAACAAAATGAAACAACACTACTAAAGAAACAAAACAAAACAAAACACTATATTTCTGTTTTGTGCCCATCTCTAAAGTAGAGAGAAACCTGACACTCCTTCCACTAGCTGAGAGCAGAAGAACATTGACAGGTGACCTCACAGATCTATAGTTATGCAGCTGCTTTCAGGATCTAGATTTATGTCAAGCATTATGATACTCAGGATCTAGATCTATGTCAGTCAAGGTACTCAGGCTTCATATAATTTTTCATGACATAGCAATTGTCCCCCTGTTCCCTAAGCACAAATAGGTGCAACCTTCTTACATTTTTGGCTTTCACTAACTGGTGAAAGAGATAGCTCCCTAATAGTCAAAATGATGACAGAAGCCAAGATTTAAGCATGCATGGTGCAGGATGCTGTCCTGTTGTCACTGTGGTTAGTTTCTGCATTTGCAACAAGGTGGTGCATTTGGTTTGTTCTTTCAGGGAGCAAAATATCTTGAACCAGCTTCCGTCCTGGTCATTTATTTTGATGTTCTCTCAGTGCTCCCCCCCCCACCTTGTGGGTTAATGGATACTATTTACATGCCATTTCATTCTTGCCCTGTGATTCTATATTATGTTGGGATTTGAAGCAGGGCTGCTGGATTGCAACTATTAGAATCCCTAGCTATAATGCCCAGGAGAGGTGTGTCCCAGTATTTGGGGCTAAAGGTGGAAATCGCTGGCCTTAGACACATTCCTGATACATGGTTACTAACAACCAGCCTACTTTTTGTCCCTACCAGCTATGACTGCAGCAACTTAATTTTCGGTCCGACAATAAATCCCTTGAATCACAAGAAAACTCCGGGAGGCTCCTCTGGAGGCGAAGGAGCACTGATTGCAGCAGGAGGGTCCCTCTTGGGCTTTGGGACTGATGTCGCTGGAAGCATCCGCCTGCCATCCAGTTTTTGTGGGATTTGTGGACTCAAGCCCACGGGCTCTCGGCTGAGGTGCGTCCTGGAATCAGCGGATAGGCAGATAGCGGAACACTAATAGGATTCATTTAGTCCCTAGTGTGGGCTGTTTCAACTGAACTGATATGAAAAGTTCCTTTAGAATGCAAACATCAAATGACAGTGTTTTGCAGTTCTTTAGTTCACTAAATAATGACTGATTTTACTTTTTTTAAGGTCCAAAATGCCTTTCATTTTATACAAAATACAAAAAATACAAAATACAAATTACAAAAAAGACCAAACATCAACAACAGTGCACTTCTTCACCAACAGGACCACTCTTCTTATTTACATTCATTACCTTCCCCTCCAGAACAAAATCGATTGTTACGTGGAAGCTTTACCCTTATCTCTTACAAGCACATATTCAATAAATCTATCCCATATATCATTTAAAAATATCTTTTTAACTCTCCCTTTTTAATCTTTAAAGTACATGTCAATTTATCATTTAACACAAAATTCCCTATTGCGTTGTACCATTCATCTAAGCATAGTTCATGTTTAGATTTCCAATTTCTAGCAATTATTAATCTAGCCTCAGTCAATAAATTTGTAATCAACTCTTCAGTTTTAAAATCATAATTATTATCAACAAATATTGACTGATTTTACTGTTACTGAGTTAGATCTAATCGCCAGTTCCAGCTAAAGTAGATCCACTGATTCAATATCCACTATTAAATCTCTCTGATTCAAGAAATGTGCTCTAGATGGGACTAGGAATTTAGACTTAGTCCATACTTACTGTTGTTGTTAGAAGACGTACATGATCTTCATAGTTCTAAAACTACAAGAAACATCTCACTTGCACTGAATCCAAATTTGGTTTTCAAAACAACTACCCTCTAAAATTTTGAATTCATGATTTGTAAAATGAAATATCCCTTTTCATGGTTCTCCACCCAAGAAAGAATGTGATGAGATGGCAGGTGATGGGATGGAAAGGGACATGTCTTTATTAACAATTTCAATTTCCTTAACCTGCACAGCATCCTCCCAATATTGTGAAAACTTGGTCAAGGAGCTAGTGTCCACCATGGCCTTCTCTCCCAAGCAAAAAGAGTGAACTCATATCTAGAGGACCTTCTGTAATTTATAGTGCGGCATGGGCTGGGTTGACATGAACTGCTGGACAGCTCAGTGATTTAGGCATCTGGTTCCTGTGCCAGAGGTTCGGAGTTGAATTCTCCATGGTGCCTCCTCGACACGGGCTGGGTTCATTGACCCATAGGGTTCCTTTGAGCTCTGCAATTTTAAGATGCTGACTATGATAATGACTTGGGGAGTTCTTTCCACATCCATTTCCCATCCAAGTCCCATTGGCTTCCAGTTGGTTGTGACTTGAGTTAGCCTCGGAGGGCATCCCACCTTGCAGCTTCTGAATCTGATGATTCAAGGTGCCCTGATATGCATACCCAGTCTTCTACCAACCACTGTTTCCCACTTATTTAAGTCAGCTACTTCCCCTAGGTTAGGGCATAAATTCTCTGGGCAATCAAAATGAAATAAGAAAGGGGGGGAGGATCAGGGAACCCCAGCCAAAGAATTCTACTGTGGCTCTTTGGCAACCAGCAAAACTCACTCTGGATTCACAGAGTAGGTGGGTGGTCTGAGTACAAAGAAAGAGCCTCCAGTGTATCGAGGAGGATCTTTAAGACCTCCAACCCCTGCTTCCCAACACAGTCCACCATGGCAATGCCTTGCATCCCCTTGCCCAGTTCTATCCCTTTCTGGAAGGAAGTGGATCAGTCCCTCCCCTCCAGCTGTCTCAGAGAAGCACTGGTTTTTAGTCAACATATTTGTAACATTCCCTGCTGCAAAGCATTCAAATGCAGAATATGACTTTCCTTCAGGCTTCTTGGGTGCTATGTTATATATTTAAGGTAAATACTGTCCCTTAAGAGGGGAGCTTGCTGGCCCCTTTCCTCTCTGTCCTCAATATTTTAAACATAAAATAACACATTCTGCATTTGTGCAAGGCCTACACACTCTCCAACGGGATGTGTTTAAATTGTGTTCACTGTTCAGTTGATGGGTTCAGCATCAGCTGACATCACTTGCATAAGGCTTGTGATTGGAGGAAGCCTTTCCGCAGAGACAAGGTATGGGCAGTTTTGCAACTGCTTGACTTAATTCCATGTATAAAACAACCCTCAATTTTTAGGCTAATGATTTTAGAAAACAGTATCATCTTACACATGGAAAAATACAGTACATGACAAAGTGCCAAAGTAAGGCTTTTGTTGTACTTCATTGTAAAGCACTTCATTCATTCTACAAAGTGTGACTGAAACATAGCTCTTTTATTCTGTGCTAGTTTCCCTTTCTCCTTAATATGTTGTTGGTTAATTCTTCTTTCTCTTGCTTTCATCTATCCCAGCACTCTTGGTCTTGCTAGCCCTATAGCAGGCATGAAATCAGGTAAGCAACTTGCATTCATTCCTGAGTGCATGTGGGCAGTATGTATGCATTATTTTATCAGTGACTCTCTTGATCATAGGGGTGTGGTGGCTTATAGGGGCTAGAGTGGTGAAACTGTTGGCTGTAAAGTCAGCAGCTCGGCAGTTCAATTCCTGGGTGCCCTGCAGCAGATTGAGCTCCTGCTGTTAACCCCAGCTCCTGACAACCTAACAGTCCACAAACATGTAAATGCAAGTAGATAAACAGGTACTGACATAAAAAGCGGGAAGGTAAACAGTGTTCTGTGTGTGGAAATGTGTTTAGCTATGCCAGCCACATAGCCGCAGACTTGCTCAACACTGGCTCTTTGGCTTAAAAATGGGAATGAGCACCACCCCTAGAGCCAGACACAACTAGCACGCATGTGCAGGGGGAACCTTTACCTTTTACTCTTGATCATGGCCACCTAAGGTCATAGAGAAAATGTACAAAATAGAAAATTAATGTATATGTGTAAATAATGCAATATAACGAAACTTTAAAATGCAAAAATAACCAACTACATATTACAGTATAAATCAATTGATATTTAAAAAATGTGTACACACTAATTAAAAGCCATCTGAAACTTCTGTGTTTTCAAAACCCTCTTAAAATGCTACAACTGGTATATATAGCAAGCCTTTGCATATACCTCTGACATTGATCTTAAAGTTTAAAGCAAGGGCAGACTAATGCAGACATGGGCATTCCTTTAAATATTTTGTCCTCAAGTGTTTCAGGGCTTTGGAGGTCTGTGCATTGGGTTTAGAGATAGAGTAGTGACCTGAAAAAAATTTGGTATTGATGTTTTGAGCATCAAATCCCTTCCGTAATTGACATTTTGGGGTCACCTTCAAAGACAGGCCCATGTAGAGCACATGACAATAGTCTACTTGGGAATGTAACTTGTATATGTATGAACAAAGACCATTCAGTTTTCTTTGGCTTTGTTGTACCAGACGTTTTAGCTCAGTGGTTCCCAAGCTTGGGTCCCTGGAAGATCCTGGACTAAAAGTCCCAGAAGCCTTCAGCACTCACTGCTTTAGTCCTGGTTGGCATTTCTGGGAGTTCTAGTCCAAGAACATCTGATGACCCAAGTTTGGGAACCACTAGTCTAGCTATACTGCCCTGTACCAGAGGCTTCAGCAGATGTGTTTCTTCTTCCTTTTTACCAGTATGATTGAACAGTGTTTAAGCCTACAACTTCAAATCAGCATGCTTTGCATTGTATTCTCTTTTTTGCCTTGAAAAAGGTAAAAGTACCCCCCCCCCCAACGTGTGCTAGTCTTATCCCCCTCTAGGGGTGTTACTCATCTCCATTTCTAAGACAAAGAGCCAGTATTGTGCAAGTCCGTGGCCATGTGGCCGGCATGGCCAAATGCATTCCTGCGCACAGAACTCTTTTTACCTTCCCACTTTTTACAGCATTAGCAAATTACATCATACAATTGCATTGAAAGGAAAAGTCTTCTTGATTTCCTTTGCAGTCACGGCAACAATTGGTCCAATGGCAAGAGATGTGGACAGTTTGGCTCTATGCATGAAGGCTCTTTTATGTGATGAGTTATTCCATCTGGACCCCTCAGTGCCACCCATGCCTTTCAACGAAGAGGTAACTGTGAGCAAGGAAAAACATAATTTAGCACCATGGACAGCTCCACTTTGGACACTATTGTTTACTTCCCTTCCACTTTTTGAATAGCTTGTATGACAATAGGTTTTACTGTTGGGAATGCTTGATAACATTCTGAATCCATGACTACTCAATGCCAATATCATCTATTTCATCATATCTATTAGTAATTCAAACAAGTGATGTTAAGCTCTCATCATATCTATTAGTAATTCAAACAAGTGATGTTAAGCTCATTATTGAACTAATCTGTTCAAACAGCTTCAATATCATGTGTATTGATAAATCAA
The DNA here is from genome assembly GCA_037367245.1 of Phrynocephalus guinanensis. Classification (NCBI taxonomy): domain Eukaryota; kingdom Metazoa; phylum Chordata; class Lepidosauria; order Squamata; family Agamidae; genus Phrynocephalus; species Phrynocephalus guinanensis. The sequence continues at coordinate 60,785,293 of CM074737.1, read as the reverse complement.
ACTGTATTGATCAATTTGTATTTCTTGTTATGGAACTTGAAAACATGTTAGAGAGAAAGAGCTTCCACCTTCAAATCCCACTTTTTAGGTTACATTCTTACTAATTCTGTCATAAATCTGTTGGCCTATAGTGAGGAAATGATCCTAGTTCAACAAGATTTTACATGGTTGATATACATAAATCAGGAGTTAATAGCTTGTCACTTGCAGACGATATGTGACCACAAGAGGCCTAATTGGAAACCACCACCACCCCAAGAATTCTTGATCCTAGCAACCTGCAGCATCCTAAAATTAAGTGTGTGTGGGTGAGCCAATGAGCGATATTATTTCCCCTTATGCCTCTTAGATTTTTGTGTGTGGAGCAGTCCTGTCATGTTTTGGCTTCCATTAGCTGTTGTAAGTTGGACTCATCCTTTAAAGTAGAAAGAAAAAGAGCAGTGATGGAAAAATTATTTCTTGGTGCCATTTTTTTAAAATTTAAAAATACTTTTAAAATAACTTTGGATTGGGGTGACTTGAGAGCATGCACGGCAGTCTAAGAAACAGGGGCAGGCCAATGTGACTTCTCAACCTTTGGATGATGTTCATTCAACCTTTGACTAATGCCCACCTATTATGTACATGACAAGCTAAAAACACCTTCACACCTTCAATAAACAGTAGTCAACAACAGTTATTCTCGTTTTCCTCCAGATCTATACCAGTTCAAAACTCCTCCGCATCGGATACTATGAAGATGATGGATATTTTGAGCCGTCTCCCAGCATGAGGAGGGCTGTTCGGGAAACCAAACATCTGCTCCAGAACTCAGGGCATACGGTACATTTCTTTGACCTCTTCTCTACCTACCTATTATGCACATATCAGAAAGCACTGGAAGATTTCTTTCTTTAAAAAAATACTGCCAAGTAACTTTCTAAAACGTTCAGGAAGTGGGACAAATAATGCACAGCTCATATGATCTTGGCTATTACCATCAAAACTCTTGTTTTGTTTTGTTTTCTCATAGCTTATCCCTTTTGATCCTCCTCACATCAACTATGTAGTTGATGAGCTGTTCACTCGAGGTCTATATGCTGATGGAGCTGTAACTTTACTGGGGAAGTTGTAAGTAGAGATACAGTATTTGAAAATAGCCGGGGCTTGCTAGTTTTGCTGTTCTTGCTCTGGCAAAGTCTGATGCTCAGCGTAGCTCTTTTGATGTCAGCAGCTTAGTGAACCATTTATTTTCATCTGAGCCTCCCTGATGTATTGTTTTTATATGAAACTGAAAATACCATTTGGAAACACCCAGAGAAGAAGATGAATCACTGCCCACTTGGAAAACATGGAACATATCAAGCTAGGCAACTATAAGAACTTACAAGCTTTAGCAATGAATCAGATTATTGATTTATTCTGCCTATACGAAAAAATCAGATTATTCAACCATTTAACTCAGGTTGGCAGGGAAGTTTACTGGGCCCTTTCCCAGGGCCAATTGTGGGCAGAGTCATCTCCGCTTTGAAAAAGAGAACTTTTTGTGTTCTTGAAAGCTCAGCACTTTTTTATTTTTCTACTAGCAACCTATGAAGGTATCACCCATAGTCTAGTTTTGACTTTTTGGGTAGTGGATGTGCACCCTTCAAAGCCCAACAGTCTGAGTTGAGGAATATTTATTGGGGAGTTGGGGCTTTTTTCTTTTAGTTAGAGTATGAGGTAGGAAACAAAAAGAACAGGAATATGGTGGTATCAGCTCAGTCTCATCAGCCCCCTTTGGTTTCTTTTGCACACTAACTAGCACCTTGTATGATAAAATTACTATAGAAAAATATCAGGTAGACAAAGACATATCTACTTACAAGTACAGTGTGGGAAAATGGTGGGAAGATGGTGAGAAAATGGAGTCTTGAGCCAATGGGAGATCATGAGGCCTACTGCTTGGAGGAAGATAAGAGAGGATGAAGATGGCTATCAACAAAAGCAGACAATGGAAGCAAGCAGACAAAACGAGAAATGGCTTGTCTCAAATAACTTTGCTGATCAAGTTAGTGGTAAAGGCCAATTATAGCAGGCTGTAAAGCCCTCTCCTACTTAGTGATTAAAAGGGAAAGGTTCCACCCGCACATGTTTGCTAGTTGTGTCAGACTCTAGGGACGGCACTGATCTCAGTTTCTAAGCCAAAGAGCCAGTGTTGTGCAAGTCCGTTGCCATGTGGCCAGCATAGCTGAATGCATTTATGTGCATGGAACACTGTTTACTAGAGGTGGACACAAAACAGAAAACCCATGGTTCAGGTTCATCTGTTTTGGGCCCACCCTTGGTTCGGTTTGGTTCAGGTTCAGGTTCATATGATTTTTTTAAAAAAAATTCATACGAACCCGAACTGAGCCAAACTGGCTCGGGTGGACTTAATGGACAGCGGTGGTGGTGGGGGGCGATCCTGGCCCATGTGGCAGGGGCTTTTTGAGGGGCTGGCTTGGGGCCAGCACCTCATTTTCCCCCCTTCAAGCGCCGACTGCATGGGGCCATGTCGGCGCTTCTATTTTTATTTTTATTTATTTATTGTTTTGTTTTTAAAGCGCTGACCATGTGGCTCCTGGGGCCGGTCAGTGCCCCTTTTTTATTTCATTACATTTCATTTATTTTTGGTTTGAAAAGTCACCAGCAGGGGCTTTTTGAGGTGCTGGTTTGGGGCCAGCACCTCCACAGGAGTTCCAGCGGCGGACAAGGTAGGAGTGGGAGTAGGAGGGGGATAATGAAAAACAAAGCAAATGAAACAGAAATTTCCATTTCGTTTCGTTTCATTTTCTTTGATGGGTCCCTTCGTTATTCATTTCATTAGCTAATGAAATGAATAACGAATTATGAAACAAACTAAATGTTCATTTCATGCCCATCTCTACTGTTTACCTTCCTGCTTTTTATGGTGGTACCTCTATATCTACTTGCATTTACATGCTTTCGAACTGCTAGGTTGGAAGGAGCTGGGGTTAACAATGGGAACTCACTCCACTGTGTGGCACCCAGGATTCAAACTGCTGAACAGCCTACTTTGAAGCTAACAGTTTTAATGCTCTAGCCAGCTGAGATACCACAGTAGTTTGTCCTTTGGCCATTCTGCATTGGCTTTTCTTTTTCCTTCCCTTTCTCAGCAAAGGAGATATTGTTGATCCAAATCTAAAATCCCAGATAAACTGTTACAGTATTCCCATTGTGGTGAAGAGGATTTTGGCATTCATCCTAAAACCTGTGGTAAGCATTTTGCTCTCCTTCTTCTGTTTAACTGACAACAAAGATGCTGATAAGCATTACATAAGTTTATTAGATTGTATGAGTATAGCTTAAGGATAGAAAACATTTGGCTGCCTGAATGTTATTGGTCTTTTTAGCTCTAGTCAGTAATCAGGGATGGTGGGCAGCATGGTTCAACAAAAGACAATATAGGTGAAACTCAAAAATTAGAATATCATGCAAATATTCATTTATTTCAGTAAGTCAATGCAAAGGGTGAAAGTAATCTATGAGATAGACTCATTACATGCAAAGCAAGATATGTCAAGCCTTACTTTGGTATAATTATGATTCTGGCATACATCTTATGAAAACCCCAAATTCACAATCTCAGACAATTAGAACAGTGTGAAAAGGTTCAATATTCTAGGCTCAAAATGTCCCACTCTAATCAGCTAATGAATCCATAACACCTTCAAATGGTCCCTAAGGCTTTAAATGGTCTCTCAAGCTGGTTCAGTAGGAATCACAATTAGACATGGGCACGACTCGGCGAAATTGTCGTTTCCATTTTCGGTTGTCGTTTCCGTTACGTAACGGAAACGGTAACGATAATTAAGCCGTCAGAACTCGAACTCGAACTGACAAAAGAAAAATTTGGTCGGGTTTTTTGTTGTCGTTCATGGCATCGCGGCGATCACGCAATGCCATTGGCAAGCAAGCAGCACAGAAAAAAAGTTTTTAAAAGTAAAAAGAAAACCCTGACTCCCGGCCAAAAAAGCAGGCGAACATATGCCTGCCTGAGGACACCTACCTGAGGGGTGGTTTCTGGGGGGGGGTCCCCGGCCTCCCCCCCTCTCCTGTCCTGGGCTGCTTGCACCAGGCTGGGGGGGGGTCACCCTCGTCATCTCCAGATGAGTCCATGCCATGCGGTCGGGGGGAATCCAAAATGGTGACCACAATATTTATTTTTAAATCGTGGTCCAAAAACCCACCAAAGCACAACAGAAACATGTGAAAATTAGGTATTTTAAATGCCTAATTTTTATAGTAGCAGCAGTGGGATTTTTATACCAGTAAAAGGTCACACTGATTTTATTTTATTTTATTTTATTTTTTATTTTTTTAGACCTGCCCATGTGGGCTGGGCATGGGATGGGACCATGCAATTTTTTTGAACCATTCCACCAATGGCATGGCCAGGTTTTGACTGACACTTCTGCCTGCGGCCCGTGCCGCTACCCGCCCACTCGCCCGCCTGCGGCCACCAGCTACCCACTTGCCCACCTGCGCCTCCCCCCTGCTGCTGTCGCCGCCCGCCCATTGCCCCCCGCCACCGCTGCCCGCCCGGACCTCCCCACCCGCTGCCTAGGGCGCAAAATGGGGGGTGCAATGTGATTTCGCCTTTAGTCTCTTAGCAGGGAGAGTCTTCTCTTACTCTCCAGTCTCAAAGATATGCTGGAAACTGTGAAAATGAGCTCAGCCCAGGTCTGTGTTAAGGATCTGTCTCCCCCACCCCTCCCGCGGTTTGGCAGCCTTGCTCTCCAAACGTAAACCAAGCCCAGAGGGACGAACTACCCGCCCTGGGTATGGAGTAACTAACCCCGCATGCAACAGGAAGTTGGGGAGCGTTCCTGTTGTGGGACTTCAGCCCCCAGAATTCTGAAACCTGGAAAAGGAAGGATCCCAAACTGGGCTGCGTGCAGGGGAGGGGGCGGGTGCGGGTGTGAGGGATGGTGCGGCAAAGAGGGGTCCCCGGGACACTTCCTGATCCACAGACACACAGAGTCCCAGTTCAGCTCTGCGCCGACTGGACTACACAGCCGGGGGAGCAGGTGGATGACATGCTTGTGGGTCACATTTCCCCCTTGTAACTGGGAGTTGAGTCATGGCTACTGGACTTCTTTTTTGAGAGATAGAAACGTTTCGCTGTTCATCCAAACAGCTTCATCGGTCTGAATGCAGCTGGTGCAAACCCTGACTCTTATAGGCAGCTTTGACCTCTAGTCACCCTGGCCTCAATTAGGCTCATCAGATGAACTAAATAGGCTCGTTAGGGAGACAATGGTATCCTTAGCCTTGAGGTGAACCATGGCTTAAGGTGCTGAAACCTATCAAGAAAGGGTCGTTAATGGGTCGTTAGCTATGGCCTTGGTGGTAAAGGCTTTTTGATTTGTCTTGGTAGTGTGGAAAGCACAGCTTGATAAGTAGCAGATAAACTATGCCGGAGGCCACCACCTCTGTTGAGGGAGGGATTTTCAATGCTCACATGAATGGCCTCCCTTACTCCTCTTTCAAACCACCTCTCTTCTTTGTCTAATATGTGTTCACCTCAAGGTTCACCTCAAGGCTAAGGATACCATTGTCTCCCTAACGAGCCTATTTAGTTCATCTGATGAGCCTAATTGAGGCCAGGGTGACTAGAGGTCAAAGCTGCCTATAAGAGTCAGGGTTTGCACCAGCTGCATTCAGACCGATGAAGCTGTTTGGATGAACAGCGAAACGTTTCTATCTCTCAAAAAAGAAGTCCAGTAGCCATGACTCAACTCCCAGATAAACGCACCTGGATGACTGAGAATCTTCACAGACGTATTCCCCCTTGTAAGCACTGGCAGCAGTGAAGAGGCGCTGCGATTACATCTCACAGAGCCTGGACTATGTTGCCTTGATCTCTCTCTCTCTCTCTCTCTCTCTCTCTCTCTCTCTCTCTCTCACACACACACACACACACACACACACACACACACACACACACACACACACACACACACACACACGCCCCTTGGCAGAGGGACAACGCTGAAGGCACAGACCCGTGCGGAACTTGGAAGAGGGGACGCCAAATGTGCACGCAGCGGGCACACGCGCGCGGCACGGCATGAGTGCCAGCCGAGTTCAAGAGACTTGCTGCGAGCACATTTTGAAATGGATTGGAGGCAATGAGCAGCGGTGGGTTGAAATAAAGAAGTAAAACCCCCATCGCTCTTTTAATCTCCCGGCCGGGGATCATTTACAGAAGGTGAGCGCGGGAAGCAGAAAGAGTGGGTTCCGTGGTGGGAAGTGGTAGAGAGGAATAAAAAGGCCCATTTCTCCTCCCGACTCTCCCCACCCCCACCCCGAAGGACTGTATGTGTCTGGTGGATCAGGAAGCACTCCAGGAATAAAAGGTGCCACCTCCCTTCGTCTCTCCAGGAAGGAAGGCGCGCTTTTCCCGCCACCTCGGAGCTCCTTAAAAAAGGACCAAGCGCTAGAGTCCCAGATCCAGGGACTGCAAGGGTTCTCCCCCTTCCTCCAGGCTACCAGCCTGCCTGCCCACCTAGTGCTGGCCCTGATTGCGGGACGCCCCCATGCTCCCTGGGACATCAAATCGTGCTAAATCACGGTGGAAATGACGACAAACGACAAACGGAAATGACCCGAAAATTTCCTCGACAAACGGAAATGACCCAAAACGGACCCATCCCGACAAACGACAACTCGAAAAGTAATTTTTTCTGGTCGTGCCCATCTCTAATCACAATCATGGGAAAGACTGCTGACCTGACAATTGTGCAGAAAACTATCATTGACATCCTCCATAAAAAAGAAAAGCCTCAAAAATAGAGATGGGCACGACTTAGCGGAATTCCCGTTTCCGTTTCCGTTACTCGTTTCCGTTACGCAACGGAAACGGTAACGGGAATTACTCCGCCAGAACTTGAACTCGAACCGACTAAAGAATAATTGGGTCTGATTTGTCATGGTCATTCCTGGCATCACGGCGATCCCGCAATGCCAAGCGGCACAGAAAAAAAGTTTTTAAGTTAAAAAAAAACCTCGATTCCCGGCCCTAAAAGCAGGCGAAAACTGTCTGAGGGCACCTACCAGGCCAGAAGGGTGTTTTATTTGGGGGGGGGGGTTTCCCCGCCCCCCTCTCCTTGGCTAGTGCTACTGCTGCGCTGCTGGTACCAGGTGGGGGGGCATCGTCTCGTCTGCCTTTGCCATGCGGTGTGCGGGCGGGGGGGATCCAAAATGGCAACCGCAATATTTTTTTTGAAATCGTGGTCCAAAAACCCACCAAAGCACCACAGAAACATGCGAAAATTAGCTATTTTAAATGCTTGAATTTTTACAGTAGCAGCAGTGGGTTTGTCTTGCAAAAAAACGTCTCCGTTGATTTTATTTTATTTTATTTTATTTTATTTTTTTACACCTGCACATTTGCAATGATGGGGTCGCCCATGGGAGTGGACAATGCAAATTTTCCACCAATCGCATGGCCACTTGGCCAGGTTGACCACAGAGACTTCTGGGATGTGCCAATCAGGCATAAACAGCCCACTAACCGTAGCCCGAACCCTAACCCTAACCCTAAGCCTAACCCATATGCCAGTACACTGTCCTTCTAAGTGGGTCAGAGAGGCACCCAGAGGTGCACCCCAATACTCACCCTAACCTCACCCGTAACTAGCCTAACCCTAGCCCTTGCACTAACCCGTCTTAACCCTAAGCCAGATCTACTTGCATTGCACGACACGCAAGTACATTTCCCTTGGAGCGGGTGCAAAGAGTCTGCCAGTCCGTCACTTGTGGCTCTGGCTGACTCCTGCAGCAGCATTTGTGTGCCATGCAAACCATGCCTGCAAGTGCTGCCTGATATATCTCACCGACTGTTGCAGGGAAGGCACCCCAAAAAGAGGGGTGCCTCTGCCAGTCTGCTGCGTCTGCAATATGCATATCCATAGCATATGGCTATGCATGCCCTTTTGTAGCAGTGCTGGCGGGTGAGGATAGGAGGCACCCACCACAGAGAGGTGCGTCCCGGAGCCCGCTACCCCCCCAAAACCAGTACTAACGACAAATGAAAAAACGAAAAACGAAATGACAAATTTTTGTGAAATTTCGCGAAAAACGGAAACGAGCCGAAACGGGCTGCCTCCGACACACGACAACTCGAAAACGTCATTTTCCCTAGTCGTGCCCATCTCTACTCAAAAGGTACATACCACAAAAGAAGTTGGATGTTCCCAAAGTGCTGTATCGAAACACATCAATAGGAAGAAAAAGGTGCACAAGCAACAGGGATGACCACAGCCTGGAGAGGATTGTCAGGAAAAGGCCATTGAAAAGTATTGGGGACTTTCACAAGGAGTGGACTAAGGCTAGAGTTATTGCATCAAGAGCCACCACACACAGATGGATCCTGGACATGGGCTTCAAAATTCGTATTCCTCTTGTCAAGCTGCTCCTGAACAATGTTGCTCAGTGGTCCAAAGTACTCTTTTCTGATGAGAGCAACTTTTGCATCTCATTTGGGAACCAAGGACCCAGAGTCAGAAGGAAGAATGGAGAGGCACACAATGCACGATGCTTGAAGTCCAGTGTGATGTTTCCACAGTCTGTGTTGATTTGGGGCGCCATGTCATTTGCTGGTGTTGGTCCACTGTGCTTCATTAAGTCCAGGGTCAACACAGCTGTCTACCAGATTTTGGAACACTTCATGCTTCCTTCTACACATGAGCTTTATGGGGATACTGACTTCATTTTCAAGCAGGACTTGGCACCTGCCCAGACTGCCAAAAGTACCAAAAAACTGGTTCAATGACCATGGGATTACTTGCTTGATTGGTCAGCAAACTTACCTGACCTGAACTCCTTAGAGAATCTATGGGGTATTGCCAAGAGAAAGATGAGGAACATGAGACCGAACAATGGAATGGAGCTGAAGGACGCTATTGAAGCATCCTGGTCTTCCATAACACCTCAGCAGTGCCACAGGCTGATAGTATCCATGCCACACTGCATTGAGGCAGTAATTGATGCAAAAGGGGTCCAAACTAAGTACTGAGTACATATGCGTGCTTATACTTTTCAGAGGTCCAATATTGTTCTACTTCCCTTCCTGTCTGATATTTCCAATCCTTGTGTAATTGATGCCATGTAATATTTTAATTTTCTGAGATTGTGAATTTGGCGTTTTCATAAGCTGTATGCCATAATCTTCACAATTATACCAAGGTAAGGCTTGACACAGACATATCTCGCTTTGCATGCAATCAGTCTATCTCACATATTAGTTTCACCTTTTGAGTTGACTTACTGAAATAAATGAACATTTGCACGATATTCTAATTTTTTGAGTTTCACCTATATATGCCTTATGTGCCTTACAGATGACTATGCCAAAACAAGGCATAATGTGCATGTCAGTATTTGGGGAATAAGCTCAATCAGAGAGCAACACCAAAGAGAAAATGACATGATTGTTGTGTTCAGAATGGAAATGAATACAATTATGTTTCTTTGACAGTATCCTCGGATTGCCAGAGACCTCAGTGCCTTGTGTGGAGTAGGGTAAGGGATAAGTGTATAGTTTTAAAAATCATCATCACTGACAGCTCTGTAGAATGTGAACAATCAGGCTTAAAGGATATAGGTAAAACTGCCAGGTTTTGTGTAGGGATATACCAATTTGTCGGTTTCACTTCCTAATTAGAGATGGGCATGACTTAGCGGTATTCCCGTTTCCGTTTCCATTACTCGTATCCGTTACTCTACGGAAACGGTAATGGGAATTACTCCGCCAGAATTTGAGCTCGAACCGACGAACGAACAATTTGGTCTGATTTGTTGTGCTCGTTACTTGCATCGCGGCGATTGCGCAATGCTAAGCGGCACAGAAAAAAAGTTTTTAAAAGTTTAAAAAAAAAGATTCCCGGCCCTAAAAGTAGGCGAAAACTGTCTGAGGGCACCTACCAGGCCAGAAGGGTGTTTTATTTGGGGGGGGGGTTCCCCACCCCCCTCTCCTTGGCTATTGCTACTGCTGCGCTGCTGGTACCAGGCTGGGAGGGCGCATCCATTTGCCATGCAATGCGGGGGATCCAAAATGGCGACCGCAATATTTTTTTTTTTAAATCGTTGCCCAAAACCCCACCAAAGCACCACAGAAACATGCGAAAATTAGCTATTTTAAATGCTTGAATTTTTACAGTAGCAGCAGTGGGTTTTTCTTGCAAAAAAAAGTCTCCGTTGATTTTATTTTATTTTATTTTATTTTATTTTATTTTATTTTATTTTATTTTATTTTATTTTTTTACACCTGCACATTCGCAATGATGGGAGTGGACCATGCAAATTTTCCACCAATCGCATGGCCACTTGGCCAGGTTGACCACAGAGACTTCTGGGATGTGCCAATCGGACATAAACAGCCCACCACTAATCGTAGCCCAAACCCGAACCCTAACCCTAAGCCTAACCCATACGCCAGTACACTGTCCTTCTAAGTGGGTCAGAGAGGCACCCAGAGGTGCACCCCAATACTCACCCTAACCTCACCCGTAACTAGCCTAACCCTAGCCCTTGCGCTAACCCGTCTTAACCCTAAGCCAGATCTACTTGCATTGCACTACATGCAAGTACGTGAGACACAGCGGTTGCAAAGAGTCTGCCAGTCCGTCACTTGTGGCTCTGGCTGACTCCTGCAGCTCCCTCCAGGAGCCCGCTACCCCCCCAAACCAGTACTAACGACAACAAAAAACAAAAAAACGAACCGACTAATTTTTGCAAAATTTCCCAAAAAACGGAAACAAGCCGAAACGGACTGCCTCCGACACATGACAACTCGAAAACGTCATTTTCCCTAGTCGTGCCCATCTCTATTCCTAATTCCATCTATTCTGTTTGTAAAGAAATGTGTGAATGTATCAAAACCAAACTGAATAGAATTCTTATCTCCCCCTTGTTAAACCTTTCCTTTCTCCTGGACTTACCATACAGAGATTCAGATTATGTATATGGAAATCTGAATGTTTTCACTGGCCATGCATTCCTCAAATGCTAACCACAGCATTAAGATTACTGCAGTTCTATATCAAGCTTGTTGCTGTCCTACCACTCCTTTCAATTGACAAAACAGGACAAAATGCATCTTGAACAACATCTGAAAGCTACAAGTGTTTGCCAAGATTATGTGTGATTACAGGATAAGGGTGGGTAGATCTATATCATTCCAGTTTTTTGTGGTAACTGTGAGTCTTCTTTGTGTGTCTGTTAATGGCACATTGATGCAGAGCTGAAGTCCAACTTGCCCATGAATCCTTCCACATCCATTTTAAGTCGCAATTCTAATTAGTCCTCTATTCCTGGAAGAACCATCATTAATTAACTATTTCAATGTTGCAGGTCAATAAAAAACCTATGGAAACATCACGCAGCAGTGGCGGTGAGTTTAAGTCCTTGGTGACGTCTCAGCCGGCCATTAATGCTTCATATGAAAACTGGGCTTTATTTTTTCTTCTCAGCTACACTTTCATCACCTATGATTAAGTGACACTATTTTAATCACAAAATGGATCTGTAGATGAGAGGAGTCGTGTGGAGATAGCAGTTGTAAAGATGGATTCAGGTGGGAGTGTTTAAAGCAAAAAAAAAAAAGTCTACTTCAGTATGCAGGATAGCTGGCACATTTCCTGTTTTCTGCCACTTTTAAAACACATTCCACCACTAACGAACTTGGTGGAAACTTGTATAACTGATTTGCACACTGATATTCATTTCAGGGCTGCCTAGATGCCCTAAGCATACCCAATCTCACCTGATTTCAGAAACTAAGCAGGGTCAGCCCTGGTTAGTACTTGGATGGGAGACAACCAGGGAATACCAGGTGCTGTAAGCGCCTGGAGTAGGAACTGGCAAGCCACTCCAGTATTCCTGCCAAGAAAACTCCATGGACATGGGTTCACAAAGGGTCGGTCATGACTGTAACGACACAACACACATTCATTCCAGATGCTGGCAGGCTATGCTATGCTTATAAAGGGCTTGGTTCAGAATCAGCCACTAGATGGCTATATAACCATCCTAATAATAACAGCAGTAAGGCCAAAGGAATACTGGAGCACTCTTTCTGATTCCCTTCCTATCTGAATCTTGCCCTACTACAGGCTTACCGTGAGGAGTTCCTTGCAGAATGGAGAAAGCTGAAACTGGATGTCATCCTATGCCCAGTCTTAGGTCCAGCATTTAATGAAGGCTACCCTGGGAAATTATTTGGTATTATCTGTATTATAATTATATGTAACATTCAAAATATTGGAAAACTACTGGAAAACAGTCACACGTTAATTGCTTATAAGCGAACAAATTTAATGAAGAATTCAAAGTCAGGCAGTTTATAAATAAAAATAATAAACAAACAAATCAATAATTTATAGTGAAGAGGGGGCATTTGCTCTTACTTCAGGCATGTCCAAACTTCGGCCCTCCAGATGTTTTGGACCACAACTCCCACAGTCCTTTGCCATTAGCAATACAGGCTTGGAATTCTTGGAGTTGTGGTCCAAAACATCAGGAGGGCCAAAGTTTGGGCTTGACTGTCTTGGTTGAAACAGAAATGTTCCTTTTTCTGTCTTGGCTAAGAGGAAAGAGGAGCAGACTCAGGGCCATCCAGTAAGTTTCAAAGCAACTCTTCTTGTGCCCTTCTGAGCTCCTATCAGAGAATTGTACTTTTTTGGTATGTTTAGGGTGGCTCAGGTTGGGTTAGCTTTCAGTGTGTGTGCTCACTAGAATCAATCCAATGCTAGCCTTCTAGTTTGAAATTGCCAGTATCGTGGAGTAGCCTAATAAGTGAGCCACTTCAGGATGCTGGCAAAGTAGTCCCTTCCTCTGCTCCTTGTCAGAGGAACAGGGGAAATGAATTTGTTTTACTATGTATGAACTGTTGCTGATGTGCTACATCAGTTATGAAAAACAATAGCCTTGTCTTCAAGGGACAGTCGAGAAACTGCCTGCAGTGCGGGTGGTTTCTCAACTTTGAGAAAAGGCAAAGAAAATATTTTTCATTTTTAAAAGAAACTGATGCAGTGCAATAGTCAATTATACAGTCAAGAGAAATTTCACTTCCTCTGCCCCTCTGTTGAGGAGCAGAAGAAGAGATTACTTTACCAATATCTTGAAGTGACTCACTGTTTAAGCCAGATTTTGATACTGGCAAATTCAAACTGGAAGCCTTGCTTTGGGTCAGTTCTAGTAATCACACAAACTTGAACTGATCCAAACCAGAACAATCCTACTCTCAAAAAAGTAAAAGGCTCTGACAGATTAGAGATGGGCACGACCAGGAAAAATGACATTTCGAGTTGTTGTTTGTCGGGACGGGTCTGTTTCGGGTCGTTTCCGTTTGTCGAGGAAATTTTCAAAAGTTTGTTGTTTCCGTTTGTCGTTTGTCGTTTGTGTTGGGGTTGGGGTTGGGGTTGGGGTAAGTGGGCTCTTGGAGGCACCTCTCTGGGTGCCTCTGACGTCTGACCCACTAAGAAGGGAAGGGAAGGGAAGGAAGGGAAGCGTTTCGCATTGCCACCGCGTACCATACATTTTTACATTATGTTAGGGTTGGGGGGTAAGTGGCAGAGGCACCTAAGAAGGAAAGCATACTGGCGTATTGGCGTACTGGTGTACAGGTTAGGGGTAGGGGTAGGGGTAGTGGGCTCTGGCTGGGAGGCACCTCTCTGGGTGCCTCTGTGACCCACTAAGAAGGGAAGCGTACTTGCATATGGATCTGGGTTAGGGTTGGGGTTAGGGTAAGGGCTAGGCTTAGGGTTATGGTTAAGGTTAGGGTGGGTTAGTGGGCTGCACCTCTGGGTGCCTCTGACCCACTAAGAAGGACAGTGTACTGGAGTATGGGTTAGGGTTAGCGTTAGGGTTAGGGTTAGGGTTAGTGGGCTTTTTATGCCCTCTGGCACATCCAGAAGTCTCAGTCAAAACCTGGCCATGCAATTGGTGGAATGGGTCCAAAAATTTGCATGGTCCCATCCCATGGCCAGCCCTTCATTGCGCAGGTGTAAAAAAATAAAAATAAAAATAAAATAAAATAAAATCAATGGAGACGTTTTATTGCAAGAAAAACCCACTGCCGCAACTATAAAAATTCAGGCATTTAAAATACCTAATTTTCAAATGTTTCTGTGGTGCTTTGTTGGGTTTTTGGACCACAATTTAAAAATAAATATTGCAGTCGCCATTTTGGATCCCCCCCACCGCATGGCAAATGGAGATGACGAGGATGGCCCCCCCAGCCTGGTACCAGCAGCCCAGGACAGGAGAGGGGGAGAAGGCCGGGGACCCCCCCAGAAACCACCCCTCTCTGGTAGGTGCCCTCACTGAGGCAGGCATATTTTCGCCTGCTTTTTTGGCCGGGAATCGGAGTTTTTTTTTTTAAACTTTTTTTCTGTGCTGCTTGGCATCGCGCGATCACCGCGATGCCATGAACGACAACGAAAAATCAGACCCAATTTTTCTTTTTCGGTTCGGGTTCGAGCTGGAGCGGAGTAATTCTCATTACCGTTACCCATTACGTAACGATAACGAGAACCAAAAACGGAAACGAGAATTTCGCCGCTCCGTGCCCATGTCTAATACAGATATAGGACTGCTTTGGAAGTTGATTCATTTATTCCAACTAAAATGTCATCTGACCACCATCTTTAAGAGCAAACCAGCCTATTCCTGCAGCAATAAAAAGAGCATGATAAGCATCCATGTAGTCAGCCTAATGGTATTCTTGATATGTAGCAATGCCTTTCTTACTTAACTGAAATTTGTATATATAGACAGATGTGTATTATTTATCACTTCAAAGTCCAGCATACTTTTATTATTCATATTTTTTAAAAGTGTTTGTTTTATATACCACTCCGTAGTGCTTAAAGCCCTGTAAGGATGGTTTTGCAATTTAATTATGCAGGCTAAACATTGCCCCCACCCCCAGCAAGCTGGGTGCTCGGAAGGACGGAAGACTGAGGAAACCTTGAGTTGGCTACTTGAGATTGTTCCCCAGGCCATGAGCACAGTTTGGCTGCAGTGCAGCAGTTGAACCACAGCACTACAAATCTCATTTATGTTGCCACTTTCCCTCAATGAATAACAGACAGTGCAGATGTTTCTCCTCCTGCCCCCTTTTTCCTCACAACAGAATCTGTGTCCCCTGGAATCACTGAGGGTTGCTGGATAGCACTTCTTTTTAGGCAGCAGTAGTTTTTGTTATTCCTGTTGTATACTATTGGAGAAATATTCATGCAAAAATACCAACGTAAGTCAGTCACTTTAAGAATACTTGCCCACTCAGGTTAATTATGGTGCATCCTAATTGATAGCTTGATTTTAACAACAACATGCTGCCAAGTCAATTCTGCCAAGACATTACTTTTTGTTTTCCAAAAGTACTGACATAAATGCTCATTTCCCACTCATTCAAATTTTGATGGGAACCCAATCACTTTATAACATACAGCCAATGATCTGGTTCAAGATGTTAAAGGTCCAGAAATGTACTCTCCCATCCCAACCTTGTACGATTATAGTATGTGATTACAATTAAAACCAAAGAGTGACCAATCATTCTGCTACCCTAAAACTCTTACAGAACAGGGCAATATTTACTGTCTGTCTGAATCAATACAACAAGACAAAACAAAACACAGAAGAAGAAAATGTGACTTACATTGTGAAGGATTTCCATTGTAGAATTGCTACTATAAATGAAAAGAGAGAAAAGACTTGTGTCATTGATCCAACAATGTAGCCTTGTGAAGCTGAGCAATTCAAATTTTGAGTCATGGGCAGTTGGCTTAATTTCCCTTTAAAAATGCTGTGCTTTGTCCAGCATTTTTTAAAATAATCATTGTATTTAGGCTTACACACACACACACACACACACACACACACACACACACACACACACACCATATGCCATTCTTTAATTAACAGTCTTTCCAAAGAAGCTTCCAAAGAAGAACTGAGATCCTTTTATTGTGTTTGTGTTCTTTCAGCGGCTACATCCTACACAAATTTGTACAATGTCCTAAACTTTCCAGCTGGCATTGTGCCAGTCTCCAAGGTCACCAAAGCAGATGAAGAAGAGCTTAACCATTACAGAGGGCATTACGGTGACCCCTGGGACAAGAGGCTGAAAGAGGTTAGTGCACCTGAGTGCAAATATCCTGTTGTTGGTGCTCTTGCTCCCTGAAAATAGCCTTTGCATGGCTTACACAACATCCCCCCCCTCTCTTTTCATCCCTCCATTTGCAGGCTGTTAAAGATGCCGTGGGCCTCCCAGTGGCTGTCCAATGTGTGGCTTTGCCTTGGCAGGAGGAGCTGTGCCTTCGATTCATGAAGGAGGTGGAGACCCTTGTCCACGAGACAGAAACAAAAAAAGTGATACATTATAATTCTCCCTGTAGCCAACACTGGAAATGGAAAGAACAAAGCAATCTAGCACAGTGAAGACTAGAACACCTCCCTAACTCATTTCCTATGTATTTTAATGTGCAGCACGGGACACAATAACATCTTATGTGTTGCTTATCCTTCACAGATAGGGTCAAGTTGCAAATTTTTTTAAAAATGCACTTTTTGCTATTTCCCATCCAGACACACATTCCTTCAAAGTTCAATGGCCAAGCAATTAGACTTGGAAATAAAGCCTGTGTTTACTCTCCACTGACCAATCACAAACGTCAAGCAAGGTAATTTGAGATGTGGGGAATAAAGCAAGTACGTACTAAGATACACTTTCCTCCTTAATGAAGCTCAGTTTCTAAAAATGTTCTGACTGTACTGTTTAGGTCTAAGTTCTCATGAAGAGCAAATTAAGCAGCAAGCCTTATTGTGCAGCCTGGTGATCAAATGCATCTCTATGCAAATTATTCCCTTCATATAAAAAAGGAACTCACTACTGCAAAGGCTGGGTCAGGTCTCCTTATTCTCAACAAGTGTTTCTATGCACGGGAATGTGATATATTTTGCTTTTGCACAGAGAAGCATTCTTCTGCATCTCAACCCATAAAAAGGCAGCTCCTCCATGGGTCTACCATTTCATCTGTTCTTTGTGAGAAGCAGGATGGACATTCTCACACAACCAGCCATCTTTGAATGAAAGATGGCAAGAGTGACAAGAGAGAACTTTTCCCACCTGGACAGACATTATGGAACATGTACTGTACTGTAGGCAGTGTAGGAGCAAGGCTGTTCAGGAAGAGCAATGGCTGTTGTATAGTCTCAGGTCTACACTTTCCCCTCTCTTTGCCTTTCCTGCATTATGCTTGCTCCACCCACTGATGCAACTTGGTAGACTGCAAAGAAATCCTCAGATACAGTGGAGTTAGTACTAAGTTGGAACATTTCCTACTGGCAGCAGCAACATACTGAACAATCAATCCATTGCCAATGGAAGTTCAGTGGCATAAATTACCACTGCAGTTTACATCATTTATACCTGAATAGGCTCCATAGATGTAATGGACCTAATCTACTTGCAACTGACTACTGGATTTTAGTCAATGTGCAAAAATCTGTTTTGCTATCTTTTCAAGCTCTTTATCACTCACTGGCAGTAGACATTTCTGCAAGTTGCTGTGGTGCAAGGTTTTCCTCACTTTAATGCATTCTCAAAGGCATTCACAGCCGGGATCCGATAGTTCAGTTCCCTGAGCTCCTTGCCATCTGAAGATGCCAGTCACAGAGTCTGGTGAAACATCAGGAATAAAAACTTGCATAACACTGCCAAACAGCCTGAAAAGCTCACAACAACTATTTTCCTCATTTCTTACTACTTGGCTAATGATGTTCCCTTGGTGTTCCCTCCAGTCATATCTTCTGCACAAAGGTTGATCAAGTTGCCTTTTGGGGACACCTCGGAATCCTCAAGCAAGCATGTCTTACACTTGTATGTGGACCAATGGGGACTCTTGGTCCTGCCCTCTCACCCACTCTTACTGTTTGTTAAAACAGTCATTCCTGGCTTTTAAAAAGCCCAGGGTGGGCTAAATGGTGTATCAGGGATCAAACATGGCCTTCAGAAGTTATCACTGAACATTTTCCTATTCTTTCTTTCTTTTCTTTTTCTTTTTTGCAGTGGAGTGGGTGCAGAAACTGTTCATAAAAATCTCTAAGACAAAAATAGCCCACAGGCTCAGCCAAGTTGTCCAGCCCTGCTTTAAGAAATTAAAGTGGAAAGAAGGTAGAAAGGCTCTGGCCGACGCCATATCCTTGACATCACATGTTGGCATCCTATGTTGTCCAGGCATCCTGAGATGTTGCAGCTATCCAAATATTATTGGACTGTAATACACGAATCACAGGAGAGCAGGGTTGAAGGGACTCCAGATGTCATCAGGTCCAGTTCCCTGCCCAAACAGAGAATTGCCACCTAAAGTATCTCTGACTGGTGGCCACTAAAGATGAGCACAAACTAATGTGTGCAGCTTTGTACAAGACACACCTTATGGCAGTGGCACCAGAGTTGCTTTGCATCCCCACCCTCACAGCCAGCTGGTCCGCTTACTTTTCACTGTACACGGCCAGGGTCCTCCTCCACAGCTGCGATCCACTCTGGATAAGAACTCGGGTTGCCCTTCCCTGCCTCTGCTGACAGATAACCACTCAAAGGAGGAGGCAGGACAGGGATTCTCCCTACTTAGCTGTTGAGTGGTCAGCTGCTGGAGGAGGCAAGAAAGGGCAGTCCAAGCTCCAGCCTGGGCTGGAGCTCCATCAGAGAAGGGGGATTCTGGCAACATGCAACAAAAACTGAATGGGCCGGCCAGTGTGTGTTTGTGTGTGTGTGTGTGCAGGGGGACACGAGGTGCTTCATATGAAGTGGCACAAATTAATTTATGCCCATCTCTAGTGGTCACCACACAGGGCACAATGCTTCTTAAAGTGGACAAAGCTATCCTGATGATGATCCTGTTCTAGCAATAGAGGAATCCTATAATTTGTGGTGGAACTTTAACATTTAATGTT
This sequence comes from Phrynocephalus guinanensis, assembly GCA_037367245.1. Lineage (NCBI taxonomy): Eukaryota > Metazoa > Chordata > Lepidosauria > Squamata > Agamidae > Phrynocephalus > Phrynocephalus guinanensis. Next base: position 60,766,303 of record CM074737.1, on the reverse strand, counting down.
ACATTGTGCAGATGCAGTTGCCTCTGGTCTTGGGCTGAAGAGACATGATATGGCATTCAGTTAATATAGGGAAACAAAATGTCGGGGTGGCAATTTAAAGCAAATGGGTCAGGAAGGATGATATGTAGCCTCAGTTCCTTGATGCTGGGGAATGGAATGGAGAGAAGGGCAACAAGGATTTGCAGCCAATACAAAGTGATGCAGCTTTGGGGCTGGAAGAGAATTTTAGCAACTCACTGATAAAGCTTGAGTAAGTAATTTTTTTGGATGACAACATCACCTCCCCAGGCAGCTTGGCTAGCATACTGAAGCAAATGTCTGAGACAGAAGGTGTTAGGATCACGACTTTTGACAAAAAATATAGATGGGGCATTTCAAATAAATAAACAAATCTGGGACAGACACATTAAATATTCACCATGATTACCAACAAGCTACATGGCAAATGACCATAGCAATGATGCCACTCACCTCCCCACCCAACGTAGATAAACCTGGGGCTCTGGAACAAGCACAAGGATGCACTGTGGGGGGTGGTAGTCATATTTTCACGTGACCCAGCAAACACTGGGCCGAATGGTGCTTATGCTCTAAGGACTAACCACAAAACAAAGCTGATGAAATGTATGACAAAGATGGAAATGGGTGTCCTTTATCAGCTGGAGGAGTAGTTTGCAAAACAAGTTGAATAAATGCATCACCTAAATTCATCACAGGTGTCTTAAAGTATTCTGAGTGATTCCACTGAGATCAGAATTACCTTTAATAATGTGTTCTTTTAAAGTGAGAGCTGATCCATGGGCTTGTTCTTACCTTTGTGAACATTGGAGACGGGCCCTGACACAGTTAATGAAGAAAACATGCCCTAATTGCCTCCATGGTGGATGGTAGCAAATGGTATTTTGGGTTCCATTTGCATAAGCTCTTCTTCCTTACATTTGCAGGCCTCATTTGTGTGCAAGCCACACAACACAATTGCCAATGCACGGTGCCCTTGTGGTTTCCAAACTCTTTTGTCTTGGTATGTTTCCAGACCAGTTTTGTGACAAGTTTTCTGTTTCCTGGCTTGCCGACCTTTCTAGTATGAAGAAAGAACGCAGCAATCTGACTCTTGATCAGTGGAAATAGTTTTGATTGAACCTGCTTGGCAGGTTGAGAATGTCTATGTGGGCAGGAATTTGCTCCCACTCTCTTGACCTTCCATGACTTGGAAAGATTATTGCTATTGATTGGGCAAAGGCTGTGATTTTACTGCTTTGCAATGAGGCCCAGCACAACAACACAGCAATAGATTAACTCTGGAGCTTTTTTAAATGATCTGGGAAAATCATACTTGCTGAACTGCGCACAACTAGGTATCAATGAATGAATGAATCAATCAATTAAATATTGAATTATTTACATGAGGATCCACCTCAGAATCTATGCTTCAAAGTTCCACAAAAAGAAAAAATATAGATCTTTCCTGTGACCGGATGAATCACAATATTTTTTTTAAAAAGGGGGAAAGTAAATAAATACTGTTGGGAAGGGGAGAGGTTTTTGTTTGTTTGTTTGTATTTACAGGTAGCTCTCTCATGCTGGGATGTGCCTTCTACACAGATGGCACTTAAGCACACATTGAATGCCACTCTTCAGGGAAACTTCAGTTGATCCCCACCTGTTTGAACAGGTGGAATAATCAGGCTTGAATCTGATTCCTTCTTAAGCACATAAACTCAAGTCCCAATGGGAACATGTTGAGAATTGTACAAAATGGAATTGTCTTAATGCAAGTTATGATGCAAGTTGGGAATGAGAAGGCAGAGTGGGCACACACCTGTGTAATTACATTCTGGCAACTAGTCAAGTCAGGTGACAGTTTCAGTCATGCTCAGTTGTCAATTTGCTGAGTAATGATTGCATCAGACGTATGCATTAAAACAAGACAGTTGTTCAGTGTGGTGTGGGATGTTGTTGGAAGAAGCAGCTCGTTATTCTGCCAGTTTGGATTCCCGGAAAGTTTGGACTACTGGACTATCTATCTAACTAATGAGGTATATGCCTGCTGATTCTGTTTTTGTTTGCTGGACTTATATATATTTTGTAAATACAATTCTTGGTGAAGGGAGTCACCTCTGTGTTTGCGTCTTTATTTAGCACTGCGATCTGGCTGTTAAAGTCCACACTTTACACAGTCCTTCCGCTGAGCATAAACCACTCTGCGACAGAACACCTCAATAAAATAATACCTCCTGCCATCCCCAAGGCACATACTCGGGCAGATAATTTAACACATTCCCCCAACATGTCTCCTAACCCATGTGTGATGTGATCATGTGATTTGTGAGACATCATATAAAGTGGTTATCTGCTCCTCATCTTCCTTGGGGATTTTTCAGCTTCACAGCTTATAGCAAACCCAGGCTGCTGTTCCTGCTGTCCATTTCACTTTGGCAAGATTTCACCTCTACCACACATTTGCTGATTTATTGCCCAGTGCCCTGGGTTACTTGGCCATTTTCTTCCAAGGCACCTGTGTGTGCAAAATACATGCACACAGGTAGGTACGGGTACATGTGCACACAGCCAGAGCTTGGAAGTGACTAATTACAAGCAACTAGATGATTACAATTTAGTCTTTTATTCAGTCATTAAGATACAACAGTGTTACCTTATGGTGGTAATTTGATGAGGGAAAACTTTAATTATGACATAATTATACATTTATAACTACTTTTATAGCTAAGGGGCGAGGTTGTTGCCTCATGAGAATTTGGTGGAGGAATGTTTCATCTTATTGCTTGTACTGCTGCTTTGTGCTCAGCTGTGAATATTGGTGTGATGATCAACCAAGTGGTAGGAGAGTGTGGTTTGTGCCAGAGACTGCTGCCTTGCAACACAAACATGTTTTAAAAGCAACTATGTTGTAGCTATTTAGTTCCATTTGAGAAACAGGAATCTATTACTTTTAAAATGCTGTAACTGCAGTGGTCACCAACTCCTCAGGTGTCTGATCAATAATTTTTGAATAAGAATGCCCCATGCCCTTCATGTACCCTTCAGAAGACAAGATGTAGGGTTTGCTGGAATACAGAAGGGAACAGGTGGCCCCCCTTCTGGCCATGAAGACTGCTGGCTGTAAAATATGTTGGAATGTCAAGGCAGAATTTCCCTGATGGCAGGCAAACAATGTGAAATCTGAGCGTCTCTGCCAATCACTGCCGGACTCCACTGGACAGATGCGTTTCTAAAAGTCCCTCACCCCTGAGCGCGCCAGCCTCTCTTCAGCAGCTGCTGGGGGTCGACACCTCCAGGGTGGGGCTAAGAGTCTCTACTCTCTTCCTCTTCCTTGCTGCCTTTGCCAGTGGATTCAAGGCACTCGGATTTCTTGCAGCTCCCCCCTACCTGAGAGCTGAGAGCAGTTTCCCCAGCATGGCTCTAGACAGGTTAAAGGAGCTGTATTCCGGGGCCGAGATTGATATCCGCATCGTCTCGGGAATCCTTTGCGGTTCTGCCACTGCCTTCTTAGTGCTGAAATGGGTCCGCCAGCAACGGGTTCAGAAGAAACTGGAGGAGGCCAAGAGGAAGAGAGCCCTTGGCTTCCAACAAATGGAGAAAGCAGCAAAGCAGTTTAAGCAGCAGGTGAATTTCTTTGCGGGATTTCACATCACTTGACCAAGCTTGGAGGAGGGGGGGTGCTTCTTTTGTCTGTCTTTCTCCACTTTAGGAAGCAGCAAGGATGTATCTCTTGCAGCCGTTCACTGGCTTTGCCATCTCTGCACTGTAGATCCTGAAACTCCTTTTTGTTTGTGTGCTCCGTCTTCCAGAACTTCCCAGTTGTCATGGCTATTGCCTCTGCTGGCTGATGGGATTCTGGAACCTGATGCACAAAGAAACCATTTTCTAACTGTGCAGCAACGGCTGTACTTTCTGATTGGCTCCATTGATTCCCCCTGCCCCAAGGTACAGCTATGAAGTGTGGTGATTTTCCACCCACCCGGCCCATGTCATTTTATAGTGATAGCACTGCACCTTGCCACATAACATCTATAACTTTCTTCTTTGGCTTCGAAGATCCTGCTTTGTTATAGTTGTACAGTGTTACCTTGTATAAAGGAATTAATTCGTTCCAAATGAAGTTATGTTGAGCAAATGTGCCTTTATATAAATTTCCCATAGGAATGCATTGAAAACTGAGTAATCCATAATCACAACAATTTTTATGTTGTACAGATTTGCCCCATAGCCGATTCTGTTAAGCAAATTTTCCCTATCTCCGGAATTTTTTATGCTATACAGATTTTATGTTATACAAACCGTTTGTTATACGAGGGTCCACTATATATCTAATAGGGCAGTACAAGACATATTATATTTTTTCCCTCCCAGTTAAGATTGTTTTGGAAAGTTTGTCTTGACCTAGATGCCCCATCTAACTTTAGGAGCTTGTTGACACTAAGGCATTCTTTGTGTCATGGAGAGGAGGGTATAATGTTGCCTCCTTACACCCTCATCCCAGTTACTGTACATTCAAACTGGCAATGTGAATGCAATGCAGCTGTCTTGGGCTCTGGTCTTGGCTGGCTGGTGACCAAGAATCCATCATGACAGATATGGTATTTGAGTTGACAACTACTGGCGGGTGCTAGTTCTCCATGGCAATTTTATGCTTCTCCTTCTGCTGCTTATTCCTTGCCTATTGGCGATCAGACCCCGCCGTCCTTATGGCCAGGGAAAGGCATTTGCCACCTTATAGGTCCTGTTAATGATTGTTTTAAAATGTGTTTTATATGCCTTTCCCCTTTATTTTATGATTGACTATTTTGTAAACCGCCCTGGGTACTGCAGTGTGCACTAAGGGGGAAATATAGACAAAAATAAATAAATAAATAAATAAATATAAATAAATAAAATCATGGCCACACAAAACCTGAATTCAGCAACTCTGGGCAATAAGCTTCTCTGCTTCCAAATCATTCTCCAAGGCTTTCCCACCGATCAAGTCTTTCTCCTTTCTCCTCTGGGTTTCCCACTCATTTTCCCTTGAATGATCAGCTGTAACAATCTGTGCTTTTTTGTTTGTCATTAAGATTTAGTTTCATGCTAGTTTCTGCTATGTTTTAATACAAGGATCAGCTTCTTCTTGCTCTGTGAGCAGGAGTGAGGAAGACCACTGGGCTGTTTGAGTGAGTGTTTGAAATGCCCATTACTCAGTTTAACTTCCTGTTCATGCTCAGTTTTTGGAAATGCAGCCCAGAACTTTCCTTGTTGCTGAGAAAAAACATTCCATGTTCTCCTTTTCCTTTCAGCTGCTTTTTATTCTAAACATGACCCCCGGTTATTTGTACATCAGCATACTCATATCATATCTGCTTTTGTCTTGAGCTATCATTGCTTGCTTAACAGGGCAGGAAAAAATTCTGCTCAGAGATCGGTTTTCATGGAATAAGCTGAAATGATTCAAGACTTCTGGCTATACAGCAAGCTTGGGCAACTAGCTAGTTAAGATGATTGGAAGTCACGGCTAATGCAAAACGTAGTACTGAGACTTTGGGCTGGTATGTGTTGTACAGACCCCATGATCCCTGATTTAAAACATTCCCATTAGCTTCCTATATGCTTCTGGGCGAAATCCAAGATACCTATAAAATTTAAATGGTTTGGGGTCAAGGGTTTGGAAAACCATTTCCTTCTGTATGAAGTAAACCTTTCTAAAGCTTTTAAAAAGTCTGCTACACTCCTGACCGTTCCCAGTACCTGGAGTGCATAAGGAATCAAAATGGGTAGCAATTTCAGACAGAAAAATAGTATACCTTTTCTGGGACAACAAATCCCAGGATACTGTGGTACTGTGACAGCTGGAGCAAAACAACAATATAACTGCCTTTTGCCATCTCTGGTAGCCATATGCCACTTGTAGAACTCTACCTTGAATTCCTTTTGCTGGCTTTTAAATAAGTTTAACATGAATTGTTGCATGTCGCTAATGTTATGGTTTTATTACATATATATCCAGTGTGGCATAGTGGATAAGAGTGATGAACTAAGATTCAGAAGACATGGGATTCAAATCCCCATTCAGTGAAGGAAATTGACTGGGTCAGGCTGGTATAATACAATTGTAAACTCCCTCAAGTATGTATTTAATGGTAGGTTTAAATAATTCAGAAGCACATTCAATAAATAAATAGACAGGAAAAGCTTTCTGCAGATGTTGTCATCAAGCCACTCACTGTTCCATCATAAGAAGGAATAGCTAGTCCACCTCAGACCTATACGGCTTATGTGAAAGCACATTGTCTCAGTAAAGCAAGATGGCCGTGTTGTCTGATTCTCATATGGGATAGGTGGGCATTCCAAACACTGGCAAATTCCATTTTACATCAGACCAAGCCGCTTGGGCCAATGGAGAGATATAATGGGAGTGGCAGTTCGTCAAACCTTTGGAAGCCAGAAGGTTCTCCCCTTGCAGTCTATCAAATACAAATAATGCAGGAATATGACTGCATTGTGTTTCCTCTGTGTTGCAGAACCCAGGAGTGAAAGCAGCTTCTATTCTGTCTCTTTCTCTTGTGGAACTGAGTGCCAAGTTGAAAGATGGTAGCTTGACTCCAGAAAGTGTCCTGTATACGTATATCGAAAAGGTAAATCTAATTTCAGTTTATATTCCAAAGGCAGGATATATAATGCTTTTAAAGCCTCAGCTCTTTGTCTCTGTGGAACCACAAACCCTTTATAAACTACAAAGTGTGATACTGGAAAAGTTAAATGGCTCACTTTATGTGGCTTTATGGACTTTATGTGGATATAGCCAAACAGTTACTGTGATTAGACATGGGCACGAATAGAAAAAATGACGTTTCGAGTTGTCGTTTGTCGGAACGGGTCTGTTTCGGGTCATTTCCGTTTGTCGTGAAATTTTTCAAAAATTTGTCGTTTCGTTTGTCGTTTGTCGTTTCCACCGCGTGATTTGACTTCCCAGAGCATAGGGGCGTCCCGCAATCAGGGCCGGCGCTAGGTGTTTTTGCGCCCTAGGCGGCAGGCGGGGCGGGGAGGCGGGCGGCGGGGGAGGTGCAGGTGGGCGAGCGGGCAGGTGGTGGCCACGGGCGGGCAAGTGGGCGGGCGGCGGCGCGGGCAGACGGGCGAATGGGCAGTTAGGATATCACTTAGGATAGAGGTTCTGTTCTTGGCTTGCACCCCAAATGTGTGTGTGTGCAAGCAAATTGAAGTTGGGAAAATAGAAAATAAATGGTAGTATATAATATATTTTTAAAATAAATCCACACCTCCCACTCCCAGTCGAACCTCCCCCTTTATCCAATACCAGAAAAAATCCTCACAAACCGCCAGAGAAGAAATAAAGAATAAACTGCTATTCCCTTCAGCAGACAAAACTGCAGGGAATCAAAGAAATTATTTTCTAAATTCAGTTCCCTCCCTGCCTGCCTAACTTAAATCCTAAAGCCTCCAGCCTCCCTCCTCAATCTCGATCGGATCACACCAGCACCAGCAGCCAGCCCTCCTCCCTCAAACACATCCATACACCCGACCCGACTGCGATTTCTGGAAGGTGCCTCGGCTTTTCATGCCCCCCGATACATCCAGAAGTGTCAGTCAAAAACCTGGTGATGCCATTGGTGGAATGGTTCAAAAAAATTGCATGGTCCCATCCCATGGCCAGTCCAAATGGGCAGGTCTAAAAAAATAAAAAATAAAATAAAATAAAATAAAATCAATACGACGTTTTATTGCTATAAAAAAAAACCACTGCTGCTACTATTAAAATTCAGGCATTTAAAATAAATAAATTTCACATGTTTCTGTGGTGATTTGGTGTGTTTTTTGACCACGATTTCAAAAGAAAAATTGTGGTCGCCATTTTGGATCCCCCCCACCGCATGGCATGGTGAGACGACAAGGATGACCCCCCCCCCAGCCTGGTGCAAGCAGCCCAGGACAGGAGAAGAGGGGGGGAAAGGCCGGGGACCCCCCAGAAACCACCCATCTGGTAGGTGGCAAAGCCTCAGGCAGGCATATTTTCGCCTGCTTTTTTGGCCGGGAGTCAGGGTTTTTTAAAAAAACTTTAAAAAACTTTTTCTGTGCTTTGCATTGCGCGATCGCCGTGATGCCACAAATGAAAACGAAAAACCCGACCAAATTTTTCTTTTTTCGGTTCGAGTTCGAGTTCTGACGGCTTAATTATCGTTACCATTTCCGTTACGTAATGGAAACAATAACCAAAAACGGAAACGACAATTTCGCCAAGTCGTGCCCATGTCTAACTGTGATGATAGGCCTGAATCAATGGAGGAGAAGATAGTGCCTATGCATCATATGCCAATCTAGAATTTCTGTCTAGAATTTGGAATAACTAACTGCAGTCTGCAGCTTGCATTAATTATCTCATTATATTTTCAGAATTGTCCTAGTTGTGGAGTTAATGGGAATCCCCCATTCTCATCTCTCTTCCTGTATGTGGCGCATGTAATGGACTGGTGCCTTTGAAGCACCATGTGATTCAGAGAGTTATTTTCACCTGTGATCAATTTATTATAGCTCCCAACAGCTAAGCTACAAGGACTTCCATTTTTGGACCTCTTTGGTTTTCAGACTTGAGAGGCACAGGGGCTGTGAATCAAATGAATGGAGTGTTTGCTTGGCAGCTGTAAGGCACAGGCTTAAGAGCACAAAAGTATGGGCCTTCATCTGGTGCTGGGAGGGGGAAGTAGAAGGTTAATCACTCAAGGAATCTCTTTCTGTGTGTGTGTGTGTGAGAGAGAGAGAGAGAGAGAGAGAGAAGGGGATGCAAGATAGCCTAGCCAGTGATGTAAGCAATTTCCTGATTTTTCACTGAGGGAATCTTCCAGTAGAAGACAATTATCCAGTGAAGTTGAGCAGTTCAGCCAACTGGTTTACAGATGCCAAAATAGCTCTTCATTCTTCAACCTGGCTGTCAAACTGCTTAGAAAATTACTGTGGTATTACAAATTGGTCTCCCAACCAGTTATGTGGAAATCATTTCTAAAACTGAAGGGAAGTCTGCCGTTTTAATCCACAATATGCTTATTGCTCTGTACACTTTCTCTTCCACAGGCATATTTAGCTAATAAAGCATTCCACTGTGGTATTTACAGTGTTGCTTCTGAACACAATTCTGCACATGATGCCTTGATCATCATGAGCAAAGGAACCAGCTTTGTTTTCTACAGTTAGAAGTTGCTGCACAGTGGATGGCCATCTTGTCTGATACCAAGTCAGAATAGATCATTATTGGTTTTCATCTTGGAAATTCCCTAAGTACTGTGATTCAGCAAGCTTATATCCTGTGTGTTAATCAAAATTAAACATAACATATGCAGTGCGGAAAAGAGACCTCCATAATGTCCTTCTCTGAACAGGTGGAATCATTGCCCTGACACTTAAAAGTGAACACACTAACTCACTTTTCTCATCTGTGTTTTGCTCACACCAAGGCCTTAGAAGTCACCCGCCAAATCAACTGCGTGACAGACTTCCTTCCAGAGTGTGAAGAACAGCTCCAAGAAGTGAAAAAAAGGGAGAAGGGTTTGCTTTATGGAGTCCCTGTCAGCATCAAGGAAAATGTTGCTTGCAAGGTAGCTTTTACCATTATTCCTCGTGCATCACAGAGGAAATGACACATCCAAATGAGTGAATGAATCAAGAAAAGTATTAGTAAAAGTGTGCTGTTTATATACTGTCTCATAGCCTTAAAGCATTATCTGGGCAGTTTACAGATTATGCGCTCTACACATTATTCCTCCCCCCCCCCCCCCTGTGACCTGGGTACTCATTTTATTGACCTTGGAAGGCTGAGTGAACCTTGACCCAACTACAGTGGTACCTCTGCTTACGAGTTTAATCCATTTCGAATGCATGCCCATAAGTTGAACAACTCATAAGCAGAGCAGCCATATCTAAAAATAAAAATAAAATAAAACATAAATTTAAAAAATGTAAGTAGAGCTCACCACATCTAAAATTTGTAAGGCAGCAGTTAAAACACCAGTGGTTTCCCATTCTTAAGTCAAATTGCTCATACGTAGAACTGCTTGTAAGCAGAGGTACCACTGCACTGTACCTAAGATTGAACCCTGGGGTCATGAGCAGAGTTTGACTACTAAACAGCAGTTTAGCTACTGTGCCACAAGGCTAGTATCTTCATTTGCTTAAAACTCAATAGTTCCCAATCTTGGACTGCAACTCCTAGAAAGACTTGTCCAGCACAGATAGTGGTGAAGGCTTTTTGGAGTTGCAATCCAAGAACACCTGGTTGGGCAACACTGGTTAAGATCACACAACTAAATCAGATTTTTTTAGGTAGACCACTGTAACCATTTGCTATGCTCTGATGACCAGCTTCAGCTCTGCTCTTCTTCCACCATGTGATCTTATTTGATTTCAGAATGGATATCTGCAATTAAGAGTGACTTCAGACATATATTTAAGAAAATTCCTGCAAAAACAAATAGAATTTCCAGTAGGAACAAACTTAATTTTCTTAAATATATGTCTGAAGTCACTCTTAATTGCTGAAATGTTATGCTATGTAAAGGGCATCTATTACATACTTATAGCAGTTCAATGGCTCCCATGACTTGATTCTAATGAATTTGTAGTCTAGGAAGAAATTTAGAATTATCTTTAGTAGTTCATATGAATGCAGGAGAGCTTTCCAACAGACAATTCCAAACCTCTTACAAAACTGCAAATTACAGGATTTTATAGGATGGAGCCATGGCAGTTAAATTGGCATCAAATTTCTGTACAGTATATATAAACACACTACATTTTGTCAGGTGGGTGAGAAGTGGACAATAGAATTAAAAGGAAACCAACAAGTCTATTTCTCTTGTTCAAGGGCTACCCCAACACACTTGGTTTGGTGAAATTTCTAGACTGTCCTGAACAAGAGGACTCTGTAATAGTGAAAGTGTTAAAAAAACAAGGGGCAATCCCATTCGTGAAGACCAACACATCACAGGCCATATTAAAGTAAGTGTTTGTTCTTTTATTGAAAATGTTTACTCTGTGCAGTTCTTAAAGACATAAACTGGGTCTCCTCTGTCCCAGTAAGTTTGCCCTTTGGAGAGTCTGTAATAGTAGTATCTTTAGTAGTAAGATATTACTACTTGACCCACAGAAATTAAAAGGAGGTAGAGCTTTTTCTGTCACATTGGCTGAGATACTGTTGTGCAGTTCCACATATGCAGATGGTCTTGGATCCAGCTTTATCCCTGGAAGTCCAGGTGATGGCCATTTCCAGGACTGCATTTTTCCATCTTCAGCAGATTGCCCACGTTCGCCCGTACCTGGTCGAGGTTTCCTTGAGGGCAGTTGTGCAGGCGCTCGTGATCTCAAGAATAGATTGTTGCAACACTCTCTACGTGCAGTTGCCCTTGACCTTTATTTGAAAACTTCAGCAGGTACAAAATGCAGCAGCGAGACTGGTGGTTGGTGCGGGCAGATATGACTGCATCACCCCAGTTCTGGCTCGCTTGCATTGGCTGCCCATTGTGTCTTGAATAGGGTTCAAGGTATTGGTTTTAATTTACAAAACCCTCCATGGCTTGGGAGCTGAATACCTGGCAGAGCAGATCTTCCAAAGGTCAACTGAGACCCGACCCACCAGAATGTCGCAGGCACTCTCACTTTGGGTGGCCATGAGTAGGGAGGCTAGGAAATTGGTCACCTGAAACCGAGTCTTCTCTGTGGCTGGCCCCTTGCTCTGGAACAATCTGCCAAGTGAGTTGTGCTTAAGACTCTGCTTTTTAGGGCGTTTATACACGACCCCTAAGCTCCGCTGCAAATGGCTGCAAGCTCCGGAGCTTAAAAATGTTTCCCCACCAGCTCCGGAGTTTGCAGACAATTAAGTGTGACCCCGCCCACTTTAGCGCGACCCAGAGCACTTTTCTTGTACCTTCTCTTTGGAGGTGAAAAATCTTTGATGTGGTGCAACGATAGTGATTGCGGGGCTCTCCTCGCTTCTGTTTGCTGCTTTTTGGCTCCCGCCCCTTTAAGAGCTACTTTTACAGAGACGAGAGGCAGAACGAGGTGAGCGGCATGCTTTTCTTTCTCTTTTTCTCCCTCCCTCACTCAGCCAGCAACCAGGAAGTGCGGAGGGGGGTGGGGACAGAGGAAGAGCTACGAACCCCTAAGATCTCTGGTCCGAATTTAAGTGGCCAGCGGATCTTACGGGTCATGTAAAAAGGCCCTTAGAGAGACATTTGGCAACCTTTAGGGGTTTTTTAGTTTTGTTTTTTTTTAATCTGTACCACCGAGTATTTTTATCTCTTTTTCATTTGTTGTATTTTATGTTTCTTTTCGTTTGTTATTGTTCCTGTTAACCACCAGGAGTTCCTTCGGTAAGATAGGCACTATAGAAATATATAAACAAATAATAATGTAATAAATAAATAAGGTGAATGACTTTAGAGTGGCCTTGCTACCAGATGGGCAGTATAAAAATCTAATAAGTACGTATGTAAATAAATAGATACTCTTTTTTAAAATTCACAAACAGAAGTGAAAATGGGACAAAATGTATTTATATCTACCTAAGCTTAAAGTAAGAAGTACAGGGATACTGTACTGATTAGTCTCTGTCTAGTAAATATACCTTTCATCAATATAAATGGACAGTTCATTATTTTAAGCTCATGTCACTTAACACTTGAATAACTTTCACACTCATGTGAAGAGCAGGTAGCCATCATTGTTCTTGTGATTCCTGGAATTTGTTTGTCACCATCTTGTTCATTGCTGGTCTCAAATTTGTGTAGGAAGTTCCTTAAGGAAGCTGTTGCCTTTCTCTTTGTGAACTGCATGCCTGATCAAAGTCTAGCGTATGCTAGAAAGAACCTTAACTAACAAGTCCCTTCCCATCCTACTCAGCATTGATTGTGGCAATACACTCTTTGGACAAACCTTGAATCCTTTCAACCACAAAAAAACCTCGGGAGGCTCCAGCGGAGGAGAAGCAGCACTCGTCGGAGCAGGAGGCTCAGCTCTTGGGATTGGGACAGATGTGGCCGCAAGTATCCGTGTACCATGTGGATTTTGTGGAGTCTGTGGGTTCAAACCAACAGGCTATAGGATTAGGTAGGTGTCACAGGTTTGGAATACATGAATAATATTGCATGCACACAACTCATTTTCCAGGGCCTTATGCAGTGCTCAGCATTTACTATGACCTTTGCCCTGAAGTTCTACAGCTTGTCCAAGGCTACACAGGCTGGCTCTTCTCCACAGCCAGGTATTCCTGCTCACTAAGCTACATCAATCGTGTATAGTCAACTGAATAAAAAGGAAGGACTGTATTTTAAAAACAAAACTGCAGGCATTCAGAATTTCTTGATGCAGGTTTTCTACAACCTGTATCAACCTGTTATTTCAAAAAGCCATAGTTAACCAGCTCTTTGGATTGTAAACACAACTCCTGCTAATTAGCATAATATGCTATTTGGCAAGGCCCAGAAGCTACTAAACTAGAGATATAAACCTGGAAGTTGAGTCATGGCAACTGGACTTCTTCCTTTTTTGAGAGATAGAGAGAGATAGAGAGATAGAAATGTTTCGCTGCTCACCCAAACAGCTTCATCAATCTGATGAAGCTGTTTGGATGAGCAGTGAAATACAGTATTTCTATCTCTCAAACAAAGAAGGAGCCCAGTTGCCATGACTCAACTTCCAGATAAACTCACCTGGAAGATATAGAGATGGCAAACCTATTTTGAAAACGGAGGTCACATTTCCTTAGCAAAAGTGGTGATGGGCCTGATCTCATAGCGGGTGGTGATGGAGACCAAAGTGGGTGGGGACAAATCCAAATCCTGCTACCCCTTCTTCTACATCACTGTCTTCTTGTTGAGACATACATAACCCCGCCCATGCACACTACAACCTCATCCAAATGCCATTTGCTCTTAGAATTTCTCTATGTTCCTTCTAACATGCACAGATAACAAGCAACCAGCCTGCGCATCCCATTTATCTGTACACATTTGAATGTGCAGTGCACCCTTACACACAAAAATGTACAGTACTTACACATCCATTTGTACACACACAGGCAAATACACATATCTTCCACATGGTGTCAATATTACACAAGTGTGTGTTTCAGAGCACATGTACCTGTCTCCAAAGGATTAAGGTGCATAAACATGGCTGCTGCAATATGAACTACTTTAACATACTATTGCCTGTCGGTGTCCAATATGGTTCCCCTCTTCCAGGGGACACAGTCATTTGTTTCATTTTTCCTTTAAATCCCATCTTTTCCTTCTCCACATCCCAGACTTTTGTGTATGCCACAAGGAAGTGTTGTGATTTCTCACTTTTAGGGATGGGCACGAAACGAAAAAATAACGTTTTGGTTTTTCATTTTTCATTGCGGGTCCCGTTTTGGTTTGTTTTTGTTTTTTGTGAATTTTTTGAAAAAAAGTCATTTTGTTGGTTCATTTATTTTTTCGTTTTTACCCATTTTTTGCGTGATTTAAAGCATTTCCACGTGTGGGCATCCCCCAACGCCCCAGACCAAAGGGAAAACACTAAAAGAATGATGCTGGCAGAGACACAGTATAGACTAGGTACGCAGGGAGGCTGCAAAAGCAGTGGTGGGCATTGGCCAGAGCGTAAGACAGCTGCAGAGTGACTGCACTGCGGGGCAGGGGAGGGTACTCACCGAGAGGTACGCATGCACACAGGGAGGCTGCAAGAGAAATCTCTTCTTTCTCCCCCCTAAGAGCCAGGCTGCAGCCAGCAAAAACACAGAGACACACGCCTGCCTGGCTGGCCTAAAGTAACGAGTCGAAGAGATAGCAACCCCACCCTAACTCCCACTGCAGACTGCAAGGAAGACGGGGGCTGCCAAAGCTTTTTATGCCCTCTGTGGATGCCACACCTACCCAGTCTGCAACCTGGGCATGCTATTGGTTGAAATTGTCCAAGAATTTACATGATCCCATCACATGGCTTGTATCCATTTTGTGGCTGGCATCCATTTTGTGTCATCCTTAAAGGGAAAAGAAAAATACATTGCAATGGGAGAAAGACAAAAACAAATGCTTTAAGGACCCCAACCCCCTGGTAGGTAATAAATAATTATCACTGCATTTTTACGGATGTCCAGGGTCTTTTAATACCCAAGAAATCAATATTAGTCATCTGGGAGCCATTTTCGGTCGATGTCCCCTAACTCCCCCTTAAAGGAAAAAAATACAGCGATCTGAGAAAAGACATAAATGCACATTTTAAGGACCCCCCCCGGTAGGTATTATCAAGCAGAATAAATAATTATTGCTGGGTTTTTACAGATATTCAGGATGTTTTTTTAACATTTAAAACAGCTCATTTCATCGTGCATCACCATTAACGAAAACAAAATGTAACAAACTTAATTTTCGTGGTTCTGTTCGGTTTGTTCCAATTTCATCGCCATTTTTGTTATTCATTTCGTTATGTAATGAAACGAATAACGAATAACGGAATGTTTTTTTTTTCATTTCGTGCCCATCTCTACTCAGTTGTGAAGAAATAGATTCCATTGGTGTGGTTTTGGCATCCGAACAGAGTGCTGGCCTGAGATCAACTGACTCTTAGCTCTGCAAAAATTCCAAACAGTATACCCCTCAAGCAGATATCTATAAGGTCTTCTCACCTTGGGTGAATGGAGGAGAATGCTGACTCTTTTTACAAGTATTAGTTAAACTTTCTGAGTTCTTAGAAGGATACACAAGTCTTCCAGGATATTTGGTTATATAAGTAGAAGATGACTGAGGAGCGGCTGGAGACGAAGGAGAAGAACTGTATTAGTAGCATAACTCTTAACTTCTGGACTAAAAAAGTGGGCTGTGCCACTGAAAGTATTAAACACGGAGAAGGTCCAGAGCCTGTTTTCACTTAAAGCTCAAATCTCTCTGCAAAATTGTTGTTAGTTCTGGTCTAAATTCTAAGAAGGAAGTGAAATTGTTTGAATCCCCAGTGTATGCAAGCTGCATAGTTAAAATATCCACGATCTTCTTCAGTCAGGGAGGATATCAAATATCTCCCTAATGTTTATGCCTCTACAGAAGTGAGGGAGATAATTAATTAAAGATAACGAAAAGTGCTTGTAACATTTGCATATGGAGAAGAAGAAAAAATAAACAGAAGGTTCTCTGTACTGAATTTCCAATGGTTTTCCAATAGCTTGCAGCTATTAGTAACATCCTTTGACACATGTCACTTGCATTTCATGGCTTGGTCTCTTTGGCTCTCACTATCATTTGGCTTTTCTCCATCATTAATTTACTTTTCTCATTGGCTTTTCTGCAGCGACAAAGGTGCTACCTCTCCAGTAGCTGGAATGAATTCAGGTGAGCAAGTCTCTTGCTGATAAAAAACAAGGTAGGGCTGAAACTGTTACTCAGTCACGGGAAAGTTCAAAACAAGTACTGAGTCCTTTCATGAATATCATGGCCTCCTGATAAGCAATCTTCAGAAATTGCTCTCTCTCTCTCTCTCTCTCAATCCTAAATACCCTTTTATGAAAAGACCAACTTTCAATCTTATTCTCTTTGTGATTGTTACCCCTCCCCCATGAATTCTAGCCATAATTTTAAAGCATTGAAGAACTATGGAAAATTTGCAACAAACAAACAAAAACCTAAAACTAATACGAATACTAATACTAAAACTAAAAGGAGAAAATCGTGGTATTGTTTTTCAATAACTAGGATCTTCACTATGCATGCTGTTTCAAACATTTCATTTCATTTGTGCCTAGGCAACCATTAGTCCTAAAATGTGCAAGAGTGTGTGGCATAAAGACTGAAGATCAGGTGAAATAATGCATGTTTTCACATGCAGATATGCATATGCTCACAGAGGCAATCTGTTAGACCCAAACAGAAGTAATAACAGAAACTGCTATAGCACTCTCTTAACATCCTCAAAAGCACTTTTCTTATATTAGCTTACTAATCTTACAATAGCTTGCAAAGAAGGCCAACATCATTATCTCACATTTTAGGAATGCATAACAGCACATGTCAGAAAAACTTTAAAAAAATAGTTTTGATGTCAACTCCTAAAGTAACCTGGCTGAGAGTTCTAGGAATTGGAATATTAAAAAAGTAATTTTTCTATGGATGAAACTGAGTATCATGCAGGTACCCAGCGAGTTCTTAATTTTAAGGCCAAATATTATCTGGGGGCATCTGAGAATGAGCCTCATTCACCATGATGTGTCATTGGGAACAGCTGCATGTGTTTGTTTAACTCCTTGAATGATTTATCATGTACAGTCGGGCAGTTCTGTTCAATATCTTTAAAGCTCTATTCTTCCCAGACTCACCACAGTTGTAGCCACTAACACTGCTCGAGAACAATTTGTTGCATGATGCAGGTTTCAAATACGAAACTTAGTTTTTCAATGTGTTGCAGAATTCAGGTTGAAGATACCAACTTTGAACTGGTATTTTAGATTTGTTGTATAGGTCTGATGTAATCGTAAACAGAGACGGGGATAATTCAAAAATTGTGATTTGTCATGATTTGTGATTTATCAGGGCTGATAAATGAATGAATCGATGAACTGATGAATTTCCAGTGTAGAATTGACAAATTGACAAATCAAATAATTTGTAAATTTCTAATTTGCTATTCATCAACCCTGTCAAATTACAAATCACGACAAATCACATTTTTTGTGATTTGTGCTCATCTCTAGCAATCACTAATAAAATTCTGGTTGTTATGGTCTCACAGTGTACTGTAAGATAATTCTATTAAATGTCCATACAGGAAAATTGAAGATTTGGAACTCATCTTTCTTAAAGTTGCTGCCGGATCACACTCCTTCTTATAGTAGTAGTTCTAGAAGTTTTAGTAGTTCCTTCCCATGTAACACACACTGCTGCTTGCTTCCTCACATTCCGAAGTTTTTCTCTTTTGTTCCAGTCACCTCTGTGACAGGTCCAATAGCAAAAGATGTGGACGGTCTTGTTCTCTGCATGAAGGCCCTTCTGTGTGATGAGATGTTTATGTTGGATTCTGCAGTGCCTCCACTCCCTTTTAATGAGGAGGTAATGCCACTTGTTTCATGGATAATCCAAAGTGTTGTGCTTATGCAAATTGGTGTTTGTTTTTGTCTTCCTGTTTCCATTATGTATACGTGAGCCCCTCTATAGACTTCAGCAGAGTATCCTTAAAAACAGCATTCCCAAACTTGGTTGACCAGTGTTCAAAAGGCCATTTCATACTTCAAATGGTGGTGATACTGAGAAAGTCCTCTTCTGAAGACCTTAGTGCAGTGTTGGCAAACCTATGGCATGGTGCCAAAGGTACCACTCAGAGCCCTTTCTTTGGTCACCTGACATTGGCCCTTCATAGCCACCTGTATTCAGGTTAAATTGCTGAGACCCCAGTATCCACTGGGGATTGATTCCAGGCCTTCCCATGGATAATGAAAACCATGGATAAGAGAGAACGCCTGCTCACCCATCCCCAAACTGCTGTTTCCTGACAGTAGCTTGCTTTATGACTGCTGTTTTGAGACAGTAGCTTGCTTTATGGCCACTGTTTGTGACAGAAGCTTGCTTTACAGATGCTATTTGTGACAACAGCTTGCTTTACAGCTTGCTTTGTGGCTGCTGAATTATTTAATTTTTTCCTCTGCCACCCTTGGATAACTGAATCAGTGGATAATGAATCAGTAGATACGGGGGTCCTACTGTATTGGCACTTTGCAAAAAATTAGTGGATTTTGAATCACAGTTTGGGAACTCTAAAATATTCACCATCACTGCCTTAGTATATATGAGCTTCTCTATGGGGAGACCTCTCGTGTGTTATTCCTTATTGAGCTGTGAAAAATAAGCACATCTCAAGATTTTCTTTTTAAGTTCTTGACCTGGGGACTGGCACTAAATGAAGATTGAATTCATTGCAGATTTACTCAAGTTCCAGGCCCCTTAGGATTGGATATTATGATGGAGATGGTTATTTTGAGCCATCTCCCAGCATGAGACGGGCTGTGCAGGAAACCAGAAAATTCTTACAGGAAGCAGGGCATACGGTAAGCTCTGTAGTTGTGAAGTCTTGTTTCTTCTGTTGTCTTCTTTTTAATTCATAATAAATGCATTTAATTTATTTATACTTCTTTAATTTGATCAAGGATTCTATAACACATAGATGCATAATAAGAAAAAAACCGATCATGCACAATCAGTGCAGATTATTATCAAGGGCATTGCTGCATCATCTGGGAAAAGAAATTTGTAAATTACTAGTTGTTGGTAAACAAGAAATGCTGCCTTTAAATATTGACATTGCATTTTTCACTCAGCTTATACCCTTCACTCCGCCTCGAATTGATTTTCTGGTGGACGAGCTCTTCACCAAAGCTCTGTATGCTGATGGAAGTTCCACATTAGTTGAAAAATTGTAAGTAAACCCCAGAACATTTTAGCAAAGAGCAATGGGGTGATTATAGTAAGTTTCCTAAAGCTTTTGTCTATCTTTCTTTGCTAATTTAAAACTACAGAATGAATCTGAAATTCCCATTTGAGATTGTAGATCAGAGAGGTAGATCTGATCCGGGATTCTGCCACCCTGCTCTGTTTTCCATTCTAGGTAGATTTCTTCTGAGCTTAGAAAAAAAATAGAGGGGATGCTGTGTGTGTGTGTAGGGGGTAGGGATGGGTGTGAGACAGACAATTCAGATCTAGTGCTGCAGATCAATAGCCCTCTCAATCCTTGCCTGTGTCCCAGGGATGAAGGTGAATTTAGAGGACATGTCAGCATGTCCACCCCATTGCTTACAATGTGAAGGTACCTAATATCATGTCAGGGGCAAGTCCAATGTGTAGAGGCAGAGTGCAAAATTGGTTCTGCTAATGCTCCTACAGTGCAATAAAAAGTCCAGGAGACCTTTTGAATGAACAGAGCATCTGAAAGAAAACTGCTCCATCGTCTTAAGGGTTGTTCGAGGCTACAAACAATATTACATAAAGAAGCAGAGTTGCTCTGATGAACTTCATAACTGAGCAACTATACATGCAAATGAAATCTGTTTGCCTCCTGATAATGAATGGCTAAACAAAGGAAGCTAATTTAAAACATAAATAAGTGAAAAAGCATCTCCAATGACAAAGAGACGTCTACCAAGAGTTTAAGAAATTTTCCTGTTTTGACAGTACGATGTCTGTATCTTCTGGTTTGAGTCTCAAGTCTCATTCAGGCATTCAGAAAGTGTCAATTTGAAAGCACGAGGAGGGTCTCCACAGTACACTATCTGATGAGAAAGAGTACAGAAAAGTAGCAAGGAAATGCAGGCATGACATTAGGAGAGCAAAATCAGAGAAGGAGCCGAGATTAGCTAGAAAAAGACATTCTTCAGGTATGTGGGAAGCACAAAACAAAGAAAAGAAATAAGAAATAAGAAAAGATGACCTTGATAGGCTGGACTGGAGCACTGGGCTGAAACCAACAGAATGAAATTTAACAGGGATATGTGCAAAGTACTGCACTCAGGAAGAAGAAACCTAATGCACATTTACAAGATGGTGGGCACCTGGCTCAGCAATACAAGTGAGAAGGATATTGGTATTCTGGTAGATAATAAGCTGAATATGAGCCAACCGTGTGATGTGGCCACAAAATCAGGTGGAAAAGCCCTGAAACTCACTCCTTACCTCCCCACCCCCCACTGGAGGAGCCCAGCTGCCCCAGAGAGCAAAGAGGTGTCCTTGAAACTATCCTAATTTGCTTAGCCTTTGCAGCCAAGATAATGCAGGAGCTTTCCAAATGTCTGGGAAATAATTCATGCAGCCGTGGGGCAAAGAGCAAGCACCAAGCTACAGAATATGCGAGAAGTGAACTCAATACTGATTTTACTCTGAGCATCAAATAATGTAAAAAAATATTGATTAGGAAATATTACTCACTTTAAATCGAAACTTTTAAAAATGTGCATTTCTAAATCCAGTTTAAAAGTAAATTCCTAAAACGGTATAAAGAAAAACAGTCAAACATTTACAGGCTTTCAAGATTGCAACACTATCTATGCACATGGGTGAAACATTTAACATGGTTTGGAGGAAGTGACCCTTTAAGGTGAAGAAAGGTCTCTGTCTCTTATAGCACTTAATTCGGCATACTTTGCTTTCTGCCTAGTCAAGGGAAAGAAGAAATGGTTTCATTTGTAGGTCTGATTCCTGAGATATGTGTATTTCTGAGGAAATCCCATTGTGGAACAGAAAGAATCCACACAACTTAAGTCATCGCCAAGGCTTATTTCTGTGGCGATCTGCTTTGGTTTCTCTTTCTTTCTTTCTTTCTTTCTTTCTTTCTTTCTTTCTTTCTTTCTTTCTTTCTTTCTTTCTTGCTTGCTTGCTTGCTTGCTTGCTTGCTTGCTTGCTTGCTTGCTTGCTTATCAAGCACTAGGGTCCTAGCACTAAGGCAGCTGGGTGACAGCAAGGACTGGGTGGAAAACAAGAAGAAAGTTTCAAGGTAACTGTGCTCCATCTGTGGCTCCTGCATAACTGGGTGGCCAGCTACTGTAATTTTTCCTCCAGTCTCTCTGACAAACCCTCAATTTTTTTTCTTAACCAGATGGAAATTAGGCTTAAGCGCAAGTTTACTCCTAATTTTCTACTGATTCCTCACAGCCCCCCCATCCCTTTGGTCACCTTGGTGTCCTAGTAGTAGGACAACATCCTGGGAAGGAAGAATGGGTGGAAGGAAAAGAGAAACTGAATGGGAAGGGAAGAGGGAAGCAAGCAGACCTAGCCACCAGGTGTGGACAGGAGAGAATTTAACTTGTTAACAAGCTGCAAACAAGACTGATTTCCTCCCCTCTTTCTGTTGACTCCTGGTTGGCTGAAGTAAATTAACAAGGGGAAATTCAACTTTCATACAAGCCTGCCCATACTTTAAGATCAGGCTAGGAGTCCTTGTAGAAGGTGCCATCCCTCAAAGAGATGAGGGGGGTGGCATGTTGAAGCAAGGCCTTCTCAGCAATTGCCCCCCCCCCAACTTTGGATTGCCCTCCCAACAGAGATCCGCTTTTAGCTTTTCGGTGCCAGGCAAAGATCTTGTTGTTCAGCCAACATTTTAATTAGATCGCAATCTTTTTCACTGGGCTGATGAGCAGCAGGATTTTATTATTTGTACTGTATATTGAATGTTTTAAATTGTTTTGTTTTTTATGATTTTAATAATGATGTTGTATTATAGTTTTAATATATTGTTGTAAGCCACCCAGAGACTTCTTGGTAGTGGGGGGCTAATTTTTTTATAAACAAACAAACAAATAAACAAACTTACTTTCTGGCTGCAACTTCACAGTGAATCCATTCATATTTTTCCAGGGTATAGTTGCATCCTGAATCTGAAATCTAAGGCTTTTGAGCTTTACAAAGTTCACTATTTAAGTAATAAATGGCTGCCCTCATTAGGGTGTTCACCTCTTTTTCCTCCCTCCTAAAATTAGAGAAGATGAATTAATGTGTACTGTATACTCTAGAGACTCTGGCCTACATATAACTGGTAGTTCTAATTGAAGTAGATCCATTGAGAACACATGTACAGCATGTCCTAGTTCACTATTCAGCAGTAGATTTGATGGGACTAGCAAGAGGGTTCAGGCCTCTGTGGAATTATCTGATTTCTTTCTCTTGACCTTTTTTTCAGTGATGGAGAGTTTGTGGATTCCACTTGGACAAACCAGTTGCGCTGTTGCAGAATGCCAAATCTGCTGAAGAGGATCCTGTCTTTCATCTTTATACCTGTGGCAAGTCTCCTAGGCACAACTAAAGCCAGTTATTGTTTTGTCTTTTTAAAGCACATATGCCCATGTGATATGCAGCAGCCCTTATGGTGTTATGGTATGAGTGGTGGACTGGGATGAAGGGGATGCTGGGTGTGGTCCTCACTGAGCCATAACAGTCATTGGGTGACCTTGGATAGGCACTGTTTGTCAGTCCCAGTGTTGTTGTGAGGATAAAGCAGGGAAGATGACAACCAAATGCACCCCATCAACTCATTGAAGGAGAAGTGGGACATGGATGTAATTAAGTAATGAGTACCATAGATACTCGAGTATAGGTCGACCCGAATATAAGTCAAGGGTGGTTTTTTTACCACCAAAAAAGTGGTAAAACTTATTGACTCTGGTATAAGTTGAGGGGTTTTATTTGGGTTGGCTTATATTCCTTGCCTGACCTCACCACGGGTCCGGAGGCCTCCATAGCAGCTGCCCTGGAAACTCCAGCAGAGGTGCATTCACTCTGTAAGACACACAGATATTTCTCCTTACTGTTGGGGGGGGGAGTGCTTCTTACAGAATGAAAAATATGGTACATCTACAGGATCTAGAGATGATGGAAACTAGCACTACCCTCACAATTGCCTAACTTTGCATCAGCTCCGAGAAGAGATTTGGATCTTGTTTAACTTGGATCTTGGATCACCCCACATTGTTTTTCCGCCCCTTGCTTTTGGCTCTTCTCCTTGCACACCCTTACCAGCCGAACTGTTCCACCAGCAAATGGCTCTGCCAACAGATCACCAAGCTGAACTGGCAGATGAGGGTTCTGTTGGCAGAAGGGACTTGTGCTGCTTTATTGTTCTTGACAACCAGTGCACATCCGAGTTAGGATTTGCAATCCTATACAAATTTACCTGGGAGTAAGTTATCTTGAACACACAGGGGCTGAGTAGACATGAATAAAATTGTGCTGTAGAGACTGATTGTAATGCAGTGACTGCTTGGTCAAGATTTCCTAAGATAAAATTCAGAGAAATTCATTATTTTTATAGTTTGCACAATTGTCCTAAAATACCCAAATGTCCGATGCTTTGGTTGCTAGGACTGAAGCTTCATTGCTGCTCTTCGGAAATATGCTGAATCCTTTGTCACACATCAGAAAATGAGAATGCTTGCCCATTCTCTAAATGCATGTTCTTATGGGAAGCTTATTCCTCCCTGTTTGCATTGATTGCCATTGTTATATTTAAATCAGAAAGTGGCTCTGGATCTTTAGAGGAAAACATTTTCCATTTTCTTTGGAGCCAAACCTGAATCGTAATATAGACCTGTATTTGATGGCTTTGGAGCTACGCTGTTTCAGAATGATTGTTTCATTTAGAGTCTAGTCGCCTCATTCTATCTTGTAAACTGAAAGTTCTTGCTGCCTTCTTTGTAAAGCGGAATAACCAAGGCAGAAAAATAATAATATAGGAATAATGATCTTGCTACATCCGGTCCCTGGTTTTCATATGCTGCTTTTTTTGATGATCCCATTCTTTCAAAAATGATGAGATCGAAAGCATGGAAAATACAGTATTGCCACAAATCATGATCTTTCCCTGCAACAACAGGCCCCCCTTTCCTTATGCCACAAAGTCACAAGATGTCCGTTACTATCAAGAAAACTCCTCACAATCTGCCAAAAGAAAGGGGGGAAAGAAAAAAAAAAAAAGGAGGCATGTTCTACATTTCCAAAAACATCAAGTCCTGTTAATTTCACTATGAGAATTAATTGTGTAGATTCTCTATATCAATGTTTATTACCTTGATGATGTTTTAAGCGGCAGGAGCTAGAGGTCAGGTATTTGACTCCCTACTGTTCTTCCCAGGATAAGCCCCCCCCATGTGTGTGTGTGTGTGTGTGTGTGTGTGTGTGTGTGTGTGTGTGTGTGTGTTACAGTCGTGACTGACTCTCCGTTACCCCATGTCCATGGAGTTTTCACAGATTCCCTATGGAAGAAGGGATGTGTAATTGACTTCTGGTTCTGAGGACTCTGTAGCCAAAAAACCTTGGACAGGATCACCACAAGCCAGAAATGATTTGATGGAACACAGTTATTATTTATTGTTATGAAATTCAGAAAATATAATAAAATGAGATCTTAGATTCAAATCTAGTTGTGCCCATCAGTATAAAGCACTTTATAAAAATCGAATGAATAAAAATAACAGAGAAGGTATGAGGGAAGTCACAGCTTGAGGTAAAGAACAAGATGGTATCCCTTATTTTTCCACATAACCTTAACTTAAGCCCCATTCCGATGTTATGCTGAAGCCATTAGAAGGCTATAAGAGTGCTGCAGATGGGGGATAAACACATAATCCCTTGTGTCTCCCTCCCATCCCCCCACCATCTGGGTGCCATTGAGTCCATGTGACAAATGTAAAGTTCTGAGGCAGAGCAGATCAATGTGCTTACAGTACTTGTGTGATCGGGGGTTCTCCCTTATCATGGCTTCCAGTCACATCAGCACTACAAGCACATTGATTCCAATGCATTTTTGGTATCTCTTTCAGATCTTTGAGTTCTGTGTGCGAAGGTCTCAGTAATGTCTTAGTGGGGACAAGTTTGTGTGTGTCCCTATGTCACCACCACATTTCAAGCTATACCCAGTTTAGGCTGTTACACCTGCATGAGGGAATGCAGGACTAGGATATGAAACGTCAGTACGTCAGTTCCCAAGGACCCTTGTGTTGCAGCCGTTGAACTGGAGGACTGCAATTAGTGCTCTGCTTACAACCTGATTTTTATCCCAATGGGACTCACATAGTTTGCTTTTTAATTTCTAAATAGAAACTCATTTGTTTGTTTCAAGTGATATTTTTCTTCATTGTCAATGAGGATTACAGCATACCTGTGCATATTTTTGCACACATCATTGTCAGCTTCATGGTGAAATTTGCGTGGTGTGGCTAGTGTAATTAATTCAACCAGTATCTACAATCTTTGAGAAGTCTTCATGTTAGGCAATAGAGCGGTATGAAACAGATCAAATATAAATGTATACATGTATGCATGTGATATTTGTTCACTTGTTCACAGTACTGACTCCCAAAGTAGTTTACTATTGAAATCCACTTAAAGATCTAATATAAATATGTTTCTCCATGTATGCATAGTTGTCTTCTATAGCTCTTGGTAACAGCGAGTATATGCCTACCAGGGAAGAGTGAGGCATGCCTAAACAGAGAAAAGAGTGTATGACACATTCCTCCTCCTATGTTTTGTGGTTATGGGGCTTTTAAATCAAAATCACATCTAATCAGGAATTCCATCATGAATGTGTTTGAATTTAGCCACCATAATCCAGTTACATATACCGAATTTCTAATGCAACGTGTTGTTGTTTTTCCAGTTTCCACGTATCGCCAGGCATATGCATGCCCTCCTTGGAATAGGGTAAGAGGATTTTCATCTCACCCTTCATGAGAATCCTAAGCTGCATTACCACAAATTCTAAAACAATTATTAAAAATACAATAAATATGCATGTGATCATAACCAGTAAGCAAGAGACCTGTGGAACATTATCTCTGATTGCAGCACCCATAGCTAGCCATTGAGAAAGAAATGAGATTTTCCCTCCATCACCCAGTGCAATCATTAATATTATTGTGCAATACCAAAAGAGGTATAGTAATTTACTGTCATAAGAGCCATGAACATTGGGTAGATCATGTTGTCATGCCTTGCCCATTGTTGGTACATTATGCTGTGCACTGAGATGTGTTGCATCCTTCTCATTTCTCCCACCAATTACAGTAGGACTCCCATATCCACTGATTCATTAACTACTGATTCAGTTATCCAGGGTTGGCGGAAGAAAAAATTAAATAAATAATTCAGCAGCCACAAAGCAAGCTACTGTCACAAACAGAAGCTGTAAAGCAAGCTACTGTCATAAAACAGCAGCCGTAAAGCAAGCTACTGTCACAAAACAGCAGTTTTTGGGGGGAGGGTTGGCATTCTCTCTTATCCATGTTTTTCATTATCCATGGCAAGGCCTGGAATCAATCCCCAGTGGATATTGGGGTCCTACTGCATTTTTTTTTGTTTTGATTTGTTTCTGGTTTTTTACTTTACTACCTCCACTAACTGCCACTCATGGTTGAGGTGGCCTTGAAGCAGCTTGCTCTAGTACTTTTCTCCAGTGGTGTCAAATACTGTTAGAAGCAGGGGTAGACAAAGTGTGGTCCTTTGATGGTTGTTGGACTGCAACTTCCATTCAGCTTAGCCATCAGGGCAATGCTGGGGAATGGCAGGAATTCAGCTGACCAGCATCTGGACGGCTATCATTAAAGTTTGTCTTTGGAGCAAATGAGACATTAAGAGGAAAGCCTGTTTCTTGCCATTAACGTTTCCCCTTCAATGACAGAATTTTGTGGGAATTGTGTACTGTAATAGTCGGACTTGCAAAGTAAGCTTCCAGTACCCAGTCACAAAACAAAATGTGTGTGTGTGTGTGTTGTGTCATTACAGTCATGACTGACTCTTCGTGACTCCATGTCTATGGAGTTTTCTTGGCAGGAATACTGGAGTGGTTTGCCAGTTCCTACTCCAGGTGCCTACAGCACCTGGTATTCCCTGGTGGTCTCCCATCCAAGTACTAACCAGGGCCGACCCTGCTTAGCTTCCGAAATCAGGCAAGATTGGATGTGCTTAGGGCATCTAGGCAGCTAAACAAAATGTAGCTGAATGCAATATATGAGGAGGGAGAATAGGTGTATGTTTTGCATAGAATCATAGAATCATAGAGTTGGAAGAGACCTCAAGGGCCCATCCAGTCCAACCCCCTGCAATGCAGGAACCCCCATCACGATACCCCCGCCGGATGGCCATCCAGCCTCTGCTTAAAAACCTCCAAAGAAGGAGACTCCACCACCCTCTGCGGCAGCATATTCAATTGTTTATGGGTTCAATGTAAGCGAAGGATTGTGTTGTGTAACAGATGGAAACATGAAGAAACAGGTAGCTTTTTTGAGCTTCTGGTGTACCAATATGTACTATATATGTGTGTACGTCAGTATCTTTGTGTATTGTGCACCAATATGTGAATGCCTATATCACACTTCATCTTTTTTTTCTTGGTAAAACACTATGTGATTCATCGCTGTTCCAAAATCCATGCAGTGGCAACATTGAGTCCAAATAAAAGGGTGCATTAATTTCTGTACACAGTAAATATCTAGTAAATGCATCACTGCAACCTGAAATTTGGAATTTCTCTTACATCCCACAATAGTGTAGTTTGCATTTTACTCTTGTGTCGTCTTGAGAATGCTGCTGTGTTGAATTCCATCCACTAGGGAGCAGTAAAATATATGGCCACTGCTGCTGTTCAGATGTTCTGCAAGGAAATTTGGAAGCAGGGAAATATTTACAATTCTCATTACTCTGAAATTATTGGAACAATATGGGATATTTACATCATGTTAAACTAACAGGAGGTTCTTTGAAGAACATGTGAATATGGAAAACCAAGTTTTGGACACCTGTTTTCAGTTGCCTGATGATACAAACTGTAACACTGGAACAGATTACTAATCTATAATTATCATTGCTAAAGGCTTTCCTGATGGAGAGACAAATATGCATTTGAAAATTTATATAATTTGGTTGTAAGACATGTATAACATGTGCCTCAACATTCTTGAGGAATTTATACAGTACTAGAGTTGTACGATTTGTAGTGACTGATGATGAGATCTCATGACAGGCAGTGTTGGGCATTTTATTGAGTTATTTTCAAATGCTTGTATTACTATATAGCAAACAACAATAATTCTGCAAAAAAGTGCTCAATATTGTGCTCAATATGTGCTCAATATTGATTAAATGTTGGGGGATGGATCTTTCTAGAATGCTTAACGTTAATTTGCACATTTTCTGTAAACTTTCTAGGTCAGTGAAAGACTTCTGGAAGAACAACGTTGACCAAATGGTAATTTTGCTTCCTTGTTTCAAGTTAAAGAAAATCAAAGAGATTGATCAAGGAAATTGATCTGTTATTCTGTATCTTCTTCAGCACAGTGTAGTCTGCACATAAATAACTGTTTCATGGAAATATAGGAATTTGCCTTGTATAAAGTCAGGCTGTTGGTGTACCTGGACAGTGCTGTTGGCATGGATGAGCAGTGTCTCTCCTCTCTTCCAGTTATGAGGAAGATGCTATCTCCTGTCTGTTAATGACCTGCATGGTTTAAATGTTGCTGGAAGGAATTATTTCTGGTATCCTAGCTTATCAGTCTTCTGCACAGATAACAGAAGTTTATGTTTTTGAGTAAACAAAAACCTATCTACTAGAAACTATTAAATTAAACTGGAGAATAGAACAATTTTTCATAGGATATTGCACACAAAAAAAATCTTGTTGCATTTTCATGTGGTGGTTGCATCAGGTTCCAGGTTTGTGAACTTGAACACAAGATGGCCTAATTTAGCATTGAAGGGAATTTCAGAGGATCCAGTTTTGAATTCAGGGAATATTTTGTCATACTTCGGCAGATGGAAAGGTATTCTTGGGTGAGGAACACATTTGTAAAAATGGAAGCAAGGAAAACAGGAAGCATGATGAAGGCATCGGGAGAGTGGCAGATGGCTGTCTTTTAATGTTTTTTGCACTTCAGGCTCATAGTCTCCTTCTGGTGATTAAAATAAAAGCCTTTGAAGTGAAAGCATTCTTTAGTAAAATTCAGATTTTCTCCTCACATTGATGAACCCTAGAACTCTGTTGGGTGTTTTTTCTTTATGTTATATGCTGATCAGTACCTGGGATGTTGGGATGTCTAAACACATTTTTGTCAATGTGAGTAATCAGTTCAAGATGACAATCTTTCTTATTCTCTTTCTCTAGGTGTACCGTGATGAATTCATTGCAGAATGGAGGAAGCTAAATCTGGATGTGGTTCTTTGCCCTGCCTTAGGACCAGCCTTTAATCTGGGATATGCTGGAAAACTATTTGGTAGTGCTCAATAATCCCATCTGCTCTGCTAGTGGCTTGGTGTTTGTGTCATGGTCCCCACTTCAGTGCAAAAAGGGCTGGATTCATGTGGGTATTGAGAAAGGGTCCAGAATCCCTGCACAGTGGAGTTGTGTGTAATGCTTCTACTTTCTCAGGTAGCTGTGTTAATCAGTGCAAATATATCCGCACAAACAAAAACACAGCAGCACCTTGAAGACTGTTATACGTCCATGTAAGCTTTCATGGATGCGTTCACATCTTCAGACATCTAGGGCATTTTTTGCATTTCTGATGAGAAAATGGTTGGTAAGTAAGTGGTACACCTGGCACTCCCTAGTTTGCTTTGGACCTGCCTTTTCTGTCCTTGGCCTCACCCTGTGTCTTTCGCCCAACCCATTCCTAACATGCAGACCTCAAGATGCTTTCTAAATTGAGATCAATCCTCCAGATGAAATATGTTTCACACCACTGTTAGCAGGACAGATTCTTAACCAGAGAGGGCAACACTGTATTGGTATTCATCTGCTATCTTAACAAAACATTTATGTGAATGCCTCATGCATTATCAGTAGAACTATAGCTGTACTCAGGAGGTACCTTCAAGGTGAATGTTGTCGCTGTCTCTTTCACAAGCCAATCTCCCAGGCCCTTCTTGAGTACATAATAGGTATTTTTGCCTTGATGCTTCAATTCATTATGCCAGATTATTTTGTATGGCCCCGTGTTTCTATCATTGTACTCTCCCTTTAGCCTGTGAGAATGAGAATGACAATGATGGAAAAATAAGGATGATGCTGGTGAAGGAGATAATATAAATTCTCACATGTTGAATTGTCTGTGCACTTTAGGACGGTTGTGCCTTCTGGCAAACGTCCCATGTTTATAGCTGTGATGTCAGAGCCATCTCATGGGACGTAAACTTTCTGAAAAGCTAATGCATGTGTATTTATTTAATTTGACACATTTTATCACGGTAGGGGAGTCAAGGCAGCTTGCAGCCAATTAAAACAACATCATTTAAACACTGTGAAAACACAACATTAAAAACCAATTTAACAAATTATGACATTAAAGATCACTGTTTAAAACATGTAAAAACACTAAAAAAAGGGCAGCTGCTCTTTGTCTGAGTGAGTTAAAGGCCTCTTTAAAAATGAAGCTGATTGGCTTCCCTGTAGAATGACAAGAGTTTGGGTATGAACCTGCCTTCCGGGGAGAGTGCACTCATAACCAGAGAGCAACCTAGTATGTGGCCTCAGGTCAAATCCTGTCTTTCAGGATTCCAGCAACAAGCCCAAAACAGGCAAAACCTATTTTCTCCTCTAACATGCAAGACATATGACTCCATAGATGTGCCCATGACTTATACATTGTAGATGCCTATAGATTAGTGCCTCAAAAGCAGCTGAATCAGGGTGCAGTCCTGTTTTCCACCTGTTTTGAATTGTTGCTTAATTTGAGGTTTTAAATAGTCTGGCTCCTTGATAAAGTAAAGCAGCAAGGCAACTTCCGTGTCTAGCACTGGCATTGTTGCCCCACAGAATAAAAAGATTTGTGTGTCTCGCTAAACTCCATTGCTTATTCCCATAAGTTCACACATTGCATATGGTCTCTTTCAGTGGCTACCACTTACACCCATCTCTACAATGTCCTGAATTTTCCTGCTGGAGTTGTACCCGTCACCACAGTGACACAGGCAGATGAGGATGAGCTGAAGCTTTACAAAGGACATTATGGAGATCCCTGGGACAAAAGAATGAAGGAGGTCAGTAAACAGCAACATTGACTATTGCTGTATGTATCTGGGACTCTCTATTTGCCATCCAAATCTGTAGTATTACCCATAGTCTAGTTTTCCTTGAAAGTCAGTGACTTATTGAATTGAAAGCTGAAGTTGCATTGGGATGAAGCTTGCATTTGTCATCTGTTTCTGAGCTTGGAAGATCCCATGTTATTGCTAGGAAAGACCGTGTTTTAAAACCAGTTTGTACAGCCTAAATCTAAGTATATTTTCTTGGAAATAAGCATACTGAATTCAGGATGATTTCCTGTAAGAACATATTGGACTTCAGCTCTGGTTGTCGTGGTTAAAATCTGGAGGAACACCTGATACTTTTTGACATAATCTGTTTCCTTGTTTATTTATAACTGCACTATGTAGTTCAAACTCTAAAAATGAAAGTCCTTACAATAAAGACATATTGAAATAACTAATGGGTTTTTAGTGTTGGAAATGTGTTCTGAGTGTTTTCCATAACACAGCTGAAGCTAGATCTACGTAGTTAGTTCCCAATGTTTCTTAAGGAGAAGGGCCTGTTTTGTGGATCACTGCAAGCCAGGTTGTGCTTAATGATTTCTTCTTTTCAAATCCATCCCCAAACAAACCTCCCAGAATAGCCATGTAGCTAGATGGAGTGGTATATAAGTTTAATAACTAAATAAATAAATAGTCTTTTAGCCAGCAACAAACCACAATCAGAAGCCATTGATTCTTGTTGATTTGCAAATCCTAGCTTGTTTCTCTCATGGCTTTTCATCTCATTATGGCCCAGAACCATGATATGTCATCGGCTTATTTGACTTCCAAAAGTTTCCGGCCATTGATCTCTTAGCAGCCCATTTGTATCCATTCCTAACCAAATTGTATTAATTTGTATATTTCACTTACATTTCCCTTTTTTTATTGCTTCTGATGTTGACCTTTTTTCAATGAACTCTTTGAACTTATTTATTTATTTATTTATTTATTAAGCTTATATACTGCCCGTCTTCCTGAGAGGAACTCTGGGCGGTTTACAACAAGAGGACAACAAAACAACAGATTAAAAATACCAGCAAAATAACTGACTAGCTAAATAATAAAACAATAAAGCAATATAAGACAAAACAAAACAGAACAGTAAGGACCAAGAATGCAGATGGCGGGAAAAGAAAAAAAAACTTTGTTGGAGTCACCCAAACGCCTCCCGGAAGAGGAGTTTTCAGTGCCTTCCGGAAGGCAGGCAGGGACTCTGCTAGGCGCACTTCTTCTGGGAGATTAATCCGCAGGGTCGGGCCAGTCACAGAGAAGGCTCGGGTACGGGTGGAAGTTCTCCGAGCCTCCATGGGCGTGGCCACACGCAGCATGTGCGCCCGCGACAACCTAGTCAGCCGGGCCGAAGTTGACCGCTGGTCGATCCGCTCTGTCAGGTAGTCAGGTCCTAGGCCATGGAGGGTTTTGTAAATCAAAACCAGGACCTTGAATCTGATTCGGGCTGCAACTTAGTCATTTAATTACTCTCTCCTTCCTTTCCTTCTACATCCCACTGCCCATCTTTCTATTTGAAGTATATTTAACTGAGAGAGCTCGTTTTCTTCCAATATCTGTTTTATGCTTTCCCTATCTTTCCCATTTACCACCCAGCAAAATGCCCTCTAATTGTCCCTGTGGTATGAAGTGTTCTTCCATGCATGCTTGCATGAGCTAGATGCATGCAGAGGAGCAACCCCCCCACCCCACTGCGAATTCCAACACAAATGGAATAAAAACTGTTGTGATAGATGCACGAGGGTGGAAAATTTTCAGGTGGAGGCCACCAGAGGCAGCTTAGAGGGAACTTTGCCACCCAATCTTTTATTCTATTTGTCCCTTTATCATTTCATACATTAAAACAGTTAAAAATACTTTCTGGGGGAAAATACGTTCCACCAGTTGGGTAAGGAAAGAAATTGTGGACTCAATAATCCTCTGTAATGTATCCAGCTTTCTAACATTTTAGGAGAGGGTTGGCTATCCTTTAATCTCTTCTCAAATCTTTTCCTTAAATAAAATACCACCTAATTTTTCTTCCTTTCCATTTAAGCTATATCTTCCCATATTAATTTTATAATTTGTTATGATGTCTAGGATATGTCTAAGTTGATTTGCTGTATAATATAATGTAGTACTAGGTGTACTGAGACCTCCATCTTTTGTGGTATATACCATTATTATTACCTTGCTCTATTCCTTTGATTTGTTTGTGATTTCTAATTACCTCAGCTTACAATTCTACTATCAATGTGAATAATATGGATATGGAGCACCCCTGCCTAAAGGTGTTGTATTTGTCATTCCATCATTTATGTGGAAGCTGAGTCATGGCAACTGGGCTTCTTTTTCTTGAGAGACAGAAATGTTTTGCTGCTCATCCAAACAGCTTCATCTATCTGAATAAAGATAGTTGCAAGTCCTCCATTTTATAATCCTCTTTGACCTCTTGTCACCCTGGTCTGAAATAGACTGATAAGATGAACAATGGCCTGAATCGGCTTGTTAGGTAGACAACGGTATCTTATGAGCCTATTTCAGATCAGAGTGACAAGAGGTCAAAGAGGACTATAAGATGGAGGACTCACAAGTAGCTTTATTCAGATTGATGAAGCTGTTTGGATGAGCAGTGAAACATTTCTATCTCTCAAGAAAAAGAAGGCCAGTTGCCATGACTCAGCTTGCAGTCAAACCCACCTTGATGACTGAGAATCTTCACAGAAACAATGTCCATCATTGATGGTAACTCTAACAGGGTTGTATGAAGATTATTGTTGAATTATCTGCCTAAATTACATATCGAACTCCATATGTTGGATCAAAAGCTTTAAATATATCCCATTCCATCCAATCAAACTCTTTGAATATATCTAATTATAGTACTTCTGATTTAGATTTTTTGCTGCATATATGAAATTAAATTCTCATTAAACCTGACCTATCTCTGCCTTTTGTGAGTCTGCTTTGATCTTTCTTGATATCATTCCAAATAAAAACATTTAATGCCCTTGAATGTAAAATTGTCATTATTGGGTGTGTGTTATTTGTTCAGGAATACGCAAACCAACTTATTTCCTGTTATAACAATCCGTGGAAGAATGCTCTGTGTCTGAAATCCCTTGGTCTTGTGCTTTGTGTTTCTCCTGCAGGCTGTGGAAGGTGGTGTGGGCCTCCCCGTGGCTGTCCAGTGTGTGGCTTTGCCGTGGCAGGAGGAACTCTGCCTTCGTTTCATGAAGGAAGTGGAGAGAGTCTCTGCTGAAAGGAGGGGCAGGAGGAAGATCTGAACACTGTGAAAGGGAGTTTGCTGTGAAGTTATCCTATTGGCAAATAAACATCTCGTTGCATTCTTTGGCTTATTTCTGTGTTTCTTTTCATACCATTGGCGAATTTACACAGCCCTGAATCCACCAATGAGATGTTCTAGTATACAGTGGTACCTTGTATAAAGGAATTTACTTGTTCGAAATGAAATTATGTTAAGCAAATTTTCCTTTGTACAAGTTTCCTATAGGAATGCATTGAAAACAGATTAATCCCTAATCGTGACCGTTTTTCTGTTGCACAGATTCGTCTCATAGGCAATTCTGTTAAGCAATTTTCCCCTATCTCCAGAAATTTTTTTCCTTTAAGCGAATTTGTTAAACACACCGTTTGTTATGCGAGGGTCCACTGTACTAGGCAGTAGATCATAGAAACACAGAGTTGGAAGAGACCTCAAGGGCCATCCAGTCCAACCCCCTGCCATGCAGGAACCCCCATCACAGTATTTCTGACAGATGGCCATCCAGCCTCTGCTTAAAAACCTCCAAAGAAGGAGACTCCACCACCCTTTGTGGCAACATATTCCACTGATGAACAGCTCTAACATGAAGTTCTTCCTGATGTTCAAATGGAATCTCTTTTCTTGTAGTTTGAAACCATTTCCCTGAGTCCTAGTCTCTGAAGCCATGGAAAACAAACCTGTTCCCTCTTCAAGATGACATCCTTTCGAATATTTAAACATAGCTATCATATCCCCCCTCAGCCTTCTTTTTGAAAGGCTAAACATTCCCAGTTCCCTAAGCCGTACTTCATAAGACATTTCCTCTAGACCCTCAACCATCCTGGTCGCCCTCCTCTGCACCCGCTCGAGGTTGTCAACATCCTTTTTAAGCCGAGGCGCACAGAACTGGACACAGTACTCCAGGTGGGGTCTGAGCAGAACAGAATAGAGTGGTACTATCACTTCCCTTGATCTAGACACTATGCTTCTGTTGATGCAACCAAGAATCACATTGGCTTTCCTAGCCGCCGCATCACACTGCTGACTCATATTCAGTTTGTGGTCCACCAAGACTCCCAGATCCCTTTCCCGGGTACTATTTTCCAGCCAGGTATCTCCCATCCTATATCTGTGCAATTCATTCTTTTTACCTAGATGCAGCACCCTACATTTGCATCTGTTGAAATCCATTCCATTAGCTTTGGCCCAACACTCTAATCTGTCAAGGTCTTTTTGGATTTTCATCCTATCCTCTAGGGAATTAGCAACCCCTCCCAATCTGGTATCATCTGCAAATTTAATTAGCATACTCAGTTTATAGTGTAGAAGAATTGGACATTCATTGATGTAACAAAACAGCCATACTTATGTGAGAACTTCTTGCAGCTCCTACTGGTACAAGTCAAAAGACACTTAAGGGCTGTTCTGTCTTACTACCATAACACATTTTATCCCATGATAAGAAAAAGCAGGCAGGGACAATAAAGTTACAATATTATCTAGAGTTCCTCCAACATTCTGAGAAAGAGGCAGGGCAAACTTTCACATAGAAGCAATTCACAGGGTTCATTGAGAGTATTCTGAACAGGAATCTGTTATCATTATCGCTGCTGATCTTTTTTTGCGTGCAAACATTCACTGAGATGTGAGCATCCACTCTGCAATTTCTAGCCTTTGGCACAGTTTGACAGAAAACTCTTACTTGCAGTAATATTGATAGTCTACACCATTTCTCATGTTAGGCTGAAGGACGGCAAGTTGCCAGGGCTGCCCCTGTGGTCTTTGTAGCTGAATTTGAATCCTGTTCCCAGTTTTTGTATCCAGATTCTTTACATTCATATGAAGCTGTAGGAAGCCAGTTACACTTTCCTCTGCAGGACTACTTACCCTGTATTTTTCCCGACACTGTTCTGCCCGTATTATTACACCCCATAACCAGAAAACGAAATGTCTTCATCCAGAATTATAAATTTAAAAAATGAATCATAAAATCCATCAAAATTACCAATTTATTGATTCGTGTTTGTACAAATGGATAGCCCGATGAATAGATGAATCATTTGTGATTTTTGATCTGTGGATTTGTTGGCCTATAAAATGCCCCCCTCCCCGGACCTAGAGACCTCAAAATCACTGAGAAAATTCCCTTGACTTCTCTACAATATCTCAACGTTTGGAAAATATTGGATTTCCCCAGTTGCTAAAGGGATTTTCCTGGGAATGGGGTCTTGTCCCTTTGATGGCTAATGAGCAGTCACTTTTACAGACTGGACCCCACTTCTTCTTCTTCTTCTTCTTCTTCTTCTTCTTCTTCTTCTTCTTCTTCTTCTTCTTCTTCTTCTTCTTCTTCTTCTTCTTCTTCATCATCATCATCATCATCATCATCATCATCATCAATCATCATCATCATCATCATGAGTGCTAATAGCACAGCAAAGTTTTGTCAGGTACAATTTGTTAAGCCGTCACAAGACTCTTTGTCTCTGCTGCAATGGAGTAATAATTACCTCTTCAAAGTTACATGCATGGTTTATTGTTCTGTACTGAAAACCTATTGTCGGGGGAGAGGAGGACATAAATGGAAATAGCAACTTACAGAAAAAATAAACTCTACATTCTTAGCCAGAGTGTTCCTAAGTTTTTCTGTACCTTTCACCACTTCTGTCCTGATTCATTGTGTTGAATTTATCATGTATTTAAAAAAATTTATTTATAAAAAAACTTAATATACTAATGGCCCACATACTCATGTCTTCATGAAACCCTACAGAAACACATATTACTTTTTTTTTGCTTCCTTTCCTCTCTGGTAGAAATACAAATACTTCCCAGTATCTCATTGCAGGGAACCATATTTGTTTCATTCCAGCCTTCTGGTGCTGTTAGAAACTGTAGATTGGGAGTCTGAAGAGTGCAAATGGGCACTGAACTAATCCAAGCATGAGGAAAGTGAGCAAATTTAAAACAAACCAGCAGGACTGCTAGGAAGCCAATAAGGTCATATTCCAAAGTCCAACCTCCCTTATTTTCCCCTGAGGATCACATCAAACTAGTTGATATGGTCCCACCTACTGTGAATGGCTTGGCTCACTCTGTGATTTCGAGTTCAGAGAGGAAACGAGAGGAGAAGGTAAGTGTGGTCTTTTTTGTGGGGTGGGGGAAGAAAACTGGACAGGATGGGAAAGGGAGGGTGAAATTAAAGGACTGAAATTGTATTGTTGTATAACCACGGAAGGGCTAGAAAAGGGGTATTTGTTGAGCTCCTTAGTTCCTTAAACAGGGCTGTGGAAAGAGAGATGGGACAAAGGTAGTAGAGCTTGTGTAAGACCTACATTTCCCCACATTGTTGTCTACATTACTTTTGTAATGTACATTGTACACATTATTCAATAGATATCAGTGGATATGGAGACAGGGTTCAAACATTCAGTTCCCCACTGTGTTTGCTAGAAAAAAAACTCCAGCCTATATTATAAGGTTCAAAGTCCACTATCAGAAGAAGAAAATGTAAATTACTTTTGAATATTCTGTACCTAGATGACTCTGTCAGAACTGACTTGATGGTATGTGAATTAATATTGATTGATTGATTGATTGATTGATTGATTGATTGATTGATTTTTGATTTGACTTATATACCACTGTCATCTGGCCTGGTAGCCACTCTGGGTGATTTACAAAGTTTAAACACAAATAATGCAATGTACAATATGCAATCAATTGTATCTGAAAATAGAGAAAGCACATCCAACTAAAGTTATTATATCAACATTCCATGACTTCCTTGATGAGCCCAGAGAAATCTGATGGGGAAAAGCAAAGGGTTCTGCTTATATACTGCCCCAAACCACTTCAAGTAGTCTCTGGGCGGTTTTACAGTTTTTAATTACAGTATGCAGGCTACACATTGCCCCCTCCAGCAAGCTGGGTACTCATTTTACTGACCTTGGAAGGATGGAAGGCTGAATCAACCATGAGCCTGCTACATGGGATTGAACCCCAGGTCGTGAGCACAGTTTTACCTGCAGTACAGGCATTTAACCACTGTGCCACGGGGAAGATTTTGCTTCTGGCTTTTAGCCTACACTACATATTTTCTTCAGCTTGCTTCACCATTAGTTACACACCCTTGTTCTCACATTTTTAAAAAAAGGGGGAAATGGCAGGAGAATGGACTGGAGGGTCACAAAAGCCTCTGGGAAGACCTGGGGCCCACTGGCTACATTTTGCCCACTATGTTGTAGAGCAAGGGCAGGGAAAGTCTATAACATTGGCCACAATACAGGAAACATAGAGATGAATAAGGTGTGCCTCCTGGGCTGCTCTCATCATGATGTAATCCTGGTGATCTTGCTTCTGTCAATTTTGGGTGCTTAGTGTTCCATGGACTAGATTGTGGATTTAGAAGAGGTAGACATATTTGTACCAGCATATCAGGCAAAAACAAAAGAAAGGAAGACCAAAATATTGTGGCACCTTAAAGATTAACAGCAATGTTTCAATCTGAACTGTTGTGAACTTCAGAAATATTACTTCTTTTGTTTTTGCCAGATATGGAATAGACCAGGGATGGCGAGTCTATGGCATGTGTGCCAAAGGTGGCACGGAAAGAGCTTTTGTCTGGCATGTGACATGCTCCTTGCCCCCCCCCACTTCCCTCTCCGCTGGACCAGCCATGAGGAATTTGTGGAGGGGGAAGTGGGGGGACAGGGAGCATGTCGGGTGCCAGGCCGACCCTACCGACACCATTGCGATCGCTGCCCTTGCCGCCTCCCCCTGCCGCCCCTGACCCCGCCTCTGCCAACCCCGCCGCCAAGACCAACCCCATCCCTGCCCCTCCCACCACCGCCGCTAATCCTGGCCCCAGCGCCCTTGCTGCCCTTGACCTCTCCCCAGCCCTGACCCCCCCAATGCTGCCGCTCCCAACCCCCCACTGCCCTCATTGCCATCGCCCTTGCTGCCCCTGCCCCTGCCGCCGCCGACCTGACCCCGCCTCCACCACAATTACTGCTGCCATCCCTGCTCCTCCCACCGATGACGACGATGACCCTGACCCCGCCCCCTCTGTCATGCTTGCTGCCTTTGCCCCCTCCCCCCCGCTGCCGCCGATCTCGACTGCAACCGCTGCCACCGCCACTGCCGCCGAGTTTGAGCACACGGTGCCAAAAAGGTTCACCATCCCTGGAATAGACTGTAGAGCTTTCCATAGAATTTTATCTTTCCTATAGTTTTCATTTATAGCTCAAGGCCAGTCTTGGAATACATGCTAAACAGAACCTATTAATTAGTCTCTCTCCCCCCTACCATATTGGCTGAAAGTTGGTTTTCCATCTGTGTTTGTATTCTTGTTTGAACCATCCTGTAACATAGCACTTTTGTGTGCCTTGGTGCATCTGGGCACCAACTTTGACTTTTAAAAGCTGCCTTGAATCCTTTCAGAGAGAAGGAGAGAAATATTGAAAATAAAATAAAATAAAATAAAATTTTGAATGATCCCTGATAATTGGGACATCTTAAATTTGATGGGACTCAATTCTTTGCTTTGCACATTTTTCCTTTTCAGAATCTGTGAATCCCAACTGCTGATTTCATTACATTATGCTGCAAGACATGTTGACCGTGACCCCTGAGTGGTTGAAGCAGCCATGGTCCCACATTAAAATGCAC